>HE671504.1:0-84640 GCA_000313835.2 Heliconius melpomene melpomene
CAGATATTTTGTGCGTTCCGATAATATTTGCCGATCTTTTGCATGTAGTTTTGTAATTCGTGCTCTTCTTAAGCTGACCTGCATAGCGTTAATTAGTTTGTCATGATAATTTTGAACTGTGTCTCCCGCGTCCCCATTTACTAGCGTAGGTATATACTTATGTAGAGATTCCATATACGAGGTGATTTCTTGTTCCGTTTTTAGTGTACTAAATTTGTTGTTATTATTATATCCTGCTCTACTTTTTATAGGTTTTGAGAGCGTAATTACTGATCTAAGTGGTCGATGGTCCGATGGGTAGGTTATATTTAGAGTTTCAATGTTTTGGAATAGTTGTGGTCGATTAGTTAGTACATAATCGATTTCATTTTTATATTGTCCGCTTGGGGACCGCCATGTCCATCTTTTTAATTTTTTCTTGAAAAATGTGTTAATAATCGCTAACTTGTTTTCCAGAGCAAAGTTAATGAGTTTTTGGCCTCTGGCATTTCTCTCTCCGTAGCCGTTTCCTCTCATTATTAAATACTCATCTTTTTGCGGTTGCCCTATTTTAGCATTAAAATCTCCCATTAGAATGAAATCCTTGTACGCTACATCCATGGCTTTGTATATCATTTCGTAGAATGCAGTGATTTCTTCTTCGGTTGCAGATTCAGTTGGGGCATAAGCTTGAATTATGGTAAGGTTTTTATTTGGTAAGTGCAAGTGTATCAGTGCTACTCGTTCTGAAATGCCAATATAGCTAGCTAAGTATGGCTTTAGGTATTTCTTAATAATAAAGCCCACTCCATACATGCCTGGTGTTTCTCCTGTGTGACAGAGAATAAAGTTGTCATGTTCGGCTATTTCATTGCCGAGTCGTCGAGTTTCACATATTCCAATGATATCATATTTTATATTCGATAAGGCTTCAGTTAATTCTATAAGTCGTTCTTGTGAAGATAATGACCTAACATTATAGGTGGATATGTAGAGCTGGTTTAACTGGTGCATCTCCTTTGGAAGGTAGTGGTCGTAATCCTCCTCGGTGACCAGCCGGCTTGGAGGATATAAATCAGTGTGTGTTGGTTTCTGTTTTGTATATTTTTTGCATGAGAGAGGTGTCGGTGGTTGCTATATATTATTCCCTTCTTGACTTTTATCATTTTTATTCGATAAGTAATTAAGTATAGTCTGTTTAGTCGTACCTTCTGAGAAACTAGAAGATCTTTGAGATGCAGAACATGTCAAAAAGGTTTTATTTTTCTTGGAAACTTGACTGTTACGTGATATGTTTCTATTACTGGTATTTTCATTGTGCTGTGGTGAGGTAGAAAGGTGCCTCTTCCTGGTGTCCTTTCCTTCATACTTATTAAGTATGATAATTTTGTCGTATTTAATAATTACGTTATTACCTTTTGCTCTCTCTACTTTTAGTTGTTCTTGAAGCATTCTTCTCTTCTCTAATACATGTGTGGGGTAGTCTTCTTTTATATAATAGTTAGTGTTTTTTAAAACCATTTCTGTTTCATAATCTTGATTTTAGTGCTAAGTGTCACAAAGGTGACTGTAATTGGTCGGGGCTTCTCAGATTTTTTGCCTACTCGTCTTACCTCTTGTATGTCATCACAGTTAAGGTTAAGTAAGAAATAATCATTTATAAAGTTAATAATTTTATTCTCCATATCAAAATAAGATTTCTCATTATCTTCTATGCCAAAGAACACTATATTTCTTTTCCGTGCCTGTTTCTCTAATAAATTAAGTCTTTGTTCTTGATCTTCTATTTTTTCCTTGATTTTAACTTGATTTTGATGCCAAGTTTCAAATTTTTTATCTAAAATTGTGTTTATATTTTTTGATACTTTTTCTGTAACTATTTCGACGCTATTCTGGATTGCATTTTTCTGTGCATCTATATCCTTTTGGATTTTGCGAAGTGCCTCCATAATTTCTTCCATTTTAAAATGGGCCAATTAATTGATTTGTTAAATTTTTGCTACTACCGCTATTCGTCGCTAGATGGCGTTGCTTTATTTTTCTCAGCAAAAAAGGCCGCAATTCTTATGAAACTTAGATAAAAGCACGTATCAGTATCCTCACAGAATTCTTGATATTCCTCACTTACTGAAGCGCAGTGCTTATATTTACTCAAATTGTGGCAAAAAAAGCATATATCAATGTATGCAATTTTTATTTTTTTGCAGGTAGGTCAAGAATTTACAGGCAGGTCAATGACCGGTCATTGACCGCACTTGACTTGTAAAAAAGTCCCAAATTGCACTATAATCGTTAGTTTAAGCACTTTATTACAACTAATTTTTAGCATAACACTTTTTTTAAACTATGAGCACTTTTTTCACGACTTTAACTTATTATTTTTAATGAATAACGAATTTAAACTCAGAGCAAAACGGCACACGTCTACCTTACGCGGTGAGCGACTCCCCTCTTTTCGCGCCATACTTATTTTCTATTAATGTTATAAAAGAAGTGAATATAGGAATAGATTAGTTATTAATAGATTTGTGGAAGCACCATTTGAATCTCACCCGTAAACACTCGCTCTGTCTATCGGGGCCGGAACGTAATTGACATCGGTGGTTTCGATGGTTGCACCATAGTTCCTATGAGAATAAACACTAGTAATGGACTGATTTAAGTGAGGAATAATGATTTTATATAGGAACAATGCTGTAATAGATTCTTCATAATAAATACTCAGCTAATATTACAAATAATTTAATGAGTATAGAACAGTTCTAAAGACGATCGTTCATGATTGCGAGTTCGATGTTCCCATAGGGGAATTAATTATTTTATTTTTCCCGATTGTGACCTAAAACATGTTATTTTGATAAAATTAAAATCGAAATACATCAGTTTCACGCTCTATCCCGCCACAGAGGAAACCTAGTGTTAAGACACTCCGCTTTTCAACTTTCTGCCGAATTTTTCAAGGTAACGGTAACGCGTGTTAAGTACATAAAATGATACCCTGAATTCAAAATCAATATATAATTGGCTATAAACTTTCAAACAAAAACCATATTTCTAAAACAGACTATTTTGTTTAAAGTCCTCCAAAAGCATCCTTAATTTGAATTTAATTGCTTTAAACTCTCTTAATTTGACGCTTCTCCAAACTTACTGATTTTGTACTTTGGATCGGTCCCAGTGGAGAATTTCATACAATAGTAGCAAATCTCAATCAATTTAAGTTTGGTGCCGCGGATGCTGTTCCCATTGGGGCTATTGTGATGTTTGGTACAATCGATGCTGTTGTCAATTACACAACACGCCAGTATTAGCGGAGGGTTAATTAGTGGGGGTAGGGGTTGGTAGAAGGGAATAAGCATTTTGATTATATTTTAGAAATATTATGGAATTTCTTGTTATAATCATATATTTAAACTTGTTTTCGAACTGCTTGAATAAAGTTAATTGTAATAATATGTGATAAAGAAAAAAATATAGTATAAATATATAACATTAAAGAAAAGTGGGTTTTCTCTTAAGTCGGTAAAGCACATAATGAAAGAATTACAGCTCCCTCGGGAACAACGAATGATCATCTAACGAGTAGACGATATCCTCAATACTTACAAAGTATGAGAATCGATTTTGGAACAAGCAATTACCCAAAATGGAAAATCGCTTGTATTTTAATTTATATACGGATTTATCGCAAAATAAAGGTTTCGTAAACAATAGTTTCACAGACCACCCAATAATTTATTGTATTTCCATATTAACAAATTTTAATTAATAGAATTCATAATTGGTTCTTTGTAAAAGATTTGTTAACGGACGATAATTTTATGGCATAACGTCATAAGAATTTTGATGAAAAATTACATTCTTTTACGAATTGAATTATAATGATTGAATGAAGATTGTCTTGTATTAAACAAAGGGAGAGTTGAATAAAAAATTAATTATTAAACTTAATTGAAATATATATTTTTTTACTTAATTTTTAGATACAACAATGCGAACGCGTAAGTCGATCTTCATCATAATTATATAGACCGTTTATTTTGAGAGTGGTGTAAGTCCATTTTCTTTTGTTTCGAGAAAATTAAAGGTTAGTATGTCGATGATTATGCAATTTCATTTACCGACCGATTTTAAGTTGTTCAAAATATGGGTTTTTTTTTGAGAAATTAAACACGGACTAGTTATATATAAAAAAATTACATTAAATTAAGCATGAATTACGTGATAGCTCATTTTTCTCAAAAATGGACTTACACCACTTTCAAAATAAACGGTCCATATGTTTCGCATTATAAAAATAATAGTAACTATATAAAAATAATAAAGATGGTCCTAATAATTTCTTGACAGGCAAAGTTAAAGTTTGTGGTTGGGTCCCATCGGTTGAAACCAATTGAACGGATATTTCTTGCATTAGTTTGGGAACTTGGAAAGATTGCCTCATGGGTTTTGACGAAAAATGATAAATGTACATTCTAGCTTTAACTTACAAGTCTCTAATATTTAGTTTAATAATAAAGTAGCATTTGACCGTAAATAGTTGGCGATGCCTCAGAGAATTGTTTTTTTTTTTATTATAATAAGATTCATTTTTGAATTTCGCATTGAAATTCGCAACTGAAAACGCAATGTCTTGATTTTTGGTAGAAAGTAAAGGACGGAGTGTTTTGACACTGGGCTCTCTCTGCCTACCCAGCTACATGCGGATTACAATATAAAGCTAAAACAACATTAACATGTACTGATGAGCGCTGAACTGAATATAATTTAAATATAATCTCTCTCTCTCTCTCTCTCAATCTTTCTTACAAATGAGGACCAAACCCACAACCATCACGACTATATCTCATCAGGCACTGACCTATTATGCTACGAGGTCCAGATGTATTTCTTTAGTTGATAAAAATAATATAATAATATTTTTATAAACTATTTAAATTTTCCACGCTGTTCCCTGCACCGTATTCAGGTATTATTATATATTAATGGATATAAACTATGCGAGATCTGTCGCCAGTGTAAATATTTTCTTTCATCTCCGCTGAAAAGTTTTAGCTTTTACCCAATTTTTAGTGGTTTCCTGACGTTTTTCCGTTGAAAAGCGTGATGCTGCAAAATTGAGGTGATTTAAAGATTTAAGCATATTTTTGAATCGAGTAATATGTTAATTGTACAAAAGTAAATAAATTTTAAAAAATCAGCCTCACGCTTTATCCCGCATGCAGCAGGATAAGCAGAGGGATTATCGTGTTAAGACATTCCGTTGCCCACTTTCCGCCGAATTCTGCAATCATTGCCTGTTGAGTGGTGGAACTCAACGCCGCGCCTCGACACCAGAGCGAAGAAATAGAAATATTTACATATACACAATTTAAATAAATATTTCATCTCTTCGACTGGGGATCGAACCCACAACCAGTCGGTTTTACAGTCACACTTTGTGCTCCTGCACCAGGACTGGCCTCAAGTAAATAAATATTTAATTGAATACAATTCTGTGCCCGAATAAGAAACCAGACGGACAGCGTTTATTCAGACATTAATTATGGAGGACGTCTGTACCCATCCTGTAATAGAACTAAAATGATTTCTTTTTTTTTTGATAGCTAAATACGAAAAATATTATATACCTACATATTTTGTACAAGTACAATATGTATTATTTTTAACGCACATATTACCGTAGGTAGAGGGAATGTGGGAACCTAGTGTTAAAACACTCAATTCTCCTTTAAGACACTTTGGTTTCCTACTTTTAACCGAATTTTTGAGACATTGCATGTTGAGCGGCGGAATTTAACACCGCGTTTTCCTTGTTACCAGAACTAGGGAATAAGAATATTCAATATTTCAGTTCCTCGAGTGGGAATTGAACCTAAAAACCTTTGGTTTCATAGTCGCACGCAAGTAAAAATATCTTAAACTTTGTATTTTAAAAACTATTTTATTAAAGTAAAATACAATTATTATTAAAACTAGTTCTTAACTATAAGAGTGCTGGTAGTGGAATCGCCTCATCCTTAAGGTTGGTCGGCTTTAATACAAATTCGGGTGTCCCCACCCCTTTGGCTCGTTTCCCACGATGCTTTGTTTCTCATGGAGTTATTATATGAAATTCCCTGGAAGTCGGAAATCAGCGAGCCTATTGTCATCGACATCCAAATGTTCATGTGCCCCAACATGTGCAGCAGGGTTCTCGTAATGCTTTTATAGAACTTTCTCTCGGAGTCATAAATCTACCAAGGGCCCACATGCCGTCGAGCTCTTGTTTTATATTTATTATCTTTTATTTAAACCATTTGTTACAACAATGCTAGACTAGGTTGACTCGCAGATCCCCGAGAACCACGACCGTTCAATAAACTGATGAAAAATATAATGTATGGATACATTTAACATTGTTTCTCGATAAAAGGGCCCATAATGATGAGAGACAGAGTGTCTTGACACTAGATCCTCTTATATGAAAAAAAATACAGCACTTTAAATTCAAAAATTATTGTAAGTATAGGTATGCATTTTTGTCTTAGAAAAACTCACGAAATAAAAATACAATTTTAGTTCTTATTCATCTTTCGCTAAAGCCGTCCTTATTAAATTGATGTTTGATATGAATTCATCAGAAAATTTCCATCACAATTTCTATATATATTGTATATTGTATTTCTATGTATATATAATACCCCATAGAAAAGAGGCACCATCAACCATTAAAGCTAATTAGACGTCGAAGAAAAGCGTACAAAGCGTTCGGTCTTATTATTCACTAAAGAAGATTATTCTTAATATTAAATTGAAAAGGGAACATTATATCTATTATACTTTATTTATTTATTTATTTAATTGTTTAGATATAAATTTAATTTAAGTTAAAACTGAAATGAAGAAGTTAAACTCAACAGAAAAACAATACAAAAAAAATATGTTTTTTCGATAAAGTCATCTGAAATATCATCTTTTTTTTATTTTCCCGCTCTTGTAGAAGCGCAGTGTTTAGTTCCGCAACTCAACACGTAAAGGCACAGAAATTAGGAGAATTGTGAAAGAATATAGATTTACAACAATCAACGCCGTACTTTGATTCGTAACCAAAGCGAAGTGGGAATCGAACCCACAAGTTGTCGCGTTTACTTGCTTATGCCTTTACGCTATATTAGAGCAAAGTGCAAAAAAAATAAGTCTACCTTAGTGTCGATAGGAAGCACTTCAAAAAATGAAGAGGAAATTTCGTGCAGCTTTTTATTTCGCTTAAGCGCTTTCCAAATATTAATGGAATGACGCATATTAACACTTGAGGCTGCGATGACCTAGTTCAATTTACATGCCATACCATATTACCGAAACTAGTTATGGGCCGTGGACTTTCATATATGAATAATAAATGTATGTATAATTATTTATTATTTAGTAAAATGCAAAAAATCTATAAAAAATAATCACGTGTGTTAAGTGGAGAATGTTGACACTAAGTTCTCCCTGCCTATCTTCTATATGATCGTAAAGAGCAAAGCTAAACAAATACATATAAAATACCGTTACGACAATTGAGGCCATACGATTATGGGTTCGATCCCCATTTGAGGAAGTGAAATATTTATTAACGTTTATATTTCCATTTCTTCGCTCTGGTATCAATTCCTCCAGAATTCGGCAGAAAGTGGGGAACGGAATGTCATAACACTAGGGTCCCTCTACCTACGCTGTTTGCGGGATACAGCGTGAAGCTGAAGCTATTCCCGCAAATTTTATTTCGACATATTAAATAGTTCAACTAATAAATGTAATAACATTACGTCATCCCGCAAACTCTACAGCTGTCACGCTCTTCAGAACAACGTGACAGACACAAATTAATATCATTTAGTGAGATTTTAATTTCCAAATTTTATAATTAAGCACGCCTCATTCGTTTTCACGTGTAAATGTAGGTACACTCGTGTTTTACTTACTTACGTTGGGTAATTTCATATATTTTTCAGTTTTTGAGGTCGAACGTAAAATTTTATATGGCTTACGTGATATAAACATTTCATGGTGTTCGTGTAAAACATCGTTTGGTGTATGTGGTTTTTTCTACGAAAGAAAAGATTTTTTGCATTTTTAAAGCGATAATCTACACTTAGAAAAGGAAAGTGCTTTTTAAAAAACATATCTAAAGAGGTCCAGGTTCATAGCCCGCTGCATACAAGAAAAATTATATGTTTTCTTCAATTTAGAACTTATTTAGAGAGTAGAAGTGCACTTTCATAGTTTTCTCCGTTTCCATGCGAGGCTAGTTTAAGTGAACCTAGTAACCTCTTTATCCGACTTTCCTCAGTATTGGAGAAGTCCAATACATAATTTATTTAAAATTCATTCGTTATGTTCATAAAAATAGACTTACATAAAAGAAAAAGAGGTATTTTAAATATAAGTAATAGCAATATATATACATTTTTTTTTATTTTACAATTTTTTTGAAGAGCGACAACTGTCCGCTTTCCCCCCTATATTCTTTCTCAATATTGTAAGTATATATATTAAGGAAGACAGTATTTTTCCTATTAAAGTTTAAATCTCTCCGAGATACGTTTCATTTGCAAAGTTCACTTTTGATTCCACTCGGACTTACCTGAAATGAGGAAAGTCTGTTCAAGTTTTCTAATTTTCCGATAGAACTTATACATTCCTGCAAAGTTTCTTGGCGACAGTACACGTGTCGATAATAATTTGAATTGTCTCCTGAACTAATTAGATATTTCTTAGATTAAAATTACGAATAATTACAATATTACATATAATATATCAGTTATGACGCAGGGAAACAAGCATGCGACTATAAACGTGACAGGTTGGGGGTTCGATTCCCACTCGAGGATATAAAAGATTTAATATTTTCATTTCTTCGCTGTGGTTTCGAAGCAAAGCGCGGCGTTAAGATCCGCAAGTCAACACGCATGGCTCCAGAACTCGACGGAAAGTGGGGAGCAGAGTGTCTTAACACTAGAGTCAATCTGCTTATTCCACAACAGTTTGAAGCTGAAAAAAAAATGAAAATAGCTACAATTGTACATGAATTTTAGAAAAAGGCAACGCAGGCGTTGACACGTTATAAATGTCATATAGAGCGAAGCGAAAAACAGAAGAATCTGTTTTTTCCAACGAGTTTCCTTCATATTTTGGAAATAACAGGAAACGCCGCTTACCCCCGGGCTGGAGGAACCTTATTTATTTCGTGATAAACAAGGGTTTAGTGTGACAAATTCGTTTAAAATATAATAGCATTCACGATTTACATCTTGTCGGCGTACGTGATGTATGTTCCATTCGTGTTGTAAGATGTCAGGGATGTTGTTTGTATCGTAACTTTTTACGATCTTTAAAATTAATATATATCTACAAACCTTATATCTTCTCTGTGCTATGGCAGGATAGATTAATAGCTTAGTGTTAAAATATTCCGTTCTCCGTTTTCCTACTGAATTCGAGCTATAAATAATCTGGTTTATTATGAAACTAATATTTTATTTTTAAAATACTTCATTTTTACATTATTTTTCGGTTGTAATTTGTGGCTTTGAAAAAAAAGTTAATATAATTAAACTAGAAATAAACCAACTAAATTCATTCAATAGTTTTTTTCGTAAAGCCAATCTGAAGTAGTTTCTGTGAACTTTAGACAAATTTGTTAGGAGCTAACATAACAAGCTGACTTTTTATTCACTTATCTAACTTTCAATCAATTTTATTTTTTGCCATAACTTTTATATATTTACCATAATCTGAAATATATTCATTTATATGACATGCTAGCCAAAAGTGAATTATAAAAATAAAAAAAATCATATTTTTTTATTTAAATTCAAATAAAAATAGATTGCTCCAAATGTATTTATTTTTAAACTACAAGTTTCATTCAAATACTAATTATAATTATTAGGTATAATAAAATTATACAAAAAGATTTTCTATAAAAAAAAGTGTGTTTAGATTTCTTTATCTTAAACAACTTAACGTTTTCTAAAATAAAACAAATATTTAGAAAATCCTAAAACTCAACAAAAAATAAAATATGGAAAAATACAATATAAAAATGTTAACATCGAAATTGTTTTAAACAAGTATTATTAAAATACCTTTGTGATTTCAACAGAGATCCTGGCAACACTCACTTATTACGACGAAACTTGCAACTTGGACTCGTGCCAGCCTTACCTGTAATGGAAACAAATAATTTTAAAACTTTCAAGTATGTTTTCTTAAAACAAAAAAAGAACACTTTATATGTTCTTTGAAAGTAAAAATTTATTTGACGCCAGTTGTAGTCGCCAGCACAAGATGTGAGTGTAGACGCAAAAGGTTGCGGATTCGATTCCCGCTCGAGTACAGGAAGTATTGAATATTTTCATTTCTTCCCTCTGGTGTCAAGACAAGATTATGCTGCCTCTAACGTCATTTATCTTCTTTGTTTAGTCGAGATCAGTGCTCGAGTAAATATCCTGGTGTCACCAATAGTTAATCTAGTGAAATATTAAAGGAACAAAACAAAAGATTATTTACAAGTATCATAGTAAAATTTAAAAAAATATATAGGTAAATTTGTCATTTACTTTTTTTCTGATTAAAAATAGATATATTTAAAAGAACTTCGTTAATAAAGAAACTTAATTTTTGTTGATGTCTCTCACAATTTAATTATTTTTTGTTTAAATAAACGATGCCCATTATTAATAAAGCTTGCGGCAGTTCCATTAAAAAAAAAATACAACCAAAAAGAAAGTGTAAGTCTACCAATTACGTAATAAAAATAGATATCTATTATAGAAAAAACAGAATCTCCTTACAATTTAACCTCAAAAACAGTGAAAAACAAAATTTTAAAATCAGAAATATTGAAAATTTGAAAATACCCAATAGAGTAGTATGTACTGATACAAAAATATTAGAGAAAACTTACAATAAAATGTCCCATTGGTAGCAAACAACGTATGTTTCACAGTGCAGTGGGTACCTACAGCCGCAAAAGAGCAAATAAAAGTTACAATCGACGTCCCCACTAGGTATATGGAACACGCTCGATACTGAGTGTATCGTGAACTTCTTAAGTATTAAACTTGTTTCTAGTGTTTTGTTATTGAAGCTGAGACTTTAAAAAGGGGGGGGGGGGGAATAATTTTTAATGTTAAATTATTAAATTAAATTAAATTTGCTTCACGCTGTATCCCTGAGTGGCGGGAGTCAACGCCGGGCTTTTGCTTTGGTGCCTAATCGAGTATATGAAAATATTTGATAAATAATAATTCCTTTTTCCGAGTGGGGTTCAAACCCGCAAACGTCGTGTTACAGTCGCACCCTTGTGCTCCTGCGCCATGAAGGCATGGTTATATGTAGTGAAGAACTCTTGACTGGCCCAATTGCTTAATGTGGCTGTAATTTGTTTATGGGAAATAAAAAAATATTTAGATATATATAAATAGTTAACCCTGCCCCGCTGTTCCAGTGGCCTCACCTTTTATTACTTACAAAGAATGTAATAAATGACCCCAAATAGAATTTTTTCGACCAAATCACCAAATTATTTGAGGTATAATATAAAGAAAGTAAGTTATTTTATTTCTTATATATAATTTTAGCTTGAAATATTTCAAGGCACTAACAGTATTCAGTCTTCGTTGTTAAAAGTTTTCCAATAAGCTCTCGGTTCTCGAAACTAAAACATCTCGACTTGTAGCCGTATGTAACTTAAACACAACACCAAAGAAAGATTTTTCTTTTTAAATAAGAATACAGGTTTGTTTTTTTTTCTTATGAAAAGATTTTTAAAAATTGAGGCCATTGTAGCGCAATTTAGTATTTTCATTTCCTTGCTCTAATAATGAGGTAAAGTGCGGCGTTAAGTTCCACCACTCAACACGTAATGCATCTGGAATGACACAGAAGGTGGGAACGAAACAGGAAGTTCCTTAATGGGAACGAAATTTCTTAATACTAGGTTTCCAGGTTCCTTTTGCCTACCCTACTACTTATATGTGGGATACAACGTAAACCTTAAAAAAAATATTAATTACATTTTGTATAGCCAATATTTTTAGGTGAGCTCAGAGTAGCTCAGTAATTGTTATCTCTGCCTAAACCCAAATATTTTGATTATTCATATATATATATATATATATATATATATACTAGTGGACCCGGACGCGGCTACGCCTGCTTCAACTATAAAAATATTTATTAAATATATTCATGAAATTATTTTCAATTTTCAATAGAATTAGTAAGAAAATATAAGCTTTAATAATCAAAAAGAATAATAAATAGAGACATATTATTAGAAAAAATTATCTGAGTTATTGAAATGAACCAACAAAAGGATTAAAAGTGACTAAAGGTATTCTTAGTATTAGAAAAAGTACCTAAAGTTTTCCGTGCGTGCGTACATAGATATCGACTCTACGAAATAACTAAACATTTCTCTATTAAGTAGGATAATTTTAGCGGGCAATATCAAATAAAATAAGAAGAGAACCAAAGTGTAGCTTAAATTAATTATAAACAGCAAATGATTAGATAAACATTTACAATAGTTCGAAAATGTATGAAAATTTATAAAACCGTCAATGTCATCTGCCTGTTCGCGTCGGTCATACTATGGCGCCCGTAAGCTAGATCATTTGGAATCAGTGACATCTCCTTAATTATTTATTACAATGCTATACAGTAAACTATAATTTCAATCTAGATAAAATGTTAAGAGTGAATAGAATGAAAAATGTTAAGAGTTAAAATAAAAGTTCATAAGGATGAATATCAAAATGTCGCGGTAACGGTTGCGTAGCGACGCGACGGTTGTTATTAACATGGCAGAATAAATTGCATGTCAAATTAGAATGTACTTTAAAATATATTAGTTTATATGTGTAATGTAATGTTATATAGCCTATAGCACTTCTGAAGAATGCAGCTTTCATACAAAACAAAAACAATGAAAATTGGACCAGTAGATCCAGAGATCTTAGCGTTCAAACAAACAAACAAACAAACAAACAAACAAACAAACTCTTCCGCTTTATTATATTAGTATAGATATGGCAGAATAATATTTATAACAATATAACCAATATTTATAATAATAATTAGGTCAAATTTTCTCAAAATGGTACATACGTCATATTGCTTCTATAATACTTTGTCCTAGTTGCATTAACAACAATCGACACGTGCAAAGTTAGACTTGTATCGGTACAATTGTACATTCAAAATTTCAAACTCAACTGACCAACGAATGTTACATTTGATTTAAACTTTGTTATGCTAGTTATATGCCACTCGCGTTCATTCATTTTACAGGGTAGGTAGAGGAAATTTAGTGTTAAGACACTCCGTTTTCCATTTTCCGACGACATTTCTCAGAAAAATAAAGTAAAGAATTACGTTTGAAAATGTTTGAGGTGCTGACATTATACAACGGAAATTTAGCAGTTTGGAACGGGTTGCTTAAATTGGCTATTTTCAATTATATCTATAAATTATTATATTAAGCTTGCATAAAAGCTTTAGGCCTTTATGTAAATTCAAAATTTCTGACAAAATAAATTTGCAGTTTTTACATATCCATTTGTTAAATGAAAAAAAAAAATTTTTTTCCTTTTTAATAACGATTTTTGTAGAAAACTATAATTATAAAAGCTGTATGTAGGTGTAAAATTAACATATTTGAAAATTTTAAAATTAATTAATTAATTTATTTATTTAATTAATTTAATTTTGTCTGTCTGTCAAGCTGTCCAAAATTATCAAATACCCTGATTGGATAATTAGTATAAATCTATCCGTCTATCTGTCAAGACATATATATATATATAGACAAACTATATTATAATTATCAATACATTCGTATAACACGCATAGATGCCACTTTGTCGCAAATTTGATGAATGTCCCGATCGTCTGTTGAGATAGCAGCGGTGAATTAATGGTTCTACCATTTAAGTTATTAAGCTCTCCATTGGTAGACATGGAATGTGTCAAACATAACTGAGATTGTTTAATTAAATGAGATCCCTTCAACAGATTCTGTATGGTTATGGAATTAAAATTTTAATCTTTTTCTCTGTTAATATAATAAAAAATATATATTCAGTAACTAACTTCACTTTTCAAATTTTATTTTAACCCATAATTATGTGAGAAATGAGAACTAACGTTACAAATAAAGAAAAAATAAATCTGAAAATTGAAAATTTATAGATATTTGATAAAAAAAACTTATATCTATAGTTCATTTCATACACAATTAGTATAATATAAAGTTTGTCAACTTTCATAAGATATACTTCCCGTCGAGCGATAATCCTTACATTAATTCGGAAGCCTCGGTAGTCAAATCCAACTCGCACTAAAGTGATTTTTAAAGTCAGTCCATTACATTGAAAGAATCAACTAATAATATAGCTTGTACGTATATCATTTAGTAAAATACACAGGTCATTAAGTCTGGTATATGGCAGAGAGATAGATGCTCTACTTTGTCATACTTTGATCGATGTCTCGACCGCATAAAGATAGGTGGAATCAATATTTTGACAAGTCCAGTCAAATCTTGCCAAAAGATATAATTCTTTTGACCATTTCATGTATAGAAGGGTAGGCAAAGAGAATGTCAAGACACTCCGTTCTCCGCTTTCTAAATTGATTCTCACCATTTTCCGCCAAATTCTTAAGGAATTGCGTGTTGCGGAACTCAACGCCGCGCTTTGCCTGGTTATAGAACCGAATAAATGGAAATATTAAATATCACGTTCCCCCAGTGGGATGCAAAATCCATAACTATGCCCCTGCGCAAAAAACTACTATAAAATGAATAGGATCAAAAACAACATAGGCACGAACAATAGCTGAACGCTTCGGTCTAAGGTAGAAACAACTAACGTATTACAACATTCCTTGCTAAAAATAAATATTTTAAATATTAAAATCCATAACTAACGAGATATAATAATTCGAGATATAAGATGAATATATTAATTCAATAAATATTTTTATATACTTAGTGCGAAATATGAATTCTCAAGTGTTTGCTCCACGCGGATACCCTGTAAATGGCAGAGTAGGCATCGAATATCTAGTGTCAAGACACTCCTTCGCTCGTAGCGTATATGTGTAAATATCGTTCTACAAAGTTACCTAAACAAGTTACACACATTAAATAAGTTGTATTTCGACGTATCTTAATAAGAACGTATGGCTTATTAATCAGAGCACTAGAATGGGTTTTGAACATTTTTCCGACTGCGTGACGTAAAAGAGGGTAATGTGTTTATGAGTCTATGTATGTACGTATGAACGTATGTTTCTATGCAGTATTATGGAGAGAGAAAGAGAGAGTTGAGACCAAACGATTATGAACTTTAAACATTTTAAAGTAAACAGTTTCTAACATGAACCAGCAATAATGATCGCATACGACACGAGCAAGAATGATGAATGCTATACGTTTCCTTTGTATAGGTGATTGATACCTGCACAATGGAAATTCTCAAATATCGTTTCTATTGGTGCTATTCGTTCCGTTAGATCTGTGAATCCGTATTTTTACTTGCAAAATGCAACGGGTTATAGCTTCATAAATCAGATTATTGCATCCTATACTTACGGAACGGTCTAGTAAACTATCCGTTGCTAAATGATATGGATTTCAGAGACTTGTTTATGTAAATAATGTAGGTCGTGCTTAGTTAATTATTTTTTCTATATATATTATATTAAATAAATATATACTTAAAAGGTCATCTTCTTATTTATTTTAGATTTTCCTTGCTATAGATTAGGGGCCATTTGAAAAAAATCATTGGAACCTTTTTAATTTTATTCTCATTCTTCATGCTGTGTCCAGCACATAGCAGAGTAGGTAGTACTTGGGAACATAGTGCTAAGACACTCCGTTACCATTAATCCACTTTCGTTTCCTATTATCCTCAGAGTTCTGGAGACATTTAGCGTTGATTGGTGGAACTTAACGCCTCGTTGCCAAAGTGAGGAATTGAAATATTTATTATTTTAATTGGAATTGAAAATAGTAAAAAGTAGTAACATATTGGTTTATTCAGTTAACAGAATTATAAAGACTGACCGTAGTATCTGCCTTTGTGTTCGATCGGCAATCGAAAACTGTTCTGAAGCCTGGAGGAGGTCATTTCCACAGCAATCAACTATTAATTAGGGCAAGTAATGCTTAAAGCAACTTACCTGTGTGCCGTAGAAAACGTTAGTGGTAGAAAATTATAAAAAGAGTTTTTCTGTTTTTTACGAGAATGGAGAAAAACCAGATTTATATTTGTAAATAGCGACAAGTTGTTACAAAAATTTGCAAGATTTCAATCTCTTGGAATGTATTAGATTCTGCAACACATTCCATCATTTTAAATACATTTAATCTACATTTCCTTTAAGTTATTTCCCGAGAAGCCTTTGATGTTATATGGCAGTAATTTTGTTAATCAGTATAAGAGATTGCTACTTCAGTAGGTATCGAGTTACTTAAATAGCTCTATGAGATTTTATAAAAGAACTAGCTAATTGCCCGCAGCTTCGCCCGCGTGAACTACGTAATAATGAATTTCTCATTCAATCATGTCTCCATGAGTATCTACGTCCTATAAGTGACGACCATCCAAAATTTGAGACTCCTAGCATTTGTAGTAACGAAGTTTCATACAAACTTTCAACCCCAAAAACAACCCCTTAGAAGTCGAATATTGCAAATTCCCGTCTTAGCGAGCACCTATGTCCTATAAATAACTCCTATGCAAAATTTGAGATTCCCAGCACATGTAGTTTCTGAGATTTCGTAATGAGTGAGTGACCTTTCGATTTTATATATATAGATAAACTAGAATAAATATCGTTATGCCAAAAACGCGGTACTTCGTGTAGTTCTTTTTTTATAATTATTATTACAGTAGAAAATCGATTATCCGACCCTCTGTTATACGGATTCGCGATTATCTGAACTACCAACCGTGATAATTATATTTAAAACTTACCACAATGAAATCTAAGCACAATTTACGCAAAAATGATTCCCAAAATTCGTCGAAAAGTTAATTTTAACTAAGTTAACATGCGGGATACAGCGTGAAAGTAAAATAAATATATATCACTAACTCTATTGTCTATTCTATTAAAAAATATACACGTAGATTCCTCTATAATAAATTTCTCTTATATTAACTCGAATGGTATATTTGGCGAAAAACTGCTATTACTGAATACTTAGTTTGCGTCATCCCTAACAGAGACAGCTGCTGCAAAATATTTACTTTGCGAAATAGAGTTTTAAGATTCACAGAGAGAAATTTGGAGAGGATAAAAAAGAAACTTTATATATATTATTAGATATGTTCTTGTGAGGTGCTTTTTAGTGAAATTGTTTGATTATTATTATTTTTTTCATTTTTAAAATGTTATTCCACACTTGTAAAAGAAAATTTTTATATGTTTTCTAAAAAGTTTTATATATATGTAATAATATAAATATATTTTTTTGTTCATATACTCGTAGCTCTACTTTCTGTTGAGGGTGAGAATATATCACAGGAACCAAGTTCCCACTTGTCAGAGAAATATATAAGCAGTCATTATAGAAAATTATTAATTTACGTTATTATATAAGACATGGATAAAAATATTGCTGAAAACTGTATTTTCAAAAATTTTCACCATATAGACTGCCCAAATACCAACCCTACAGTATATCATAAAGATAAAGACAAAAAAGAAGAATATAGAAAAGAAGTATTTAAAAAAAAAGAAAAAGAACTATTTATAGTATTGTCCTATTTTTAAAACAATTTTCTTGGCGCATACTGTCAGCTACGAAACCACATTAACACTTATTCTTGGCTAGCTTTTGTAATATACAAGCAAATAAATTGTAGTCCTTTTCTCACTTTGTTGTCGTGAGATTTTTATTTTCATTTCTGTTACATTCATATATTTGTTAGCTTCCCGCTCTATCCCGCACATAGCGGGATAGATAGAGGAAACGTGTTAAACTAGTGTTAAGACATACACCACCCCATCCCCACTTTCCGTTGAATCAGAAGGGATGGAGGCTTTGGGTGTTGAAAGACGGAACTCACACAGCAGGGTAGGCAGAGGGAACCTACTATTAAGACACTCCGTTTCCTGGAGACCCTCGACTCCAAAGCAAAGAAATGGAAATATAAATTTAACTAAATATTCCATATCCTCGAGTGGAGATCGAATCCACAACCAGTCGGTTTTACAGTCACACTCTGTGCCCCAGCGCCACGACTGGCTTCAATAACTCAATTATTTTAATAAAAATAAACCATTTATAATACAGGAAAACTTGACAACACATATTTGTTGGTACTCTTAGGTTAGGTTGGTTCTCTTAGTAACAGACGGTGCTCTTAAAAGAGACGGTGCTCTTTCGAGTCAGAGGCAAGAACGTCGGTGTACGACGTTCTTGCCTCTGACTCGAAACAAGCGTCTATATGGCCACTTTAAATATTAACTGGAAATGGAAATAACCTTTAACTTCTCTACCTCAAGCAGTCTACATAAAATTAGTAAGTATAGCACTACTGTATATTTTCTTTTACAGACAGATTCTTCTAGGCTTAAGAGGAGAAGGCAGAAATTACGTGGTAAGTTTTATTTTGCACTTTCTATATATTTTTGGCTCATATTAGATCGTATTGCAGAATTTAATCTAAAATATTTGTTATAAATGCAATTTTCGTGGCACAATCTCTGAAAATAATTGCGATGGTCGTGGATTTGATCCCAATAGGGGAATGGTTATTTAAATTGTTGTCATTTCCAATGTCTTGGAAATTTAACAGAAAGAAGAGAACGGAGTGAATTTACACTAAGATCCGTCTGTTATGCTCGAGTTTTAAGATTTTATCTTCATCATTCTCAACAACCATTTATTAGAAATTCATATTGCAACTTTGCTATAGTGTACGTTTTAATTTAGAATTTTTCCTCAATACAAACGAGCGTAGGTATATTCGAAACGTATTCAAGTATGAATTAATTAATATCGAATAAAAGTGAATTCTATACATTTATAAAAATAATTAAAACCTCAGTTCGCTACTATTTTTTATAGCACTTCTTTTTTTAACGTGGACTCTATGTATTGAAATATATTTAGATTGCTGGTGGGTTTAGCTTCAATATTAATTATAACAATTTGTATGTATATACTTCTACTTTTAAAAAATATTATTTTTCTTCTTATACATTACTAGCCGAACTGCGCGGCTTCGCCCGCTTGAACTACAAATATTTATTAAATAAATTTATTAAATTATTTTCAATTTAGGGGGTGAATTCGGAAAAACCGCGAAACACGTGTTCAACGAAATATTTTACTCAGTCAGTGGAAACATCTCCTTTTATATGTCTAGATAATAAATCAGTTTCTCGACTTTCACGATCTAGTCGCTATTAATAAATGTCTTCTCCTGAGACCTGAGAAAAAAAACTACTTGTCCGCCTTACTTTGATATAAACCGATATTATTCTTTATGCAATATACAGTAGAAACTCGATTAACCGGACTAATTGTTGTCGTTAGTCATCCGGATAATCGAAAGTATAAAGAAAAGCTGGTTTTATGTATATGTAGCACAAAATTGTTATATGTCTATTAAAAGCAACACATACATATCGATATCGTTCATATTTACATTTTCTTAGGTTTCATTTTAGTACGTTGTATAAAATAATTATCGCTATTGACAGTTCGGATAATCGAGAATCCGTATAACCGAGGGTCGGATAATCGAATTTCTACTGTACATCGTAAAACGTATGGAAATGTTTAATGTATGATAAACAACGATACTATTTACAGCCAACGCTAGCAGCAATGCCCTACTTTAACGTCGCAGTAAGCAGAGCTCATTTTCGTTAAAAGATTTCGGGTCAGCGTTGCAGGCGTTTGATTTTAATTTTCGTTCCAATTCTATGGCTTTTAACAGAATTTCGAGATAGTTTTTTTTTTAATGTCACTACGGTAGGCAGAGGGAAGCTAGTGTTAAGACACTCTATTCTCCATTTTTGCCGAATTCTGGAGGCGTTAGGAAGTAATGAAAATATCAATAAATAATTATTTATTTCCCCGAGTGGGAATTGAACCTACAACTTTCGCACTCACAGTCACGGTAGCCTTTCAAAATATGTTTTGTATAAAGCTCGCTTACACATTAGAAAAGTGACATGACTGTTTTTCCTCAATTTCCCACGAAAAGAATGCAACTGCCAGCAAAAATAAGAACTTACTAAGTTAGCTCGGTAAAAAATAGACAAATATACTGCTCATATTTCTCCACTCAGTTTCAAATTGCCACGTAACGTAATTTGTTTGTGAATGTACTTTAGTTACGAGATAGGATAACAAATTCTAAAATCTAAAGTATAAGATTTTGTTTAAAGTGACTTGAAGAAAGAGGTAAGAAGCTGTCATAGCACAGCGGTTGTAGGTTCCATTCCCACTCGAAGAAATTAAATATTTAATATTTAATTTTCTCCGCTCTGGTGTCGAAGTAAAGCGCGGCGTTGAATTCCGCTACTCAACACGAAATACCTCCAAAGTTCGGTGGAAAATGGGAAACGGAATGCGTTAACACCAGGCTCCCTCTACGTACCCTGCTACATGCGGAATAAATAAAAAATCTATATAGACTAAAAGAAAATTGAAGAGTTAGAATAATATGGATTATGGATGTACTAATAATAAGTAATTGTAAACACGATGTTTAGGGGTTCCATTCCCGCTCGAGGATCATTAAGCAATAAAAGTAGTAATCAGTAGCAAGCAATGTTCCAAAAACATAATAGATTTGAATCGACGACCTCTGCAGACCACTGTTAACCACTAGGCCAAAGTACCCGTCAATCATGAACGTAAATAGCAGAAACTCGGCAATTATGCCAGACGTGTACATCGTATATCATATTAAACATGTTGCTCCAAAGTGAAACTAACTGATGGACAGGTTGGAATAAATATTTATATTATTTACCATTTTACAGAAATTTTCAGATCTTTAGTTTCTTTTTTGCCGCGGAATTCTGCAGGCTTCTGTGTGTCGAGTGGCGGAATTTAACGCCGCGCTTTGACGTCGACGTCAGGCGAGGAAATTAAAGAGAGAGAATTGAATATTTCATTTCATCTAGTGTGGATCGAACCCTTAATCCGTTGCTACTTCCAATTTCTTGACATTATTCACACAAAAATAGAGAAAAAAATGAAGAATTTGAGAAAGAAATAAAAAAAAATCTCGCTATATTTTTCTTAATATTAACAACACTTTTTCTTAATTGATAGCATTTAAGTACATATACGTCTTTTTATATGACACATCTTATAAGCGATATTGGTCCAATTGATTACTCCGGGGGAATGATCCATCAATAACGTTAAATAAGTTAGTGTATCGGCCAAGTGCGCGTGTTATTTCTAGAGGATTACTTGGCTGGCGAAAAAATATTATATGTTGTATGCTATAAATCGGTCAAGTGCGAGTCGGTATCGCCCAACGAGAGTTCCGTACTAATTTCAGGTTTGCATCCATTTGCACTCATTTTGAATGAAATTAACTACAAATGTATGTTAGTGAATGTTTTTTTTATGAAATGTCTATAAATTCTCAATTCTCTGATATTTTTCTTTATGAGTTCTCACTTTATGCAACATTTTTTAACCTAAAATTGGTTTTAATTATGCAACGAATTTCACATAAAATGCAATAAAATCGATGCCTAAATGCTGGTCTATTGATTTTAGAAACTCGATTTTTTTCTGTGCTTCCTTGGATATACAGGCATACTGGTGACGAAGTGAGCCAATAAGGATTTGCCTTTTATCTTTATAGGTACAGAACCCTAAAAATAAATGGAGAAGATCCATTCACCACCACACCACCAGAGTCTACCTCACATAAAATACATTATATCGGAAGCGTACATCTCAAAATTGTCACGTAACATAATTTACTTCCGCGTAGTGCTGAGTCCTCCTCCTCCGCTTACCTTGTTAAGTTTGCAATTGCTATTAAACATACCGAAGTTTTGCTCGCTTACGTTCTACTTCACTTCAAATTTAGATTAATAACTTTAATGGCGCGGGGAAATATTCTTTGTGTAATTTCTAATTTGATTGTGGTGTTTTTTAGGTACCCTACATTTAGAAAGACACAGAGATAAGGTGTGCTAGTAAAACTTTTCCACTTTCCCTGTATTACGACATATGAGCTAGTAGCAGGGTAGGCAGAGGGAACTTAGTGTTAAGTCCGATCCTCACTTTCTGCCGAATTTTGAAGGCGTTGCGTGTTGAGTGGCAGAACTTAACGCCGCGCTTTGCGTAGAGTCCAGCGATACAAATTCATAAACATCGACACTGCAAATCGACTGATATACCTATTATTCTTGTCGTCCTTACAGGTTACTTAATTATAATTGAATTATAATTAA
The DNA here is from genome assembly GCA_000313835.2 of Heliconius melpomene melpomene. Taxonomy (NCBI): domain Eukaryota; kingdom Metazoa; phylum Arthropoda; class Insecta; order Lepidoptera; family Nymphalidae; genus Heliconius; species Heliconius melpomene. The sequence continues at coordinate 22,474 of HE671504.1, forward strand.
ATGAGCTTAAGGGTGTAATATTTATTTAAATTTATTTATTTCCATTTGTTCCACCACTCAACAAGCAATACTTCCAGAATTCGACGGAACATGGGGAACAGATTGTTTTAACACTAGGTTCCCTCTGCCTACCTGCTATATGGTATATAGCGTGAAGCTGAAACAGAACTTAAGGATTCAGTTTGTCAATTCGAACAGAGGATAGAACAAAATTTGTCTCTATAATATGAACTTCTACCTCCGATATATTTAATTTATACTTCTTTAATAAATATTGTAAGAGAGACGGATTTTTTTTATTCTCTCTGTCTACTCATCACGATATCTGCACAGTACATGCTGGTATTCGTTGAACTATATTTTTACTCCATCAAGTGCTTCGTGACACCTACGAGAGCCCTAACCTTAGTTTTCTGTGCTACAATAATTGGGTACTTGGTATATCAAATTATTTTTTGCTCTAATTATTTTGTCATTGTCGGTATTTTTTAATGCATGCAATCTTATAAATAAATATGATTTATAAATTTATTATTTACAACGTCTATTTTATCAGCCTTTGCATGCTTGAAGAAAGCCACAATTGTCAAAGAGAAAAGTCTTCCATCTTTTCCAGTCTTTTCTTCTAAGATGTATATTTAATTTTTTTGCCAAAAGAAGCTTTAATATAGTGAATGATCGATCAAAATTATTGTTATTAATTGGAAAACATTCCAATAAAAACTTTACAATAACTTAAATAACTATTAAATTAAACTTACTTTCTACTTAGTAATTTAAAACAACACAACACCTAAATAATTCAAAAATTCTTTATTTTCCATTTTTCCATCCAGAATATTCCAAGCCTTGCACAATGCTTCATTCATTCGTCACTAGAGCTAGATCTATTATCCGTAAAGTAACTTCCTTGTTCAATGGTCCTATGCCAATTTATTCACTTCTTCCTCTTTCCTTTCTTTATTTCCTATGTAGAATGACAATTGCTTTCTCTTGTAATACTTTTACTTCTTTTTACTTTTATTTTGATCTTCTATATATAAGCCTAAATTATTCTTGCAGATAGAGTGGGTTATATTGAAAATGTTAATGTAATAATATCACTTAACTATACAACCAAAGATATACATAAATCCGGTTCACGCTGTATCCCGCACACAGCAAATTAGGCAGAGGGAAGCTAGTGTTAATATACTCTGCTCCCCACTTTCTGCCCAATTTTGTCTGGACTCCAGAGCGAAGAAATGGAAATATAAATGTAAATAAATATGTCGTTTTCTCAAGTAGTGATTGAACACTCAACCAGTCAGGTTTAGAGTCACACTTTGTGCCCTTGCGCCATTACTGGTCTCAATTTTAGTAGTAAAATGTATAAAACTATAAATATAAAAATATAAAACAACATATTCTTACCATTATTACACAGTTTTCTAAGCAAGTATTTTCACTGTCCATATAATATAAAACGCAACATTCATTAAATTTTTCAAAGCCTATCTTGCTCTAATTACGCCGCTCGTGAGTTTTTGCGCTAAATATCCAAGCCTTGAAAGGCACCGCTTAATTATACTAGAACAGGGCTACCGAAATGTTTCCGGTTTTATATGAGATTAGCTTGGACATCAAGATTTAAATATTTTCATTTTTTAGTAAGAAAAATGCTTGGTTCAAACATAATGATTACGCCCGCAAATTTAACTTTGTTTACAAACAATTTCAGGATATAGTTTGTTTACCAACAAATATCCTGAAATTAAATTGGTAGGGAACTCTAGAGTAGCGAGACCATTTCCTCATAGACCGTTTTTAGGGTTCCATATCTTTTAAGGATAAAAGACACCCTCATAAGATCACTTGGTTGTCTGTTTGTCTGTCTGTATCTCAGGAACACTTGGAGATGTCAAGTTGAAATTCACCATAACTCATCAGAGAAATACGATTCACCACCAAACCAACCTACTCAGATCTACGGTTCCATGATTTTCTGCAAAATCATATTTCTACATTTACTTTAAAAAACGATATGACCGTTTATATTGCGAAAAACAGAAAAAGCTCGATACCTCCACTTCCTCCGTACTTTTAAATTCAGTTCCTCAACTATCACGCAATGCCTCGAAAAACTCAACGGAAGATGGGCAAGATTTCTTAATACAATGTAGGTTCCCTCTGCCTAACCTGCTATATATGCACATGACATGACTGCGTGAAGCTGAAAAAAAGTGTAAAAGAAATCTTACAAACAACTCTATCTCTAAAACACCTAAACTGTATCGACAGCCCTACACGACAGACAAACTTGACCTAATTTACGATTTCATGTTTAGCTGTTAGATTCGAAAACGATAAAATGTTGGTACAATTTTTGGTTACTCTCATCATAGTCACTATTATACTATCTTCATAGTCGCCATCATCATCATCATCAATATTATCATCGCTATTTTATCAACAGCCTCCCCTCAGTCCAATGTCTTGATGTCTTGATGTTGACTTTTTGCTTCCAATCTTTACCAGCTTTTTTCATAATATACTACTATAATAAACTAATGGGTGTCCTAAACCGATACTTTTTCATATAGCAAGTCTAAATTCTGCTCTTGGAATGGAAATAGACATAATTTTAATAGAAATATTTTCCCAATTGAAATTTAAATCTATCTATAAGATTTTACAGATTCCTTTATTCTTCATAATTGGAATTTTGCTGCTAACAACACTAAAGACTAATTTATTTTTAAAAATTTGGCACATATTTGACTTTTAACAACTGCATTCGTTTGAAAAACGAAAGAAAAATAAATTGCTAGATCGACCTTCCAACAAAAGCTGTCAATCCAATTTCCAATAGGGGAATCTGATGCAATTCACATTTCTATTGAATTTTATTATACAAGTGAAATCAATATTGTTCGATGTTCGCGTCACAATTTATTTTTTTATAGCTTCACGCTGTTGCACTGAAGAGATAAAGAGAGAGAAAAAAGAAAATAAGAGTGTATGAAGCGAATTGATATTTTATTGTCTCGTTTACCTTTTGTAAAATTTTAACAAATAAGTATATTTCAATTATTAATTGTCGTAATTAATACGACAGTATTAAAGTACGTGTCTTTAACACTTTAATTTATTTTTTTGTTTATTCTTTGTTTCTATATACACTGAGGCAAAAATAATGTATATCTTATTTTTTATAACCGCATTAGATATAAGTGGAATAATATATCTTAAGAAATCTAAGCTGCTACCTAATTTGGAATACCTATGTATATATATCTAAAACTATAACTAATAACAAGCAAAACGTAATAAAAAAAGAATTAAAAAAATCAGCTTCACGCTGTATCCCGCACACATCAGAACAGATAGAGGGAACCTAATGTTAAGATACTCCGGTCCCCACTTTCCAACGAATTTTGGAGGCTCTGCGTGTTGAGTAGCAGACCTCAACGCCACGTTTGCCTCGATACCAAAGAAATGTAAATAAATATTTCATCTCCCCGACTGGGGATCGAAACCATGGCCAATTGATTGCAGGTTACAGTCACCCTATGTGCCCAGGAAAAAGAAAGGACAGCGGGAAACCGCTGGACTCAAAGGGCGCAGGACCGGACGGAGTGGCGAGCATTGGGGGAGGCCTATGTCCAGCAGTGAACCTTAAAAGGCTGATGGATGGATGTGCCCTGCGCCACAACTGGCCTCAAAACGTAATAAAACCGAAATAACTAAATAACTCAGATTAGAAAATGAGAAAACCTGTAATAAATTCATCTAAATGCACCAATGTGTCATGGCCATCTGCATGGAGCCCGCGTTAACCGCAACGACTGTGCAAAGACTACGCCTATTTACTAGCCTTGCTTAAAGTGTTAATTAATGTACGGTTAACAACCGCTAGTGCCTAGAAAATGCTTTTATATATGATTATAAAAGTTAATTTTAATATATGTAGTAACCAGTGGTTGCCCGCAACTTCGTTTGCGTGGATTTCGTGATTGTTCATATATTAGTTCCATTTATTGTTGAAATTTCGAGACATTAATTATATTGTGTGATAGATCATGAGTGAGTTGTATCACTCACAGCTAGAAGCTGTCAGTTAGTGTCGATTCCATTGTCAGAATCTAACCAAACTCTCATCAAACTACCCTTAAAGTGTATCCTTGCCAATAAAAAAAGAATCATCAAAATAGGTTGGCGTGATATTCAGAACTGTGATTTTCTCATGGTTGTCAGAAATGGACCAAATTAAAATGGGATAACATGAATCATCAAAATCAGTTCACTCAGTAAAAAGTTCTGAGGTAAGAAATATAAAAAAGTACACAAATACAGTTGAATTAATAACTTCCTTCTTTTACAAAAGTCGGTTAAGCAGTGATAAACTGAATGAAGTTTTACTAACAAGGTATCAGTTCCCTATGTCTTTAAGTTTAGCTAGTCTATAATGGTCTTTCATCAGTTTCATTTCAGTTCCTAGATTTTAATTCAATGAGAAATTTTTATAATGCTTATAAACTTTGGTCTAGTCGACCATGTTAATTTTCCCAGCTTAGTCAAAATATTACAATTTTGGTTGATTGGTTGGTTGTTTGGTTGGCCTATATTTTAAAAAGTCAATCCCACGTAATTCAAAAGGTAACAAATAAATTGAAAAATGAATCCTGTACAAATTTCAAATAAAAATAAACTATTACCTAATAGTTTTGACGTTTGATCCACTTAAAAACAGCTCGAATTCAGAATAAAAATCTTAAATTTTTCGCCGAGTGAACCTAACTAGATTCTACTAACAACTTTGTTAGAACGAAATTCGATTAAGCACTGCAGAATGTCGACACGTCGCCCGTCGTCGGTTAATCGTTGCCAAATTTTGAACGTATTTTGTGACTGTAGAAATGTAGATTGCATTTAAAAAAAAGATGCCAAAAACAGAATTCTATATGTATTTTATTATTTTGCTATACAATTTAAATTTATTACAAACTAATTTTACATACAAAAATGGTTTCTAAGTAAGTAAAAGTAGTATCTGTTATCATTTTTAAGATAGGTGGAAAGCAACTAATGATAACGTCGTTCCAATAAAATAGCAAAACATAAAAAAACTATAAGAAATTAAAATTAAATCAATTAAATTAAAATTTAATTAAATCTGCTTCACGCTCTATCCCGCACACAGCAGGTATAAATAAATTTAACTTAAAACATAAATTTCAACAATACTTACAAGCATTCACACAATTCGTATATTAATATACACATCCATACACATTCCATCTCCACTATATTTACCCAATTCATTAAGACACTTCCATCACCAGACCTTCGCGTCATAACAGTGAAAATAAACTTTATGCTCCAGGTTTAATTCCAGCATACTCCTGTTACCACGCCTTCTAATTATGCTCTACGCCTTAATTAAATCGGGTGAGATAAATTTTCATCCAACACCTTTAATGGCCATAAAGTGCATATATATACATGGAAACCAGGTGAGTGTAGAATTTATACATCCTCGCCCTAGAATGTTTAATTCACATGTTATTCTAGTAAAAGCACTGGTGCCTTACGTGTATCTTCTTACGCTATGAAGGAATGTGCTTGCAATGTTTTGGATTAATTTATATAAATACATTAAAGGCCGTCGTGACGTAGAGGCACAAGGGTAACGCGACGGTTGTGAGTTCGATCCCGACTCGAGGAAGTGGAATATTTATTTACGTCTATATTTCTATTTCCCCTGCACACACAATGCCCCCAGAATTCGTCAGAGAGTGGGGAACGGAGTGTTTTAACACTAGATTCTCTCCGCCTACCCTGCTGTGTGCGGGTTACAGCGTAAAGCTGATTAAAAGGCTGTTATTTTAAGTCGTGTCGCGTAGATGCGTTTTTTTTTCTCTCAGTTTGGTTTACGAGATGACAAACAAAAATAATGTTAAAACTTAGGAAGCATAATAAATTTTAAGTAAATGGAACTCTTTTAAGGAATAAAAAGACACAAATAAGAATTTTCTCCAGTATACTTACTAACTGTGAAAGTTAATAATTATCTGTACTTTACTAATAACTTTGTGTGAATGTTTAAGACAAGACCAGCGAGTTATTCCAAAGTTTTCAATAAAATAATTTAATGCTGTAAAACTTGCATGGGTTGTGTAAAGTTGAAATTAGTTTTTTTTTGCAGCACCACGCTATATCCTGGGAAGGCTGAGGGAACCTAGTGTTAAAACTCTGCTCCTCACTTTTCACCGAATTCTGTAGGCATTGCTTGAGAACTCAAAGTCGCGGTTGGCCCCGACGACAGAGCGAACAAAAGAAAATTAAATATTTAATTTTTATTAAAAGGTGGTATAATGAAATATACGGCAGAATAATATAATAAATAGCTTATTTCTTTCAAAACATGTATAATATCATCTTTATATTGGAATCAAAGCAATTTAAAAAGGTAAATATTTATAAGAAATTAATAAAAACCCTCACCTTCTTAAGTGATATCGCACTACGACAGTTGAATTCTAATATTGTAATATTGGGAACTAATATTGTAATATTGGGAACTAATATTTAAATATTCCAATAAAACTTGGAATATATAAATTCAATCGAATTCGAATTTAGATATAAGATTTTTATCATTTTTTAAGTGTTATTCTAATTAGAAAAAAAACGTATAAAAATTTCAACATATCGGGATTTTAATCCGCGCCTCTCGGAAACCGTCCTAGCTCTTTGACTGCTAAGCTATACGCTCTCATCTAGCTATGTCGATGCTCTTATACGTTTGTTACAATTTATGTATTTTTATCTATGTAGGGAGCTTTTTACTAATTTCCACTACCCAAAGATTTCAATTATTTCAAATTTCAAGAACGATTATCATTTGGCTGAAGAGAATGCTATGTAAAAAATATTTTTAAAATTTTAAAGTGTAATTCCACACTTGGGAAAGAAGAAAATTATTTAGAAAACGTATAAAAAATTATAAATATCTGCCTACAGTGCTAACAACATAAATTATAACAACTATATAAGAAAAGACGTAGCTAGATGAGAACGTAAAGTTTAGTGGTCAGAGTGCTTGGACTATTTTCAAGAGACGTGGGATTAAATCCCGTTAAATAAATTTTTTTATACGTTCCCTAAATAAATATTCATTTGAATAATCTAGAAAAACTAACCTTTTAAATTTTTGCCTAAAAAAACGGTAGGTACTTACATTAAATTTGAAAGTGAAAATAAATTCAAGATGTCTTCAAACGAAGGTCGCCCGCGGGTTCCTCTATAAAGATTGCTCGACATTCATTTTGTTTTTGCATAATTCATTCCGACGTCGCCTATTCGATCTTAAATTTCGTCTCGAGAGTGCGCTACAATTGCCTTAACCGTGAAGCGTTACGGGAAGTAATGGGAAGTCATACTCTATATAATGATGGTGGTAGATCCTTATGCGTACGTCCTTATTAGCGTCACACTGTATCCCGCGCATAACATCGTAGGCAGAGGGAACCTAGTGTTAAAACACACCGTTCCCCATTTTCTGAATTCTGTAGGAATTGCGTGTTGAGTGACGCAACTCGTCGCGTTTTTCCTCAACACCATGAAAATATTAAATATTTAATTTCAAATGGGAATCGAACCTACAACCTTTCACGATTAGTCTCCTAGTCCTTCGAAGCCTGCATAGTTTTGGAGAAATTTTAAAGCTAAATCTTTCCATTCTCCAGTTTCAAAAAGAGAGTGAACGTGGATATCGTCTAGCATGACAGATTTCCTTAATTAAACATTGGGAAGGAAATTATTTTAAATGCTTCTTGCATTTCTTTGAAAAGCAATTAAAACCTTTCGCAAATTTGTTTTCAACTCTAAAATTGTTCGCGAATTTTTGCTGGCGCGACGAAAATAACTTAAATACTATTCCGAGTAGATATCGAACCCACACCCCTTTGTATTAGCAAACACTGTACCATAATCGTATTAGCATCAACTTTGATATCTCTATTGTCATTGGAAGTAACCGAATGCAGTTTGTATTTGCAGGAAATTAATTTGATAAGAAAGAGAGAGCCATGCACTGTGGCAGTACTATCACTTCATTACCTGGTTTGAACATGATTATTCGACCATATATATTGAAAACCGATGTGCCAGTATCTAGGACTTGTATAGAAATCTTCTAGATTAGACTAGTCTGAAGATACGAATGTACTGACGAGTGAAAGACGTCTAAATATATTAATTAATTAAAAGGAAATTTTAGTTGTATTGGAACCTGTAAAATTGTACTCTAATGAAATATTTTTTCTATTTCTTCTATTTACTAGTTGAAGGACAATTAATTATGTAAATTAATTTAAAGGAAATTATAGTTGTATTGGGATCTGGAAGATTGTATTCTAATTATTTTTTCTCTTCTATTAAAATGTATGTAAAGAAATATATTGAAAATGGCGTTATTAATAATTCTGAAACTGAATGCAATGGTGTTAATTGAAATCCCTCTGGCTATTTTCAATAGATATTTAAAAATGAAAAGAAAATACTATATTCCAAAATTTCTTGTACCTACTCAATTAATACTGCGTGTATTTTTTTTTTGCTTAAGCAGGCTAAAAACGGGATACAGCGTGAAGTTCCCTTTCCCATTTCCCACTCAATTTTCAAGATATCGTGAATTGAGCTATGAATTATCTTATTACCAGAACTAGAGAGAAAAATGGAAATAATTAATTCCCCCGAAAAAAAATCGAACCCCCATCCTTCGCGTTTACAACCTCGACTGTCATTTTGTAGCAACAAAAAACATGGTAGTAAAGTAAATAAAATAAATAAATATCTAAAACAAGTAAGGCAGTCACGATAAGAATTCACAGGCAAAAATAAATGGGAAGGTAATCTCCCTGTAAAACGGTTTGAATGAGTTTTGTATTTTAATCTGGGGAGCGAAGTGGGAACCTTAAGCTACATACTCATTGCTCAAGAGAGCGGATTACGATATATCCCTCTTTAAACCCTGCATGGGAGGTAGAATATGAATTTGATTAATATATGAAGTATTTTCTAATTGGACGCGATTTACGAATAACATTCAAAAGTATATTATTTGAAATTAACTTTACATTAAATTTATTCGCTGTATAAATATTTTTAGCTAAGTTCATTTATTTGTTTTCAATTTTAAATTTGGTCTTTGGATTCATTTTAATTGTACTAATATTTTTGTAAATAATTTCCTAACAATTTTTTTCATTTATCTATTTATCTAAAGATCATATACAGAATAATATCAATATAATACATATAGTGACAGTTTAGGAATATTTTTGTACTACAAGAAAAAAAAGTAAAAGATTATCAATAACTAGCGACCCTCTTGCGGCTTCGCCCGCTATTACTACTGGATTATTCATATAATGTATGTTTGCAAAGCACTTAAGATTATGTGAAAATTAATTAAACACTAATGCAACCCGCATTTAGCCGCGTAGTTTCAATAAGGATTTTCCAATTGTTTTACACAGTAAGGATTTTTTAGTAGGTACCGTAATTTTAAACCTGTGCTACTAATTTTTTCAAGTACTTATTAAAATATATTTAAATGACTATTTTTAGATAGTTAAATGACTATTTTTAAACGGAAGAAATTATAAACAAAAACCTACCTACTAATAACTACTACAAAAAATGTGAAACCAAATATATCGCGCTGAAATAATACATTCAACTCCAATTATCCAATACGTGCAAACGCATCTAAATCTTCGTTGCTATAAAGACAGGCGGGTTTTTTTTTTCGAGCTTGTAGTTAATGCTGAAGAGGGTATTCTGTCCCTGATGAAAAGCAAGCACTACGTGGCTGCCTGTGACGAAAATTAAATAGAATGCATCGGCCGGGAATTGAACCCGGGCTGCCCGCGTGGCAGGCGAGCATTCTACCACTGAACCACCGATGCGTGTAAGGCAGGCGGGCGCGGCGGACTCGCTTGTATAAGCATAACGTCGCGAGGCGCGTTTCGCAGCAAGGATTTTTTGATATTGTAACAACTTCTAAAGTACTTATTAAAATGAAAAACAGAAAAGACAGTTTTGATCTACATTAAATGGCCAACGTAACTAATATACTTATTTATATGAGAGTAAGGGATAAGTGAAACTTGACTCGATACAGTTGATGTGTGAACGGCGTGATGTGTCAATAATTAAATGCGTTTTTCTCTAAAACTATTCGCAATTTCGAAATAGTTTATTAAAAGTCAAAATTTTATCTTCGTTTAACGTAGAAATTTAATAAAGTATTTTAAAGGATAAGGATTAATATCATTATGGAAAATATCCCTCACAATAAAAATATATTGAAATTACTATTTTTAGACAGAAATATGATCACTACACGTTATTCTTAAAAGATATGAATATGTCATCGCGGACTTTTTTGTAGATCTTATTAAGAGGAACAATACTCCAGTACATTTTTTTCATGTAGTATTTACCATTAAAGCAGCGCATGCGCCAAAGTGTCTCAGCGGGTAGGACTTTATACACATTTATCGTATTTATGTTAATTTATATAAAAATGTACAAATAATAAACTATATATAAACCTTCCCTGAGAAATACTCGACCTAATGGTGAAAACCACATCAATCCGTTGGGTGGTTTAGAAGAAGAAGAGTTAGAAAGTTCAGACAGACACAAAAAGCGACTTTGTTTTATAAGATATAGGATATTAGATAATTTAATATTAAATTTTAGTTAATTATCAACAAATATTATTTAATATTCAAACAAAGATATACTCATAATACCTTTATTTTATCTTATTTGAAATTTTAAAAAACGCTATCTCTTATTTCCTATAACGTCACCCTGTTCTGGCGCACGGATAAATCCTTTTGAATATTTTAATTTAGCGTTCGCAGATGTAATACTCGTGGACACCCTTATTATCGTAGAATCTTTCGACAAACTGCTGCTATATTGAAATATTCTTGGAATTTATTATTAACAATTCTCTTCCGTTTCAAAGAATACACGACGTTATCAAAATCCTAAATTTTGAGCGTGATTCCTTTTTTTTATCACGCTGTATCCCGCATATAGAAAAATGGGCAGATGGAACCTTGGAACCTAGTGTTAAGATAGTCCATTCCCCATTATATATTTTTTTATAATATTAATATATACAAATACAAGTGGGCCCGAACGCGGCAACGCCCGCTTGAACTATATCAATATTTATTAAATATATTTATGAAATTATTTTCAGTTTTCAATAGAGAGATGCGTTAAGCAAGCTTATTTTGGGTGACGTTTTTTAACAACAAACTTTGCAAATCGTTGCTTAGCAACGGTCGCATACCGATGGTTGTTATTAACATGGCAGAATAAATTGCATGTCAAATTAATAAGTATTTTAATATAATGATATATATCGACAATATTGCAAATATGAAAAAATAAGTATCCTATGTTCATCCCGGGACCTTTAAGTATCTCTATATGAGTATTTTATCACAATTAAATTAGCGATTTGGCCCTGATTGCGTAAAAGACAGACAGACAGGCAGAGTTACTTTCGAATTTATAATATAGGTATGGATGGATTATATCTAGATAATTATATAAAGGATATATATGTATTCTCATTAATTGAAACATATCTAATTTATCCATTACCCAGATAAGACGAGGCTCTTAGAATTAAGCATTCACCTGAGCCACTTAATAATCAAACTCACGTATTTCTAACAAGCCAGTATATTTAGACAACTGGTTATATTCGCATACTAAATAATATTTGTAAATGGAGAAATAATATTATATATTGTTAATTTTGTTTGTGTATATTTGAATATATTACTAGTTTATTTAGGTGAGACCTTAACCTTTAAGTATGGACGTCGGGTCTGACAGACCAGACAGTTCTACGAATTCTACAAATCGGCCACTTCTCGGTGACCTCCGCCACTGAGTCTCTCAGTACCTTTCGTATTAATGACAAAATGAATGTAGATAGCAGTGGTTGAGTCTCTGGGTTCAAAACACGTGAGTATTTAACTTTCTAAACGGGGCCTGGGTCTGTCAGACCCGACGTCCATGTTTCCCATACATGAATGATTTCAAAACGCCATATATTTTTATAATATTACAAAATATACTTTAATATTTTAATTGTATTATTTGTATTCAAATGTTTTTATTGTTTTATATCATATATTATTTGGCATTGTTTGTTATATATTTTAGTAATATAAATATTATTTACCTAAAAAAGATTCAATTTTTTTAGTTTTTATTGATAAAATGGAAAAAAATAGATCGACCTAGCACGTCAGGGACAAAAATATCGGTACTTTATAATCAACATCAAACAAAAGAATTGGACGACGACATTTTATAAAGAAAATAGCACTTTATCAAATAAAAAGAACGCGTTTTGTATACTAAACTACTCTAAGAATTGAGAATGACTTTGACTCGCGTTTCGCGATCTGATCTATCATTTTTTGAACATGAAGCTAAAAAAATAGTTTTGGGATCTTGGAAAACATATACACTTTGCCCCCAAAAAGATATATAGAAACACAACATATACTTATGTTGACTGCAATCGTCCTGTTTGCCTACAATGTTGAAAGCCATTGTGTATCGATGTTCAATAATACCCTTCTTGAGGTGTTGTCAAAATTTTTATTTTATAACATAAGATGTAATTTCTTTATTTTTTTTATTTGTTATACTTTATATTTTGTTAAAAAAATATTTATTTTATTATCTGTCTTTTTTTTATAGTATTATTTTCTTAAGAGTCATCCCATGTGGCCAAAGACTGAAATTGTGACTTTAAGTTACTTAAATCGTTGTGATGCGTAAACTTTAATAAAAAGCGATTTTATTTATATTGATTTTGTTTGATTTGAGACTATTCATGTAAACTAAAACATAAAATTGTTTTCTTCCTTTAAAAAACAGTCGGAATATGACCAATAAATACACTCGTCTGACAGACCCGACGTCCATATGTATGTTATAAAAAAGTCACGTCCACAGTTAAAGGTTAAGAATCTAAATTTTATTGTCTTTGACCACAATTTTTATCAAAAATTTAAAAAAATATACAGCTGAAAATGTGCTTGGTTGAACCAACCAACCAGACTACTCGAACTACTGGAATTCATTGTAAATTATTTGAGTATTAGTCCATTTATCATAACAATCTTGTTCCTTCTGCCTACCCTGCTGCACTATCCTTGGAAGAACATGGGAATCTAGCGTGAACCGGTCCTCATTAAGATTCTTTCTCGTTATCCACTTTAAACTGAATTCTCTGAAGACCTTGCCTCGGACTGTATCCCGCACAAACAGGTTAGAAGAAACCTAATAGTTAAAGCAATTGAGTAGCGGAACTCAACGTCGTGCTTTGCCTCGCGACCAGAGTTAAGAAATGAAAATTAAATTCCATAAAACTTCCATACTATATCAAAATCGTATCAATAATTTAAGTTAAAATTATTTAGATTTCATATAAAATTTATTTTAAAATAATAATACAATTATTTAACAGCTCTTTTCTTGGTAATATTGGAATAATTTTGGTAATATTGGAATAATATTTAAGCAAAACAACAAATAAATAAACAATATTTCAAATACCAACAAAGTTTATTGAAACAAAAATATTTAAGTTAGTTTCCAGTTATAATTTATATTTGAGTTGTTTTTTGTTACCCCCATATAGCAGGGTAGGCAGAGGGAACCTAGTGTAGAGAGTTAGCAAAAAAACCCAAGTTAACTTAAAAAATAATTAAAATTTGATTTACAGTTCCATAGTAATCTCGTAGGTGATGAACGAACCCTCGCACATTAATATTAGTAATGATATTTCGTTCCGTGGAGACTCATTGACCTATAATAACAACGGCATTATGTTTGGTTTTTGTACTTCGTGATAAACTAGTGGCCCAAACGCGACTTTGCTTCCTATTTCTTGCTATATTATAGCCAAAAATACTTGTTAAGAGTGAGTCGAACGTGCTCACCGAGGCTTCCGTATCAATTTCAGGATTGTAGGTCCCACAAGAAGCATAAAAGCTGCTAAACTTAAGTTTTTATTTATTTTGTACAAAATTAACTACAAATATAAGTTTATAATTTTTTCTATCATATCTATCTATAATTTTACAATTTTCGGATTTTTTTCTTTATTTGTATTGTAAATTTTCATTTTTTGCCACAATTTCATAACTGTATGGTAAATTTAAAAAAAAATGCAACAAAATGGAAGCATGAATGGGAAATTCATCTTTGATTGCATCTCTTACCATAGATTTGAATATTTGATATCAAATTCAGCTTGAAACCTCCACGCGACCAAGAGATAAATGGACTTGACAGGCGTACGGACGGACAACAAAGTGATCCTATAAAGGGTTTCGTTTTTACCTTTTGAAGAACGGAACCCTAAAAACCACCACGTTTTCCTACATAGCTTTTAATGAAATTCGCCGCGTAGACAAAACCTGTAGAGTACTTCCCGTAAATCAATAGTATTGAAATTTGGCACGAAGTCAGAACTATTTTCATAGAACAAAATAATTGCAAACTAATATTTGTGATTCATTTTATACAAATTAAGTGCATTTGCGCGCAAATTTAACTTTGTCAAACTTTTAGAAGTTGTACTATTTCAATACAATCCTAAAATATTTATACGGAAACCTCAGTAGGCGAGTCCGACTCGCACTTAACCGCTTTTTTTTAATATAAAACAGGTAATCTTAAATGTACAACAGACAGACGATTCAACCCCCCCAAAGATTATTGTGAAACCATCCCTAGAGCTAAGTCTGACTTCACAAGCTAATTACCAACCAGTTAAACTCACTGTGTCGAGTCCCACTTTACCGTGTAATCGCTTAGAAAGTAAAATGTTCTCAATTTACAATCTGCGATGAAAAGTTGATTATTTTAACTAAATCTTTTATTGTTACTTTGCTCATATATGTCTGCGAAAGAAAATTATCTACCATCAAAAGAATACCCACCATCCCCAATATTAGTTAGCGTGTTGAGCGGCGGAACTAAACACCGCGTTTCATCAAACCAACAGCCCTTACGCCAACCCTATCTTACTATGCCACGATGCTCATATTAAAAATATAGCTTACATATTGATTAAAATATAAAATAACTCAATTCTAAAACACACATAAGCCTTAGAAAAAACTTCTAACCCCGATAAAAACGATTATAAAATAATAAAAATTATATTTCTAATACTATAAGGAATAAAATCATTGTTATTTTTAATATCGAATAAGGGAAAGATAAAAGTGTTCACAATCACTGACTTGTCAAACCCTCATTGCGTCCGGGGGCTGCGAAGTTCAAAAATAAAATGCGATTGATGCCAAGTTCTTATTTATTTATTGCTTATTCTATATGAAGTGACTGAAGGTTCTTAGTGAGGAATGTTGTTATATCATTTTGATTTTAGGGTTCCGTACCTTAAAGGAGAAAAACGGAACCTTTATAGGATCGCTTTGTTGTCCATGTCTCCGCCTGTGAAGATTATGGGGGGTATGGTCTATGGGTCCCTTGAAAAATCAAGTCTCCAAGTCAACATAATCAAAAGACACTAGCATTTATGTTTAATTTTGCTTAATTTTTTATGAGTTTGCCCCATAATCAAAACCTATAGGATAGTTCATGTGGACCTGCAATTATGAAATTTGGCAAGAAGTAAATCAGCTTCACGCTGTATCCCGCATACAGGTAGGCAGAGGGCACCTAGTGCTAAGACACTCCGTTCCCCACTTTTATTCGTAATTCTGGAGGCATTGCGTGTTGAGTGGCAGAACTCAACGCCGCGCTTTGCCTCGACACCAGAGCGAAGAAATGGAAATAAATATTTCACTTCCTCGAGTGGGGATCGAGCCCACGACCATCGCGTTACAGTCACACCCTTGTGCCGCTGCGCTACGACGGCCTCGCAGTACAAATAAAGGAAAAAAGACCAAAATATAACATTTTTTCTTATATATATTCCATGTACAGACAGCAAACAGTTACAATTTTATTATATATATATATATATATATATGTTTATATAGATAAATTCAATCGGATGTGAAATCATTTTTGTACTCAAGAGAATTTGAAGCAGATTTCAGTGACAGATGTGTCAAACCCTCTTCGTGCGAGCGCCACACTCGGGACGTTTTTAATTTTGTCTCTATTTTTTTAAACGTATGTTATAAGCTACATACATTATAATTTACTGGTATATTTCAAGGTCAGTGGCACTGGGGCACAAGCGACAGGTTGTGGGTTCGATTTCCACTAGAAGAAACGAAATATTTAATATTTTTATTTCTTCACTCTGGTGTTGAGACAAATGGCGGCGTTGGGTTACGCCACTCAACACGCAATGCCTTCAGAATTCGGCGGAAAGTGAGGAAGGAGTGTCTTGGCACTGGGATACACCGTGAAAAAAAATATTGCAAGGAAATTGTAAATAAGCACTAGCACTAGCGTTAACAAAATGGTTTTATGTCATCATTATGTCCTATTTAGGCCAATCCAATTTCATCGGGAATGCTTAACGGAATTTTTTGACACTACGCTGTTATGCGAAAAAAGCGTAAAAACGCTATTTCACTGTATTCTATCGACAAACAAATCAGTAACATTCCCTTCTATAATAAGATTTCATCCCCATACGTTGCAAATTCCCAACCTTTTTTACATTTGCACACACACATCTGATAATGACACAAAGGGATAGTTAAATTTGACGCTATAGTAAATCTTAACTGGAACCGTCAGGTTCTGGTAGTTAACTTTTAAAAAATCTTTATCCTTGCATCAAAAAAAATTCTAGAAAGCCATGAAAAATTGTGTTCAATTAAATACTATTAAGAGTCTGAATTTCAAATTTAATAAAAATTGGTGCCGATTTAAAAAAAAATCTATATAAACTTTCAATTCCTTAACCCTTAGGGGGCGAATTCTAGAAAACGATGAAACACGTGATCAATTAAATACTTTTAAAAAACTAAATTTCAAATTTTATAGAAATCGGTTCCGATTTAAATTTTTTGCCATACAAATTTTCAACCCCTATTTCATCCCTTTAGGGTTAAAATTTTTCAAAATCCCTTCTTAGTGGATGTCCAGATTACGAAAGTAAACATCTGTCCAAATTTCACGTTTCTACCATTAGCGGTTACGGCTGTGCGTGCGTCTTACCTCAGTCAGTGAGGACAAGTCCTTTTATATATATAGATAATAATTCATTTCCTCGAGTAGGGATCGAACTAACAACCGTCTCGTTACAGACACCTTGTGCTGGAAGACCACGAAATCCTCAAATTTGTATCCTTACATCTCAGTTTAAATACGGTTTGAAAGCTTTTGAAAAAGATAAATCAGATTATTCCTACAAATCCTCAAGAATTTAGCGGAAACGGCTTGAGCTCCAACTGAATGAAAATAAAATTTTGTTATACTTTGTATTTGAATATTTGTGAAATATATTCAAATGCTCAAATACGTTTACTTGAGAAATTAAATAAATATATATATGAAGATATTTCTTTATTTTTTAATATATTAATTGTATTCTGGCTATGTTTGGCTATCTGTTGTTATTATCCTATCCTATATCTTATAAAACAAAGTCGCTTTTCGTGTCTGTCTGTTGTTTCTAACTCTTCTTCTTCTAAACCACTCAATGGATTTTGATGCGGTTTTCACCATTAGGTCAAGTATTTTCCGTAGAAGGTTTATATATAGTTTATTATTTGTACATTCTTATGTAAATTAACATAAATACGATAAATATGTATAAAGTCCTACCCGTTGAGACACATGCGCTGCTTTAATGGTAAGTACTACATGAAAATAATGTACTGGAGTATTGTTCCTCTTAATAAGATCTACAAAAAGTCCGCGACAGCATATTCGTATCTTTTAAGAATAACGTGTAGTGATCATTTTTCTGTCTAAAAATAATAATTTCAATATATTTTTTAATAATGCGTTTGCACGTATTGGATAATTGGAGTTGAATGTATTATTTCAACGCGATATATTTGGTTTCATATTTTTTGTAGTAGTTATTAGTAGGTAGGCTTTTGTTTATAATTTCTTCCGTTTAAAAATACTCACTTAACTATCTAAAAATAGTCATTTAAATATATTTTATAAAAGTACTTGAAAAGATTAGTAGCACAGATTTAAAATTACGGTACCTACTAAAAAATCCTTGCAGTGTAAAACAATTGGAAAATCCTTATTGAAACTACGAAAATGCGGGTTGCATTAGGGTTTAATTAATTTTCACATTATCTTAAGTGCTTTGCAAACATACTGTATATGAATAATCCAGTAGTTAAAGCGGGCGAAGCCGCAAGAGGGTCGCTAGTTAAATTGTAAACAAAAGAAAGCTAGCTGAGTCTTGTTTCATATCTGACGTAACGATGAATCCTTATCCTGGTCTGTTAATTGTTTATAAAATCAACTTCACGCTGTATCCCGCACACAGCAGGGTCGGCAGAGGAAACCTAGTGTTAAGACACTCCGTTCCCCACTTTCTGCCGAATTCTGGAGGCATTGCAAGTGCTCAACTCAACACCGTGCTTTGCCTCGACACCAGAGCGAAGAAATGGAAATATAAACTTAAATAAATATTATTCCTTAAGCGGGGATCGAACCCACAACCAGTCGGTTTTACAGTGACATTCCGTGCACCTACGTCACGACGGTTTTGGATGGAAAATTAAATATAAATCTATTTATTATTAGCGCCTCTCCATGTATTTTCCTTTATATGTTAAAAATAATAAAATATAAAATTCTTGTTATATTATGAGTTAAAGGTTTGCCCAGTCTAAAATTAAAGGAAAACTGCCTATTACTCAAAGTTTATTAAGTTAACAAACACTTAATACTGTAAATCTGATCTCTTGAAGTTAGAAATTTTATGTGGTTGATCCTTTAAATGTTTTAATGAAAGTTCTCGACACAATATATTCCTTGGAGCTATTTTCATATTAATTTAAAATCGATAGTTAAAATTTTACCTTTTTACCTTAAATCTAAATAAATTCTTCTATTATTTTATTACAGGATTCCCAATTTAAAATGTTCATACCAATATTTATAGTATAAGCGGGCGAAGCCGCATGTTGCTCGCCAATAAGCTATAATATTTGATATTTAAATTTTCCATTAATTATCCTAAAATAAAAACTGGTAATATTCATCAATAATTCTGAACAAAACAGTTTAAAGGCAGCAAATTGTCAAAACATGAAATCTTATAATATGTAACCTCTACCAAAGGACCACTTGTTAAAAAGAAAACGCTCCTTTGTCCTTCAAAGTCGAAACGCCTATTGTATTGAAAAGAGGTATATTGAATCTCTTTGAGATATCGGTCTGGTCTTCTGGTTGGAATAAAAAGTTTTCGACGTATTGAAAACCTCCTTTTTTTGATAGTCGGTTAATAATTACATAATTATGTATAACAATAACAAAGCAATTGTAGAAGTAAAGTTAGTAAAATATGTAAAGAAAGGAATTAATGACAAATATTAGTTGTATTTTTAATAATTTATAAAAAAAAAATAGTATCGGGACTGAGCTGGACACGTCTGCCGCATGCCTGAAGAGTCTTGGGCGAAATCTTCTACCAGCTGGATTCCGAACTCCAAAAGGAGAATTGGCAGAACGAAGATGGCGAGATGAGCTGGACGATTACAATCCTGACTGGTGTTCAATAGCGCGAAATAGACCAGAGTGGAAGAAGTGGAGGGAAGCCTTTGCTCAACAATGGGACAGTATAGGGAAAAAAAAGTATCAGAAAAAAATAAAATTTATAGCTTAATATTAAAAATTACTTTCTACTATTTACAGGAACTCCTTCCAATAGTATTTATAAGTATTTACACAGTTTAAGAAATGCAATGAATATTATCATTGAAAGCTCATATTTTACTTTGTTTTATTGAAAACAATATTAAAATCTTAACTGGAAGATTACTTGCCAGCTCAGTCTCGTAGATATTATTCCACGCTTCAGTAAACATTAAAGTTAGACCCGGATAGCGACTAAGACTTAAAAAAAGAATACAAGTTTAATACTGTTTATTTTCCAAAAGTCGCTTATTATAGGGTAGCTAGATATTTTGACTATATTGGAAAACCATAAAAAAAAAATTATAATTAACAATTGTTATAGTTATTCCATATTCCTATCAGAGGAGAGAAAGAGAGATTCTTTTTGCGTCAAGATAACATCACAATTATAGTTAATTGACACAATTTCTTGTTTATATTGTTTAAGTATGTCAATTAAAAAAACATCTTAATTAAATTACTTCATATTTTAAAGCTTTGAAACTTTTTTGAATTACTTTTAATTCACAAATAAGTAGGTCGGTAGTCTAAATTATAAACGGATATTGTCAAATGATGACTCCCGTATGCTATCATTGAAAACGAAGAAAACTCCATTTTTAGGTCAACCGAACAAAAACCAGCCGAAATTTACGTTTGAATAAAAATTTCAATTTTCACGAAAATGAGATTCGCGTTTCATACAAAAAGTTATATAAATATATAAATATATTTTTTTTGTAAAGGGTATATCAAGGCTAAATAGATAATACAATATTTGTATTTACATAATTATAATAAATTTTATCGAAAGAAACTTTTAGAACGACTTTAAAAAAACATTTAAAATTACTTTCCCGATCGAATTCTGCGTGATGAGTGACAAAGCTCAACGTCGACCTTTGCCACCTCACCAGGAAATTAAAATATTAAATAATTCATTCCCCTGAATACGAGTCGAACTTACAACCTGTCATAGCATCACTACTTAAATTTAATAAAAAAAATGTCTCTGTGTGTTATTTCTAAATAAAAACAAACGTTTTATAACGAAACTGAGTCGTTAATATCTACTATATTATCTTTGCCTTTCCACGCGTTGTACAATAGCGAGAGAGAAAAAGAGAGAGAGAGAGGGAGACAGCGGTGACAATACAAAATTATAAATCAATAAGGCAAAAACAACAAAATATTTCACATTCAATACAGGAAAAAGATAAAAGGAAAACTTAATAAAAGTACTAAGTGAGTTTATATTTATTCGAATACGTAGCTATAAAAATATCAATAAAGCTATCAACTTGCAGTAAAATAAAACGAGAAAAACATAAACCTTTAAATAAAGAATCTATTGTTGTTTATTTTATAGTACAAACTTTTCGCAGATTCAGTAATTTCGTAACCAAAAAAGAAACCCGCATTTATATATCCTGCATATAGCAGGGTAGGCAGAGGGAATCCAGTGTTAAGATACTCTGTTCTCCATTTTCCACTAAATTTTTGGAGGCATTGTGTGTTGAGTGGCCGAACTAAACATGCTCTTTGCCTCAACACCAGAGCGTAGAAATGAAAATATTCATTTTTCATTTCCTCGAGTGGGGATCGAACCCATGA
Source organism: Heliconius melpomene melpomene (assembly GCA_000313835.2). Lineage (NCBI taxonomy): Eukaryota > Metazoa > Arthropoda > Insecta > Lepidoptera > Nymphalidae > Heliconius > Heliconius melpomene. The sequence goes on from HE671504.1 coordinate 43,993, forward strand.
CCCCCCTGGTCACACTTAACAGACACAGATTTGAGCCTCTGCGCCACGACTGGCCTCAAAAATTAAACATCTAAATAAATAATCTATTGTCCTATATTTCATGGATCCAATAATTTAGTAACTAAGTACGAAATATCCTCAATTATAATAAAATGTGTACGCATTTACATGACAAAATAAGCTATCAATTTCCTAAAGTGAAGTCTGCTTAAATATAATCCAAGATGGCGCAATCTGTTTCCTAACAATAAAATATGGCTGAATATCTATCGCCTCAAACACCTTTCCCACTAACGTTGTAACAGAGCTTTTTTTTTAATTAAAAGTTATTTTTTATATTTTGTAAGTACATAGGGAGAGTTGTTGATTCAAATCTCCCTCTTAACTAAAACTCTCTCGCATAAGTCACTCTTCTTCTCATTCTTCCCTTTTTCTCGTAAGAAAGGTGTAATGCGTTTAGTTGTGTATATATAACTAGATATTGTGAGGTTGGCAGAGAATATTGATTTTTTTTTATTTCAATAGCTACTTTTCCGTTTGACATAGTTCTAGATAATGAGATGTTTCCAATAACATATTTTCAATAATTTGCTTTCATTATCTTCAAGTAAATATGTTTTTATTTAGAAAGATAAGTGTTAAAAAACCGGCACCGGCAGAAAGTGGGGAACGGAGTGTTATAACACTAGGTTCCCTCATACTCCCTACATTGCTGTTTGCGGGATACAGCGTGAAGCTGATTTAATTAACATTTAATCTTTTTATAGCTTCATTTATATTGATCAAATACAGTTTCCATTATGATTTTTTTCATATAATGCCAATAAACATATTCGTATATAAAAACCCGCTACTGTAATAGGAAGTTCAATACAAACAACTGGAGAAACAAACAACTAAAATAACATGGCATCGGAGACGCCTGTTTTCAGATTTTCTCACTTTTATCCTTTTTCGGGAACGTATTTGTATCATTAATCTTTATCCCCCCGGGAGTTCCACTTACATTTTGTATGTATTACAGAACAGTCTATTTATGGAAATGTACGTATGTACATATATGAAATATTTGAATCATTTATTACTGACAAGGCCAAAATGTGTTTTTTTTTACATATGTTGTTATAAAACTAGTATAATTTTCAGCTTCACGCTGTTTCCCATATGCATTAGAGTAGGCAGAGGGAGTTTACTGTTAAGACACTCGCTTCCAACATTCTGCAGGCATTGCGTATTGTGTGGCGGAACTCTCCGCCCCGCTTTACCTCGACATCAGTACGCAGAAATGACAGTTTTAAATATTTCATTTCCTCGAATTGGTAATCGAACCCAGACCCTGTCGATTCCGAGCTTGTTCCACTCTGCCTCCAATGTCCTCATATTAAGTTTTAGTTAATTATCCTTTTAAATTAAGAGCGTGCTTATAATGCATATTGAGAATAAAATAATATGTATCGAGTTATTAATATCTTATCTAAGAACTTATTGAAATATTTTAAATTATGGATTATTATTATCTAATTTTCTAGCAAGTATTCGTTTAGAGACGTTTTTTAGTGTTGGACGATAAAATAAAATCTCGTTAAACTAAATGCTTTAATTAAAAAAACTGAAGTCACACAGTGAACAAAGAAACAGAAAAATAATCATCAGGTTCTATAGTTTTTATTTCATAAATTGGAAATTTAAAAAAATCCATCACAGAACTGATTCCTAATTGGAACATTTTCACAGAATCCTAGAAAAAACAAACTTGATAGCAAAAAAATATATTAAAAATTAATTGCCAGTAATGAGTGTTTAAACAACTTTTAAATTATTTCACTTCCTAGCGATGTTGCTTTTAATTAGTCAAAGTTACCTCGCTTTATAACGAGGTGACTTGCAAGCACCTTATTATTATTAAGCTAATAACTGAAAAAGAAAAAGTAATATAATTTTTATAAAATAGTATCAATTTCCTCCATTCCTTCTTCATCATCATTCCATCATTTGTCGCGAATTTATTGGAATGTGGAAAAAGAAATGTGCGCAGCGTTAAGTTCCGCCATACAACACGCAATGCCTTCGTAATTCGATGAAAAATGGGGAACGGAGTGTGGAACTAGTTCCCTCTGCCCACCCTTCTGTACGTGGAGTTCAGCTTTAAGCTGAAGCTGAATTATCATGTAAGGGTTATGTAAAATATATGTTAATATGGACTGAAAGTGTCTTAATTCCTTTAAAAATATATATAGATTTAGAAACTGTATCTTTATAATCACACTTGTCTAGTTTTAAATAATATTTATAGCAAACATTTAAATATGTTAGCAAAAAAAAAAGTATTACATAACAAAAGATATGGACTATGGAGTTGGACAAAGAAAATATATAAAAAAATAAAAATCCATACTTATATTATAAATTCGAAAGTAACTCTGTCTGTCTGTCTGTCTGTCTGTCTTTTACGCAGTCAGGGCCAAACCGCTAATTTAATTGTGATAAAATACTCATATAGAGATACTTGAGGGTCTCAGGATGAACATAGGATACTTTTTTTTCTCATATTTGTAATATTTTCGATATGCGACCGTTGCTAAGCAACGATTTGCAAAGTTTGTTGTTAACGTCACCCAAAATGAGCTTGCTTAACGCATCTCTCTATTGAAAAGTGAAAATAATTTCATAAATATATTTAATAAATATTCGTATAGTTCAAGCGGGCGTAGCCGCGTTCGGGTCCACTAGTAACTATATAAATAGACATTCAAATTAGACATAGACAGAATATTTTTCCATAAAATGTTAAATAAATTATACAACTATTTTAATTAGACGTCTTTGTTAGCATTTAGTTCGGGGCAGTGAAAATTTAAATTCAGATAGCAAAATAAACAAGCTTAGTCTCGGTGTTTCGTGAAACTTGCGCACAGTTTATTGGTGCATAGTAATTAGATTACCATATTATTATTGCTTTATTTCGAATTTTGATTATATAGCCTTAGGTCCTGGTTTAAAAGGAAATATTAATTAATATGTTTTTAGGAAGAATCAAGTGTCAAGATATTCCGTTCTCCACATTGTGGAACCCAGTACAGCGTTTTGTTTTGCCAGAGCGAGGAAATCTAAAGAAAGAACATTAATTCCTCCGAATTGAAATCAATGAGATAACTTGGCCTCGATATTAATTAATTGAATTAAAAAAGGAAGTATTTTCGTTATACTACGTATATAATATATATATATATATTTTATTATGTTTATTTACCAATCTTGTTGGGAATCGAACCTGCAACCTATGCGTGTGACAAACACTGAGTTACATTGTCATAATTATGCGTATTCGAAACCTCAAAAGGATTAATTGTCTATTTGAATATATTTTTCCAAGAGCACAACGAGTTCGGAGAAATCCATGATATAAGATTATTTATGGAGATCATTGAAAACATTCTACTATTTAAATATCTATCGAAAGTACCAGTCAAGTGCGAGGCAGACTCGTCCACCGAGGGTTCCGTACCCATATAAGTATAATAGATTAATGGAAAGTACCATTTATAAAAATTTTAAACTTTAAGTTTTAGGGTATATGGGTATACCCATACAAGATGAATGCATGCGATAATTTTGTAATAGTTTTTATCTTTAATATAAATAAAATGGATAATTTTTGTATTATTTCCCTTAATTTTACTGCAAGCTTTTATTTCTTGCCAAACTAAAACATAGATTTAAGAAAATATTCTATATATTTTTATCAAATGGCGAAAAAAATTAACAAACTTATCTTTGCAACAAAGTAATCTAAAGAAGTAATTTGAGATATGGAACTCTAAAAATGATGGTTTAGCGGATTATTTTTCCACGTCCTTGGGCATGGAATAATAATTTCTTTTTCAAATAGATCAAAAGATTAGATGAAAGTATTCTTTAATAGTCTATTATAAAGGATATCTACAACAAAAGAAAAGACCATGTCTCGAAAATTTGCTTGAAGATGAATAAGGTATTATCCTAACACTAAGTTCCTTCTGTCAACTCCGCTATATGCGAGGAAAAGCGAGAAGCTAAAGATAAATTCACGTTTAAACAATATATCGCAGAGTAAGCTGGTAAAATAGAAAATCTAGATTCTAGCCAAATTGGAATTCTTTAAAACTCCAATATACTGTGGGTTCTGTTAACAGCTTTGAGGAATTCTGTTTTAAAAAAAAACTGTTGCCAAATCATAGTAAATAATTTTGTAACAGTTCATTAAATATCTACCGTCCAAAATTTTAATCATAATTGTATGATTAAAATTTTGGGCATTGGCCCATCCATCCAGTCTCCAAGTAAAATTACTATGACATACGGACGGACAGATGGACTTGTCGAAATTATTATAAGGGTTCCGCTCCTTGCTATTTGGCAATGGAACCCTAATTAGGGTTCCGTTGCAAAATAACATTTCTAAATTGACAAAAACTTAAAAGTTATTCTGACCAAAAACTTGCTCATCTCTATACCATGAAATAAAGTGAATTCATTTCATTAGGAACCATGAATTCCAATACATTGGTGATTATGGTAATGTTAAAAGGACAAGCTACAAGCGAAGTTGCAACTAGTTCCGAATTCCAATAAGCTACAAGCTATTTAGGTATACACTATTCGATCTCCATCGAAGATAGTTTAAGCGGCAATAGTCGTTAACTGCATGATCCCTGGATGAATATTTATGATGGGTGTATGATGAATGTGTATTGTATTGTATTGGTTTTCTGATTGTTCTGTTTATATAGATTACATTTCTTTGGTTGAGTGTGTAGGCTTTGAAATTTTTCTTTGGATTGTAATTAGAAGTTTGAGACAAATTGATATAGAAGAAAATATGGAAAAAATGTATTAAAATTTTAATACATTGATGATCCAAATTCTTTTTCTTCAAGTCACCTTAAAATCATTTTCAATTATATTATTGGAACTTCTATACAAATAAGTACATTAAATTCATTTTATATGTGAGAAAATTTATTATGACAATTATCCATACCTATGTTATAAATTCGAAAGTAACTCTGTCTGTCTGTCTGTCTTTTACGCAATCAGGGCCAAACCGCTTATTTAATTGTGATAAAATACTCGTATAGAGATACTTGAGGGTCTCGTGATGAACATAGGGTACCTTTTTTTTCTCATATTTATAATATTTATAATATTTTAATGTATACCAATATATTAAAATACTTATTAATTTGACATGCAATTTATTCTGCCATGTTAATAACAACCGTCGCTATGCGAATATTAGAAAACGTCACCCAAAATGAGCTGGCTTAACGCATCTCTCTATTGAAAATTGAAAATATTTTCATAAATACATTTAATAAATATTCGTATAGTTCAAGCGGGCGTAGCCGCGTTCGGGTCCACTGGTATTATATAGTTTATTGTTTAAAATATTGGCAAAACTGTCTTACCATATATTTCAAGCAGCAAAAGCTTATGGACCAAAAATTCTATAAGCCGGCAACTAATACGTGAAATCGCCAAATTATTTTAAACACACATTGAATTTCCAATTCAACATTCAGAAAACACTAAACGCCATTGTAAGCCTCTTACAAACACTCAAAGTAGAAACCCAAAGGAGTTGAAAATCCGAGATAATCTGACGATGACACGATTTTGAAATTAGGACCCGTCGTTTTTACATCTAAAATGAGTTCTGAAAAGCTAGCTTAAATCACGTTTTTCAAGGATATACTATCTATTTGGCGGAGTGTATAGCGTCTTAAGGTTCTTTGTCATTACATTTTATGCCTCGTAATAGTATATCAGCCTGGACCTGACATCACAGATTAAAGGACCGAGGCCGATCGTTTATTATGTCCCAAGAATTTTTCCTGTCGCCAGAGTATTGGTATCTTTTGATATGTAGTCAACTTAACAAAGCTAAATAAGTTGCCTAAGTTTTGGTATAAGGTTTTTTTTATTCTGGAGATTCCGTCGAATTCTGGAGACGAGCTCTTAATTCAACAGCAGAGCGAAGAAATGAAAATAGAAAATATTTAATTTCCTCAAGTAAGAATCGAACCTACAACTTATCACGTTTACTATCACACTGTTTATTACTATTATTTATTGCTATTTATTACAATTACTATTATTATTATTATTCTTTAAGAAAATATTTTGGAAGACTATAACAGTCTATTAAATTATAAAGTTTAGAAATTGAAAAATAAGATTTTTTCTTATGTTGTTACATTTATGTATGTGTTTGCTGTTACTGCACATACTGCAAAATAGACGAAGAAATTAACTCTGCCGCATTAAAAAAACATTTTAAACTTTTTCTTAACGAATCATTTATCTCAAATATATAGGTGCTTACCCGAAATTTATGAATATTTTATATGATAAAAATATTTTTATAGCATTAGTCGAGTAAAATTCTAAAATATTCAAGCTTAAATTTAATTTTATCTATTAAATTAAGTTAATATCTTAAATTAAATGATGTTAATTTTCTTTTATCAGCTCGCTGCCAGCCAAGCGGAGTAATTTCGTTTTCTAATGAAGAGTCTAGATGTTATCACCAATTTCTTTTGATCGCCAACGGTGTGGAAATAAATTAGGAATGAAAATATTAGTCTGTCTGAGTGTAATACGAGGCTAATCGTGGTGCAGGAGCACAAGCGTGTGATTGAAAAGCGACAGGTTGTAGGTTCGATTCCCACTCGAGAAGTGAAATATTTAATATATTCATTCCTTCCCTCTGGTGTTGAGGCAAAGCGTGGCGTTGTTTCAGTCTGAGTAGTGTTAATTTGTAAGTATACAGAAATTGTTGTTATTTCATAGAAAAAAATCTTTACAAATTTATATTTGTAGTCCAGTTCATAGAAAATTAGTGCACACACTCGTAAACTTAAGTTTGTCAATTTTATTTCTCCGCATAATAAAAACCTATATAAGATATTTCTCGTAATTGTACAATCATGAAATTTGACAAAACATAAGAACGTAAAATAAGTGAACATCAATCAAACAGTACATATAAAAGAAAAAAATCCAAAAAAAAATATAAATCCAGATATTTTTAACCGACTTCTATAAAAGGAGGAGGTTCTCAATTCAACTGTATTTTTTACTTTACAGGAACATCACCCTAAAAAGAATAAGATCTTTATGTATTTAATGTACGATAATTATTATAAAAAACCCCAATACCTATATTTTACCAAAATTCTGTAGTTCAAAAAATATGCTTTCAGAAAAACTTTCAATATATTTTATTCGGCATTTTTCTACACTATCGCCCATACAAGCCCGACAGGCTATTAAAGAAAAAAGTTACAGCAGTTCATTTACCCTATCCTATTCATGACCTGGACCTGGTGCTACTTGTGCTAGTTTTCCAACGTTTAAGCCTGAAACATGAAAAAAATTAACAATAACCATTGCATAGCCGTATTTTAATTTTAAACATGTGATTGCCTTGGGCTTTGCTTGGAATTTAAATAATTTATATTCAATTTATTTTTTATTTTGTTTCGGGAAGCTGATGCTTTCCCTGCATTTCCTTAAAGGCTCTTACGTGCCTTGAATGTCTTAATACTAGTTCCAAAGTTTCCCCCACTATGTGCGGGATTCAGCGTGAAGCCATAAATGAATAATATCTGTCTGCGTTCCGCTCGCGTGATAATATTGAAATGGAGTTAAGTAAATAAGAAATTTAATAATTTCTTAAATTTACTAAAAATGTATAAGACATGTATAATAGCGTTATACCAATTAAATCTTTAAATTTATATCTTCAAATTATTTTTCATTTTAAATTGCTTCAGCTCCACGCTGTATCTCCCAAACAGTATGGTAGGCTGACGGAACCTAGTGTTAAGACACTACGTTCTCCTGTTCCCGCCGAATTCTGAAGGCATAGCGTGTTGAGTGACGGAATCACGCTTTACTTCAACACCAAAGCGAGAGATTAAAGCCAGAGAATAAATATTTCATTTCCTCGAATAGAAATCGAACCCATTGCCCGTTTACAGCCACACTTCGTGCCTCTACGCCACGACTGGCCTCCTAATACTTATATTATGATTATAGTACCTACTTCAAAGAATTTCCATCGAAATTGTAAATTTTAAGCCAAACAAAAGATATTTTGAGTCTATTTGAATGTGGTAGAAGAGTTGAAAAGTTTACTATCGAATGAGGTAAAGGTGGGGGTTCGTTAGTGGACGGGATTTTTTAATTATACGGAAGTCGAGTCGAAGCGAAACGCGCTTTAATTCCACTTCGTTTTCATTTGATTAAATCTGAAGTACAGTATTTTGTTTTAACAATTTTTTTTTCGCGCTTATATTATTAATATAAAATGTGAGGTACGAGAAATCTGTAATTTGGATTTTGAAGCTTATATTTATTTCTCTACAATTCGACAGAAACTAGTGAACGAAAGTGTCTTAATGAGAACAGACCACTAGGTTATACCTTGTTACATTTCTATATAAAGAATATAGCGTGAAAATAACAGTTAAAAGAACAATTTAAAACGTCCAAAACTGTAAATCCACATTAATATGTACAATTTCAATTTAAATATACACTTTATTTCCATATTCAGAAGTTTCACGACAATGTCTCCGTTGGAAAATGTACGGATATTATAGAATTAAACAGCTAAATCCGTTTAAGGATTGCATTGCGAATGCTAAACTGTAGCCGCATCAAAAATAACCGTTGGCGGAGACAAGAGATAAATTAGTTACTACGTATCTAGTTAGTTACTATATTTGCTATTTGAAGGCAACCGGTTATGGGTTCGATTCCCGCTCGAGACAATGAATTCATTTCTTCGCTCTGGTGTCGAGGCAAAGACCAGGGGCCGCCAAATTGGGCGGACAGTGGGCAACTGAGTGTTTTAACACTAGGTTCCCTTTGCCTATCCTGCTATATACTGAACACAGCGTGAAGCTAAAAAAAAATAAAGCCAGAAAAAATCTTAGACAAGACATTCTTCAACCAATTGCATTTTAATAAGTAATTCAATAAGAATTTACAGAACATTAACCCAGAAACACATGTCCATTTTAGCACTTAAACTGGGCGATTTCATACAATTTATTTCCACAGCATACATCGTTATATACGTCTGCAATTTCCTGCAGGCTCTGACCAGATAATTTAAGAGTTAGGAAGAGGTCAGCTGGGTGAACCCGAACGGCAGTTATGACCAGTTCCAGTAAAATTCTCAGCTCTTCATATTATAAAACGTGTGTGGGGGAAATTATTATTCTCATTGTTCAGAATTTTTCAAAAAATGGGTTGATTTATATTTTATTAGGGGGGTATTTAGGGGTGAATTCTAATAAACCACGAAACATATGATCACTGACATATTTTTAAAGGTTTAAATTTCAAATTTTATAAAAATCGGTGGCGATTTAAAGATTTTTCCATACAAACTTTGAACCCCTTATTTGCACCTTTAGGGGAAGAATTCTAGAAAACCATGAAACACATGTTCAATTAAATATTTTTAAGAGTGTACATTTCAAATTTTATAATAATCGGTGGCGTTTTAAAGATTTTTCCATACAAACTTTCAACCCCTTATTTGCACCCTTAGGGAGAGAGTTCTAGAAAACAATGAAACACGTGTTCAATTAAATACTTTTAAAAATCTAAATTTAAAATTTTATAAAAATCGGTGCCGATTTAATTTCTTTTCCATACAAACTTTCAACCCCTGTTTCACCCCTTTAGGGTTAAAATTTTTCAAAATCCCTTCTTAGTGGATGTCCAGATTACGAAAGTAAACATCTATCCAAATTTAACGTTCCTACCATCAGCGGTTACGGATGTGCGTGCGTCTTACCTCAGTCAGTGAGGAGAAGTCCTTTTATATATATAGATAAAAATAAATAAATAAAACAGCTTCACGCTGTATCCCGCACACAGCAGGGTAGGCAGAGGGAACCCCGTGCCCCACTTTCTGCCGAATTCAGGAGGCATTGCGTGTTGAGTGGCAGAACTCAACGCCGCGCTTTGCCTCGACAGCGAAAAAATGGAAATATAAACATAAATAAATATTTCATTTCCTCGAGTGGGGATCGAACCCACAACTATCGCGTTACAGTCTCACCCTTGTGCCGCTGCGCCACTACGGCCTATATATTTTATATCTATATGAAAAATAGTGTATTCTGTTTGTGCTCTTAATTTAGTTCAGGAATAATAATTGTTAATAATCTCAAAATTGTAGTATACAAATTAATATTATGTAAAAACTTGGTTTCGGTTGAAAATTATCATTTTATAATTGAAGTAGATATATGAGATAGATTATTTTAGATTCACGCAGTATCCCTCATCCGAGAGACCTGGTGTGTACCAGGGAAGGCAAAGGAACCTCTTGTTAAGATACACATACCCTAAATTACACTCAATTTTCGAGACATTGCGAATTTCGAGGCAAAAGTCACCTGAATGATGAAATAAAGATAATTTATTATCCCGAGTGGAAATCAAACCCACTACCACCGGGTATGCCTCGCTACCGTCTCTAAATAGAAAATATTTTTGCAATCAATTATATAATAATCCGACACCAAAATCTATCTGACCTTTCACTGTCGGCCATAAATAAAAATTGCTTTGGAAAATTGCTAGAACAATATAAAGTTTGGCCGTTATTTAATAACTTTCGGCGTTTATAAAGAAAAGATTCGTTGAGTTTCGCCATAGTATTTCCGTTGACTGGCAATAAATTGAATTGATTGTTCCAAATGTAATAAAGTATTTTTTAAAAATAATATAGAATTAATATTATAAGGTAATATAGACTAAGCAAATGCTAAAAAAATTAAAACTTTTACCTAACGACGGGCTTCAAGGATAAGTAGATTTTGTAACATAAGAAAAATGATATTTATATTTCTTTAAAGAATGTTGACATTTTTTAAATCTGCCAGATTAATATTCCCAAGAGTAGATTCGATCCCCACGGCGGCGTCTGATATCGCAACTCTGAGATCGATCTTGAGATTATTAAAACGCCATCTCAAGAACTATCTTAGAGTTGAGAGCGTTTTATAAATACAAGCCTAGGTTCCCTCTTTCTTCCCTACCTAACAATAAAAAGTATGAAGTAAAAAAATATATAAATTTTCATCATATTTATACACATATTTAAGGCAGCTTTGTTTTAAAGTTCTATTATATTACAAATTGAGTTCCAAAAACCCTTGTTAATCAATACCATCCGAACTTTTAACCTTTTAAGCGATATCCTAACCCAAAGTTCGTTAAATGTTATTCAATTCTAAATTCACTAATCAATTACTCAGAGTATTAACAATGAAATAATATTCAAAGTTTGGAAAATAATACTTTATTGAAAATTTTCTTAAGGTTTTAACAACTTTATTAAATGTGTTAAAAAAATATATTATAAAAATAATGGGGGGGGGGGCATATTATTTGTATCTTTTTGTACTTAAATATTATTTACTTAATATCTCATAAATAAAAAAACGGAACCCCATATAGGATTAGCTTGTTGTTCGTCTGTTTGTTTGTCAAGACCATTTATCTCGAGAACGCGTGAACTAGCAGAAATTAATATCACATAAAACGTAATCAAAATAATTATACTAATATTTATGGATATTCGTATCGTATTTGTCTATTTGTGACTGTAATATACGGTAGAAAGAGGTAGAGATAGAGAGAACCGATATCAGAACCTATAGGGTACCTCTCGTAAGCCTAGACTTATGAAATTTGATAAGTGAGAACTTACAATACAAATAAAAGGAAAAAAATCCGAAAATTAATTAAAAGGAAAATAATAAAATTTACACTTACTATTGTAAGTTTTAACTCATATTTAATTAACCTTGTAGTTCCCTATACTACAAGGAACTAGATATCTATATCTAGAAGTCGAAACTAGAACAATTGATAGCAACTACGAGTAAGTCAGCAAATATTTGGTGAGTTACCAACATGTCTTGGCCGAGAAAGGCTTGAACAGCATTCGGCTTCAATTTAATTTCACTGACCAAATATGAAGTGTAGAACACAATGGACGACGACTTCATAAAAATGAAACCGGTTGTTTCTACCTTTACACGAACGCAGTTACAAATGGCTTATACGTTTTAGAGTTTTTCTTTATTTTCAAATCGTGAAAGTGTTTTTGAAATTCCTATTTTCTAAGTTTATTTTTGTTACACGGAGTTCTTTTACGTTTATTTTTTAGTACTAAGCTAGTTATGTTGGCTTATGGCATGAGATCAGTAGAAGTATACGCTTGACCAGAATTCCTCCAATCCTCTTAAGCCATAGGAAACATTCTTTATGTATTTTAATATTATTTTTCCTTTATATAATTTTTAATCAACGAATTTAAGTTTAATTGTATAAGAATATGAAATTATGTTCAGTGATTAATTAAAATAAGTTTAAATTTAACTTTTATTATTTTTTATTTACGTTTATATTTCCATTTCTTCGCTCTTCACTCAACATGCAATGTCTCCAGAATTCGGCAGAAAGTGGGGAACAGAGTGTCTTAACACTAGATTCCCTCTGACTACCCTGCTATGTGCGGGATACAGCGTGAAGCTGTTTTTTTTATTATTTTTAAAAAGCCCACTCGCGCATCCTTATTCTTGACTAGTTTCTATACATTTTCCACATAATATTCTGGTTACCAAAATTGTAGAAATCACAATCCTAATTATCTAAATACAATACAAATAGTTAGAATTATACACATACATATATGAATTCCAAGGGAACCTAAGATTCCTTAATGGAACTCAAAGCTTAATAGGGTAGCTATTTCGGCACTACGTCAACATTGCCAAGGAATTTGGCCTAAAAGTTGATTATCCACCTAAAGTATAGCAAGTTATAGCTTCAAAAGATTTTTTTTAATAAAATATATGATTTATACACTTTCCATAATAATATATAGGGTTAGGTAAAGTTAAAACAAGTAATTAAACTTTTTCTTTTTCTTTTCTGTTTATTTTCAATTACTTTATTTTTAGGGTTTCGTACCTCAAAAAAAAGTAATTATGTATATTCTATATATTTATTTATAGGGTCACTTTATTGTCCATCTATCTGTCAGTCAAGAGTTCTAGACCAAACTCCAGACTGACAAATAGATGGACAACAAAGCTAGATCAAGCTTCTAAGTCAACACAACCAAAACATACGAGTATTTGCATTGTATTTACATACACTGCATTTGCATGCATCGTTTTTCCTGCATTTTGTACGAAATTTGTTTCGGAATGAGAACTTAAAAACACACATTACGAAAAAAGGAAAGAGTCAATTTATAGGTATTTCATAAACATAAATCAGTACAAAAGTGAAATTGGTACGGAACCTTCGGTAGGCGAATTCGACTCGTACTTAATGACTTGCATGTGAAAAAACTATTTATAAACTTTCATTGCGTTTCCTGCAATATTTCAAAAAGTACAATTCATCTATTCTTATGTATGTAAGTTAGTTTAAAAAAATAAATCCAGTCATATTTATCATATTGTATTTTTTATGAAATTATAGAGATACTAGTGGACCCGAAGGCGACTACGCCCGCTTGAACTATACAAATATTTATTAAATATATTTATGAAATTATTTTCAGTTTTCAATAGAGAGATGCGTTAAGCAAGCTCATTTTGGGTGACGTTTTCTAACAACAAACTTTGCAAAACTTTGCTTAGCAACGACGGTTGTTATTAACATGGCAGAATAAATTGCATGTCAAATTAATAAGTATTTTAATATATTGGTATATATCAAAAATATAATAAATATGAGAAAAAAAAACCCTATGTTCATCCCGAGACCCTCAAGTATCTCTATATGAGTATTTTATCACAATTAAATTAGCGGTTTGACCCTGATTGCGTAAAAGACAGACAGACAGAGTTAATTTCGAATTTATAATATAGGTATGGATATATACTAAAATTTACGTATTAATCCTAAAAGCAGTTAATAATATAATATTAAATATACATGATAAATAACAAATATTTAATATAACACAAAGTATGCAAAACTATATCGCGAACTACTAAATGAGACCGCGAATGCAAATATTTAGATGGCAAACAGAATTCATTATTGACATTAACTTATTAATTAATTATAAAATGTGTTGTTTGCGGTTGGCATGTGGATACGATACGTGGTATATAGAAATGTGTTTAAAATAACTCTTTAACTATGTTTTTTTTGCTTTATATGATTGCGGGATAAAGCGTGAAAGCTGAAAAAATAAATGCTAGTTCATTTTTCGTGCTAAATCCTGCACATAGCAGAGTAAGCAGAGAAAGCTTAGGAACCTGGTGATAAGGCACTTTTTTCCCATTAATACACATTCATTTTGAACCACTCAACACGCTATGCCTCCAAAATTGAGCAGAAAGTGGGGAACAGAGTGTTTTAACACTAGGTTCCCTCTGCCTACCCTGCTATGTACGGGATACAGTGAAAAGCTGATTTATTTATTTAATACTATGAATCTTGAAGGCGGCATGCTAGAAGTTAGCAGTCTTAGTCAATGTTCTGGGATGGGGTTACCAAAGATCCCTTTCGATCAAAACTAAGCCTTCGTCGAAATGTTACTTCGTAGTTAAACTGGTCCCACACACAGCTTATGAGTTTAATTAGATGTATTTCATTACGGAGGAGGAATTGAGGAGCAGGAATTAGGGTATAATGTTCTATTCTGCTAGTATTGTCTTATACTGTACTGTACGTCAGCTTCACGCCGTATCCCGATCATAGCAAGGTAGGCAGAAGGAATCTAGTGTTAAAACACTCTGTTTCTCATTGCGTTCTGGTATTGGGTATTGAGTAGAGGAAGTCAACGCCACGTTTTGCCCCGACACCAGAGCGAAGAAATGAAAATATAAATTTGAATAAATATTTCATTTGCTCGAGTAGGGGTCGAACCCACAACCAGTCCCGTTAACAGATATACACGAATATATACAGTTTGTAGTTTAACTAATGTTTATTTCTAAAATAATGTTTTTTAACTTCAGCAAAAAATACTCAAAAAGTACAGCTTGTCTTCATACAATATTTATCGGTTGGTCTCTTCTCTAAAGAGTCTCAATTGGGTCATCTTTAATTCCCTCCTTTTAGAGGATTAATATTTAAATTCTACTTCCTAGTAACAGTTTACTGAAATTCTATAATTTAGCAAATTATAATTTATAATGTCTTTCTTGTTATGTGCCCATAACGGTCACCGTAGCAAAACTGAATGTAAGCGGAATAGCTGTGTGTTCGATTCCTCTTTGGGGTGTGCTGAATTCTGCTATTCACGTGCAATGTCTTAAAAATTAAGCAGAATATGGAAGCAGTAGTTTCCCTATGTCTGTTTTAATATACGTGGTTTACAGCGTGATGCTGATATTTTTTTTAATAGGAAGTGATTGTTATATGGACCGTTTATTTTGAGAGTGGTGTAAGTCCATTTTCTTTTGTTTCGAGAAAATTAAAGGTTAGTATGTCGATGATTATGCAATTTCATTTACCGACCGATTTTAAGTTGTTCAAAACATGGGGTTTTTTTGAGAAATTAAACACGGACTAGTTATATATAAAAAAATACATTAAATTAAGCATGAATTACGTGATAGCTAATTTTTCTCAAAAATGGACTTACACCACTTTCAAAATAAACGGTCCATATATTTTTTTTACTACGCTGTTTTGGAAGTGCTTGTTGACGACAACCTAGGATGGAGATTATTTGTTTAAAAAGAGGGAAAAAATGTTCCATTTAAAATTGTTACTAAAATATGACATAAAAACTTTTATTAATAGAGACAGTGACCTTAGAATAAAGCACAGACATGAAAAATATTTGCATAATATTAACCTTTTGATGACCTTGTAATTTAATATAATCTTAATAAATTTTAAATCGTTTTATTATTTAAAAGTAATTAAATAAAATACAATTACCTTATTGGAATCTCCACATAATATATTTATCTTTTGTACACCCAGCTTGTAGAAGAACAGGCTACCTGTAAAAGAAATACCAAATTTTAATATTCATTATAAAAGTGTCAATTAGGAAAATTATCAACTGAGACCGTCGTGGCGCAGCGGCACAAGGGTGTGCTGTAACGCGACGGTTGCGGGTTCGATCCCCACTCGAGGAAGTGAAATATTTACTTACGTTTATTTTTTCATTCCTATGCTCTAGTGTCGAGGCGTTGAGTTCTTCCACTCAACACGCGATGCCTCCAAAATTCCGCAGAAAGTGGGGAACGGAGTGTCTTATCAGTAGGTTCCGTTTGCCTACTTTGCTGTTTGCGGAATACATGCGTAAAGCAGTTTAAATATAGTTTAGTAATATACCAAAATCTTGCCAATAAAATGATTAATGAATCAAAAACACTTTTTTTAGATATTATAAAAGACAACAGCGGCGCATCACTCCCCTATTTTTAAATTCAAATAAAACAGCATTTTGTAAGGAAATGAAAAATATTTGTTATAAGATTAATGACTTATACAATTAGGAACATGGAAATTACATTATTTATGGTACCAATACCAATTCAGGTCAATATCCGAACAATTTTAACCATAGCAACCCGAAATATGCAACCAAAGTAAACTAACAACCCTAATAACTTTATCCTCACTCGCAAAAACTATTTATTTTCATTTATTTAACAAGATAATAACTGAACTGAGGCCGAATCTTATTTCGGGATAAAAAAAAAATTTTGTGGAAACAAAGCAGCTGCCTCTAAGCCTCCCAGCGGGTAAAACAGAAACCTCATTTTTTCACCTTTTAAATATGCCAGTTCCCATTTTGCTAAGGAAATAATAATATCAAAATTGAGTTCTGCTTTCAAAATATACTTTCCATTTGATAGATAACTATAGTTATTATTTAATTACAGTCCTTAGATTTTTTATAGCTTCATGCTATATCCCGTATATAAAACAGTAGGCAGAGTGAACCTAGTGTTAAAATATTCCGTTTCCCGTTACCAGAGCGAAAAATACAAATATGACTAAATAATAATAGAATTAATAATTCCTCCGAATGGGAATTGAAGCCACAACAACTGTAGAGTTTACATTCACACGCTTGGGTCACTACGGCCTCGGAATGAAGAATGGCCAGATGAAAGAAACGAAGAGACCATCGCGGTGCTGCAGCATCATCTGAATGTATGCGCCCGTTGCGGTTTAATAATACGCAATATCTCGAAAACTGGGGCACCCTCTGTCTACGAGTTACTACGGATAAAAATAAAAGAATAAAAGAAAAAATATTCAATAGATTAGCACTAACAATTAAATTATTAAATTGTATTGATTGTTTTTGCCAAAATGTAAAGAATGATTAAAATATGTATTACTAGCGGCCCGCTCGCGGTTTCACCCGCGTGATCTATGTTATTATTAATTTCTGTCTCCATGGCTACGTCCTAGTGACGCAAAAATGTCTATGCAAAAATTTGAGACTCCTAGCATTTGTAGTAACGAAGTTTCGTAGAAACTTTCAACCCCAAAAACAACCCCTTAAAAGTCGAATATTGCAAATTCCCGTCTTAGCGAGTACCTACGTCCTATAAATAACTCCTATGCAAAATTTGAGATTCCTAGCACATGTAGTTTCTGAGATTTCGTGATGAGTGAGTGACCTTTCGATTTTATATATATAGATTATATACTTAAAAACTATAAATATTACATAGCTATGTATGTTTATATAAAAATTAATGAAAAATATGCTTCTAAACTCGCAATCAAACGAAAATTAAATATATGACCTTTGCACCGTTAGCAATGTCAAGGGAGAGGTGGGTTAAATGAGCCAGTGACCATTTTATACAGTAGATTAAATATGTCAATGGCAAATGCTGTTACTATTAATGATGGATTTGTGGATCACCTGCATGACTAGCTACAATGTTAATGATTTGGACAGAAATATATTATTATTAGGTTATGGGTTCAATTACCACTCGGGGAATGGATTTTTTTTAATTATTCATTACATCGCTTTGATAACAAAGCACGGTGTTGAGGTATCACTCAACACGCAATGGATCAAGGATTCAGCGCAAAGTAGGCAACGTAGTGTCTAAATACTAGGTTTCCTCTGCTAATCCTGCTATTTATATAATAAAAAATTCTACTTAGACATACGAAATATTACCTACCCAGTTCTTAAATTATAACACAATGCCCTACTGCCCTACTGTAGGTACTGTTGTAGAATATAAATATATTAAATAACAATATTAGAAATTAATGTGAAAATTCAGTGGAGTATTTCTCCGTGAGTAAAAAATCTTTACAAATCTAATTGAATTTGAACCCAAAACCATCGCATTTATAACACGTCTTTAACAATCCATATTGGCGTAAGTTTTATATCGATTTCTATGTTTATACATACATATAAATAAAAATAGGCAGTTCGGGAATTATATATCTTTGCAAAAACTTCTATAAAAGAACAAACTTCAGTTAGCCCTGAGAACAATCACGAAACAAGAGTATAGTTAATAAAAACTTGTTAACATATAGTGATGTCAGTAATTTTATATACATATCGTAAATGCCAACGTATTTTAGTGTATCTGATGGAACGTAAAACTTTATAGCCCTCAATAAAATCAGTCAAGGAAAATAATATAGTCATTCAATTTAAATTTACTTGTAATAAATACTAAAGTACTCCTTAGAATTCTTTGGAATGCTATAATCCTGCATCTAGAATACAAATATAAAACGATCGCTATCTCGCCATTTTAGTGGTTCTTTTCCTTCCTTGCTTTAGTGGAATTTTAAAGCGGAATTTAAGCATATTACGTTTTAAATTGTGATATCCATGTCTCCTTAAATAATGTTTATTTTTATATTTTATTCAAACTAAAGTTATTTGTGCATATAATAAAATGGAGTTATCTATACAAATAAGAGAAAATCTATTATTTAAGAATTTATATATAGTGTATGTACTGTATGTTAAGTGATAAACATTGGTAGCACTACCAGAAACTTCCAAAGAGAAATTTCCAAAGTACAAAGATACCAGCACTTTAAGACAAAACACAAGTCTTACAGACTTAATTATTCACATAATCGTCTCGATGCATATTTAAAACCCACTAAGTGACCAAAGCCATTCTTGATTGTTATTTTTGTCCCAATCCCTTGTAAAATGGAAATGGTAATTTTGTTATGTTCACGCTTTATCTCATATAAGCAAAAAGTGCTCTGTGGCTGAGTGCGGCACTCAACGCCGCATTATTTAATAAAAAATAATTAATTCCATCAAGTAGGGATCGAATCCCGAAAACTGGACGATAGCACATTTTACCTGATTCTCGATTTGTACGTTACATATATTACAACCAAAAATATTATTCCATTATCTTCATTTTACCTCAGAACATAGCAGGGTACATGTCTCACATGTTCGTCGCTACATAACAGGCATTGTCGATGGAATTAACTATTAGAGAAAATATTTCGGTATATTATATATAATAATGTTATACGAAATTTTACTAATATATTACTTTCTTGTATTTTCTTGATTAGACTGGGAGAATTGTGTTATTATTTTTTTATTGCAATTTACCATAGGTATATGAAAATTACTTAAGCCCTGCTTTGCCTTTTTTATGTATGATGTATTTTGAAGAAAATATTAAAATAACGTCACTCCCCCGAATGGGAATCAAACCTACAACCACTGACGACGGCGTTAATCTAAAACGATATTCTCAGCTAATTACTTAAGCAGCCCAAGCCGAGAAAACTTATTGTTAGAACAATTATTGTACTAAATCAGACTAGCACTATCACTTCACTAAATGCATATAAGCCGATTGCTATCTAATAGCTATTGAGATTGTATTATATCTGAAGCTTATTGGCTATGTAAAGCGTCTCTTAAACTGTATATTGGTGGCAAGTTGTAATTCAGGCCATTCGTGGCGTAGGAACAGGTTGTGAGTTCGATTCCCACTCGAGGAAATGTAATATTTAATATATTATTTTCATTTCTTCGCTTTGGTGTCGAGGCAGAGCGCGACGCTGAATTCGGCCTGAATGCTTTCAGAATTTGGCGGAAAGTGGAGAGTGGAATGTCTTAACACTAGGTTCTACCTATAAATTACACACGGAAAATGTAAGTTAGTTTTTATTTTCAGTTTCATACAGTATAACCCGCCTAATGTCCTAAACACACCGTTCCAACTAAGACACTTCTTTATCCCACTTTTTTTTATAAAATATTTCATTTCTTCAAGTAGAAATCGAACCTATAACCTACCGCATTTACAGTCACATGGCCTCAACTGGACTTACATATATTATACAGTCAATTACTATAACTATGCCTCAAGTATGCCTCATAAGTTATATACTAATCAAATTTAAAATTTCTAACAGAATATTAGATTTCAAAGTTAATTTTAGTTAAAGTTTAATTTATCTATTTTGTTAAAATTTTAATCTTACTTAAATAGTTGATCGCGATAACGTATAAGCTATAGTACTATATAGCACTACTTTACGCCTTTAGAACTAAGCTGGGCTGGGAACTAATAGTTATTTATAATGAAAAACAATAGCCATATCATTTAATTTGTTTGCCGAGGTAGTCTAACTAAATCGATATTACATAAAGGCCACTTTGGTTCATAATGTTTAGATGAAATTATCCACTCCAATATAAACGTAGCTGGATTTGAACCTATGCTTCTACTATTAGTGTAAAATAATATATAATATATTGGAATTGCTATGTGCTTATTTAATTTGCAATTATAGAAACTGATAAGTATTAAAAAACGCTATTAAAAATATTTTTGCGGCGTTAAGTTTCGCCTATAAAATTTAGTGGAAATTGGGGAACAGACTTTCTTACAACTAGGTTCCCAGGTTCCTTCTGCCTGCCCTGCTGTATGCGGAACACAGTGTAAAACTACAAAAGGGAACGAAGTGTCTTAACTAAATTACTTCTGTTTACCTTACTATTTGCAGGCTAAAGCGTGAAGCTAGAGCAAAATGATTAATTAGCAAGACGGAGACCTAGTGTTACGACCTCCTTTCCCCTTTTCCCACTCAATTTTAAAGACAATACGTATTGAGTTGAGTGAAATTTTACGCCGAGCTTTACGAGCTTACCTCGAGCGGGAATCGAACTCACAACCTATCGCATTTAAAGTCACACTTTGCCACCTTCGACCCCAAATAATAATTAACAATACCCCCACAAATACTAAAATACAATAACAAACGGTTCAAATATTCCATCTACACAGTATAAACGTTCGTACTTGACCAGTTTATACATTCCATAGCTGTTCCGGGTGGAATCAGTGCCAAATACGATAGGAATTTCGTTCAGACCATTATATAGTACCGGCTTACAAGTTTGGCACCCCAGTTGAAATTTACGCGCTTCTATTGCCTATTTTTTTTTGTTGAACTACCGTCATTTTGTTTTGTTTTTTTTTTCTGTATAGGTACTAGGTTTTTGATTTGGCTTTGTTTGCTCTTTTTTTTATTTTATTAGTGACTGGATTTGGAGGGTAGTTGATTTTTTCTTTTTAAAATTAAGTATTATTTTTATTTTACTGTGAAACTTTTTTAATCATTTGCGATAGAGTTATAAGGCTACTGTAGATGCTAATTAAGGCTTCGATTTCGATAAGGAAATTAAATATTTTATATTTTTCTCGCTTTTTGGTCAACGGTCAAGTTCGAGAGCCTCCAGAAAATATTACTAAATAATAAAATCCATTCTTCCGAGTCAGGATCGAACCAACAACCATTGTAAACTCAAAACCTTGGGCCCCTGAGCCAAGACTGCCTCATCATGAGAACTAAAGAGGGAAAAATTGAGATATCCCGCCATTATTGCCTTATCCCTTATTCTCAAACGGCTTAGTGTTGCGGCTGTTTAGTTTGAGTGCCTTTCACCACATAACTCAATCAATCAAGGGTAGAAGGGATACATAATTGATTTATATCTATGATAATATAATACTCAATTTAGCCCGCCCACGCTCTTAGAAGTAGTATTTTAGTCTACAAACTCGTTTGAAGTGATATTTTAACAATTGACGTTTATATTTCCATTTCCTCGCTCTGGTGTCGATCATTCAATGGCTCCAGAATTCGGCAGAAAGTGGCGAACAGAGTGTCTAAACACTAGGTTCCCGCTGCCTATCCTGCTGTGTGCGGTATACAGCGTGGAGCTGATGATTTATTCCGCATAAATAAAAATTATAATATTAAAACAATAAATCATTGTATTTCCTTATAAGGTATATAATACTGTTGAATAATATTAATGTTAGGCTGTCAATATAATTGATATGATATCCGACAGGTGAACTAATTAATGTAATCTACGCTATAGAAGGAGAGTGACTTCTTAGTAGAGTGATATGGGTTAATTTGAAATTAACTTATATAATAATTATGTATTTGAGGCTAGTAGTGTTAATAAACGCGACAGGTTGCGGGTTCGATTTCCACTCGAGGAAATGAAATATTGAATTTCTATTTTACTTAGATTTTTTTTGATCTGGTGTCGAGGCAAAAGCACGGCGTTGAGTTTCGAAACTCTGTTGCCCACTTTCCGCCGAATTTTCGAAGGATTATGTGTTGAGTGGTGGTTTGCCTTATTACCAGAGCGAAGGTAATATTAATACTTAATAATTCATTAATTAATTATTTAATGATGGGTCCGAAGAGCTGTGGATCGAGTGTGGTGGCGAGAATTGAGGAACGCCTATGTCCAGCAGTGGACAAAAGATGGTTGCTAATGATGATGATGATGATGAATTCATTACCCCGCGTGGGAATAGCACCTACAACCGTAACTTCCCTTTAAATAATTAATAATTATTGAAACATCAATAAATTTTACTTTTTTAAATCCTAACCAGTCATCTCAAACCATTTAACTTATATTAAACTAGCGACCCTCTTGCGGCTTCGCCCGCTTTAACTACTGGATTATTCATGTAATATATGTTTGCAAAGCACTTAAGATAATGTGAAAATTAATGAAACCCTAATGCAACCCGCATTTTCGTAGTTTCAATAAGGATTTTCCAATTGTTTTACAAAGAAAGGGTTTTTTAGTAGGTACCGTAATTTTAAATCTGTGCTACTAATCTTTTCAAGTACTTATTAAAATATATTTAAATGACTATTTTTAGATAGTTAAATGACTATTTTTAAACGGAAGAAATTATAAACAAAAACCTACCTACTATTAACTACTACAAAAAATGTGAAACCAAATATATTGCGCTTAAATAATACATTCAACTCCAATTATCCAATACGTGCAAACGCATCTAACTAAATCTTCGTTGCTATAGAGACAGGCGGGTTTTTTTTTTCGAGCTTGTGGTTAATGCTGAAAGGGGTATTCTGTACCTGATGAAAAGCAAGCACGACGTGGCTGCCTGTGAGAAAAATTAAATAGAATGCATGGGCCGGGAATCGAACCCGGGCCGCCCGCGTGGCAGGCGAGCATTCTACCACTGAACCACCGATGCGTGTAAGGCAGGCGGGCGCGGCGGACGCATGGCGAGTGGCGAGCCGTTTCGCAGCAAGGATTTTTTGATATTGTAACAACTTCTAAAGTACTTATTAAAATGAAAAACAGTAAAAGACAGTTTTGGTCTACATTAAATGGCCAACGTGACTAATGTACTTATTTATATGCTGAGAGTAAGGGATAAGTGAAACTTGAGTATCATACAGCTGATGTATCAACGGCGGGATGTGTCAACAATTAAATGCGTTTTTCTGTAAAACTATTCGCAATTTCGAAATATTGTAAAAAGCAAATTTTATCTTCGTTTAACGTAGAAAATTAATAAAGTATTTTAAAGGATAAGGATTAATACCATTATGGAAAAATATCCCTCACAATAAAAAATATATTGAAATTATTATTTTTAGACAGAAAAATGATCACTACACGTTATTCTTAAAAGATACGAATATGCCGTCGCGGACTTTTTTGTAGATCTTATTAAGAGAAACAATACTCCAGTACATTTTTTTCATGTAGTACTTACCATTAGAGCAGCGCATGCGCGAAAGTGTCTCAACGGGTCGGACTTTATACACATTTATCGTATTTATGTTAATTTACATAAGAATGTACAAATAATAAACTATACATAAACCTTCTACAAAAAACACCCGACTTAATGGTGAAGACCGCATCAAAATCCGTTGGGTGGATTAGAAGAAGAAGAGTTAGAAACAACAGACAGACACGAAAAGCGACTTTGTTTTATAAGATACTAGCGACCCCCTTGCGGCTTCGCCCGCTTTTACTACTGGATTATTCATATAATGTATGTTTGCAAAGCACTTAAGATAATGTGAAAATTAATTAAACTCTAATGCAACCCGCATTTTCGTAGTTTCAATAAGGATTTTCCAATTGTTTTACTCGGCAAGGATTTTTTAGTAGGTACCGTAATTTTAAATCTGTGCTACTAATCTTTTCAAGTTCTTATTAAAATATATTTAAATGACTATTTTTAGATAGTTAAATGACTATTTTTAAACGGAAGAAATTATAAACAAAAACCTACCTACTAATAACTACTACAAAAAATATGAAACCAAATATATCGCGCTGAAATAATACATTCAACTCCGATTATCCAATACATGCAAACGCATCTAAATCTTCGTTGCTATAGAGGCAGGCGGGTTTTTTTTTTCGAGCTTGTGGTTAATGCTTAAGAGGGTATTCTGTCCCTGGTGAAAAGCAAGCACTACGTGGCTGCCTGTGAGGAAAATTAAATAGAATGCATTGGCCGGGAATCGAACCCGGGCCGCCCGCGTGGCAGGCGGGCTTTCTACCACTGAACCACCGATGACTGCTCATGACGCGCTTGTATAACCAAAACGTCGAGGGGCGCGTTTCGCAGCAAGGATGTTTTGATATTGTAACAACTTCTAAAGTAATTATTAAAATGAAAAACAGTAAAAGACAGTTTTGATCTACATTAAATGGCCAACGTAACTAATATACTTATTTATATGCTGAGAGTAAGGGATAAGTAAAACTTGAGTCGGCACAGCTGATGAGTCAACGGCGTGATGTGTCAACAATGAAATGCGTTTTTCTCTAAAACTATTCGCAATTTCGAAATAGTGTAAACAGCAAATTTTATCTTCGTTTAACGTAGAAAATTATTAAAGTATTTTAAAGGATAAGGATTCCATTCCATTATGGAAAAATATCCCTCACAATAAAAAATATATTGAAATTACTATTTTTAGACAGAAATATGATCACTACACGTTATCCTTAAAAGATAAAAATATGCTCTCGCAAACTTTTTTGTAGATCTTATTAAGAGGAACAATACTCCAGTACATTATTTTCATGTAGTACTTACCATTAAAGCAGCGCATGCGCGAAAGTGTCTCAACGGGTAGGACTTTATACACATTTATCGTATTTATGTTAATTTACATAAGAATTTACAACTAATAAACTATATATAAACCTTCTCTGAGAAATACTCGACCTAATGGTAAAAACCGCATAAAAATCCGTTCGGTGGTTTAGAAGAAGAAGAGTTAGAAAGTTCAGACAGACACGAAAAGCGACTTTGTTTTATAAGATATAGGATAGGATAGGATAGGACGTCAAAAGCGTTATACAAAATGGGAATCCATATAAGATATATCACATTCCTGAATCAAATACAGGTCATTATGGGGTTTTAACTGACAGATGTGAAAAAGGTGCGGCCCCAAATCTGTTCGGAATCTAAATTTAAATTGCGAAGGGATTGCTTCGTCATATTATTATATTAAATCTTGCATTGGTAAAGGAAAATCGGTTTTCTTTCAGTAGGTACCTATATTATAATTTTTTTTTCTTTTTGTTACAAAAAGAAAAAAATATGTATCGTGTATATTTCTGGGTAGTGTTAGGGTAGGGTTAGTGAACCTAGTGTTAAGATACTCCGTTACCCCATTTTCTCCGTTACCCAACTTTTTAATCCATTGCGAATTTATTAACAGCTAGCAATTAATATAAAATGAATGTTTA
The DNA here is from genome assembly GCA_000313835.2 of Heliconius melpomene melpomene. Taxonomy (NCBI): domain Eukaryota; kingdom Metazoa; phylum Arthropoda; class Insecta; order Lepidoptera; family Nymphalidae; genus Heliconius; species Heliconius melpomene. The sequence goes on from HE671504.1 coordinate 70,124, forward strand.
TATTTATATATTGGATTTTTTTCTAAGATGCGTTGCCCCAAGAATCAGGAGAGACGACGAAATCTGATTCCGTTCCCCACTTTCCACCAAATTCTGGAAGCATTGCTTGTTAAGTGGCGGCACTCAACGCCGAGCTTTGCCCCTTTATTATAACGAGGAAATTTAGCAATCAAACCCACAACCCGTCGCGTTTACACACGCTTGCACCATTGTCAACGACTGGATCAGACTTTTACATGCATAGATTTATTTCTCCATTTTCTCCATTTCTCCAAGTTCACAGCCGGCGTCAACACGACCATCAGTGATAGAGGAATTGCCACTCGAGTGAGTTTCAGACGAAAATCAAATCAAATGGGTATAAATCAACTATACTTATAAAATATACGACAGTTCTTTATTGTTTTTACTAAGAATTGGTAAGTTAGTGGTTTCAAAGAGTTCTGAACATTTAATTCAATAAATGATAGAATGCTACACATGTGTTAATAAATGATAAATTAACTTAACGTCACTAATAGATGATTTTATTTTAGAATAATGGTTCTGGGTTCGATTGCCATTTGTGGAATTTAAGCTTTTAATATTTCAATTCTTCCCTCTGGTAACGAGGCAAAGCGTGGCGTTAAGTACCGCCATTCAACACGCAATACCTTGAAAACTTGGAGGTAAGTTGGGAACGGTTTATGTTCCCTCAAAACCTGCTATGTTAAAACAGCATAAAATTAAAAAAAAATGACATACTCTTTATCACATCTCTCCCTGGCAATAGCCGGGATTAATGCCAGGAGGAAGAAGAAGACTCTTTATCACCTCCCTATACAAAATATATTGTCCTTGTATTCCTTATCTTGGCCTTAACCAAAATTACATTTAAATATAGTTGTTATACATATAATATATCAAACCCAATACCATCTAAAAACATACTGTTATTCTAAACATATTTCAATAATAATACACAACTTAGAAAATAATCATATATTACAAGGAAAACTTATACACAAAACACTTCCCTTCGTAAATAAAAGGAAGTATAACGGAAGTAGAAATCAAGAGCCAAACACAAGTATAATATAAGCACAATATTAGAGTTTTTGTTTATATAAAAGGTTCCTTTGAGGGGAACGATAGATCGGTTTCAATGGTGGCTTTATTGAAAGAATTCTATATGACGAGACTGTCGTTCATATGTACATAAGGGCTAGTTCGCTTCCATATCCATCTGTTTTTGTTGAATAATAACTTTGTGATACGAGTTTTATTGTGGAAATAGTGACAAATCACTCTGATATCTGTATTAAACTAGTTTTTTTTTATTTTAGTTTCACGTTTTATCCCCCTATTATGTTGGGCAGAGGGAACTAAACAACCTAAGATTAAGAGGCTTTAGACATTTTCGTTATTCACTTTCCATTGAATTTTGGAGGCATGTGTGTTGAGTGGCGCAACTCGCTTTGCCTCGAAACTAAGCGTGGAATTTTAAATATTTAATAGGAAGGAAATGAACTTCCTCGACTGGGAATCGAATCCAAACATATCACGTTTCACGTCACGCCCCTACGTCACAACTGGCTTCAAGCAGGATAGAAGTAGTCGTGGCATAGTAGTATATCGTCTGTCTCAACCTCAAGGTCGTAGATTTGATTAAAAATTGAGTTGAAAATAGGAAAAGGAGTGATTTAACACTTGATTCTCTCTGTCTAAAAAATTATACGAAAATATTAAACTTTAATTAAAATAAGCATTACTAAAAATGTGTCTCATTTATTATACCCTATATGTAAATGTTGATGAATTCAATTACATTTTTAAAGGCTTTTATTTTTCACACTATATTATTATCTCATCAATAAATCTTAATAACATAAAATGTTCAATTAAAAGTACAATAAATTAAAATACCCTGATATTTATTTAAAACTATTATTGAAACATTGTAAAAAACAAAAATGGTATTCGATAAATTCATTTCATACAATACCTTTGGAAACGTGTCGATTTGATAAGGCGTCGAGTTTTATTTCAAAGTGCAAACAGAAACTTGTATTCGCGATATTAATATTTTCACAAACTGGTTGAAACTGTCTTTTATGTCGATACAATGAAATTTTATATTTATCCATATTAAATATATATATATTTTTCTACCTTTCTAACTTTCGGCTTCGCCCGCTTGTTTGAGTGTAAAATTAGTTATAGTTAAAATAAAAAAATATATTCTAAATGCGAGAGGTAACTGTGACCGCAAGTACAGTGGGTTACGATCAAAATGACGTCAAATGAATTAATGAGCTATACAGTACAAGAAAAAAAATCCTTTTTACACTATTAGTTTCTGAGATTAGAGCATTCAACCAAACAGACTCATCAGCTTTATTATATTTATATAGAAGTCTATACTTGTCAATAAAAAAACACATTAAAAGCTTTTTTTGTGCTTAAAGAGACCTGAACTGTAAATTAAATAATAATTTCAGCTTGATACTTTTACACGATCTCGAGATAAATAGTCTTGACAGACAGACAGATGGACGACAAAGTTATTTTACAAGGATTTTGTTTTTATCTTTTCCAGTTAAGGAACCCTAAAACACATAAAATATATTTTCAATATAATAACTAACTACAAATAAAAAAAACAATTTTCGATACCACAAAAACAAGCTATATTTATGGTATTAGTGTACCACAAATTAAAACAACTAACAATTCTCAGCAACACTACCATTAAACTGCAAAAAAATAACCTAAAACTCTTCATTTAAAACAAAATTTCTCATTAATATTAAAAGGCAGGCAACTAGGACAGACATTTTATTTTTATATAGCCGAGTAACGAGCGTGTAAAATTACAAACTTGAAACAAGAAACCATTTTAAAGTTGCTTCATTATTTGAGTTTTGAAATATTTTTGAATATTCAATTGTTTTAAATTTTGTAAACCTAAAATAGAGGTGTGCTTCAGGGTTCTAAAATTAGCTTTTCTATGGAAAATGAATGGGCCTTTTGAGCCGATTTTAATATGCACCTATAATGGGAAACGTAGAATTTTGCATAATAATATTACGTATATTATAATTTATTTAAAAAATATAGATTTTGAGCTTTACAAATTATCTTTTTTGTAACAGATTTTTAATAAGATGTCAGATTTTACTAAGAGAAGTTTATATGAATCATCATGACAAAAATGAGACTTAACCAATTATGCTTCCTTTTAAAAAACAAATATATATTTTTGTTAACAGTTAAATAAGTTTTTTCGCATAACAAAAGGAACCTAGTGTTAAGACACTGTATTTTCTATTTTACGAGCCCACAACTTGTCGAGCTTACACAATTTTTCATAATTAACTATATATATATATCTATATCTATAGTAAAATAACTATACATTGTGTTTATTTTATATAATAAACTAGCGACCCTATTGCGGCTTCGCCCGCTTTTACTACTGGATTATTCATATAATGTATGTTTGCAAAGCACTTAAGATAATGTGAAAATTAATTAAACCCTAATGCAACCCGCATTTTCGTAGTTTCAATAAGGATTTTCCATTTGTTTTACACAGCAAGGATTTTTTAGTAGGTACCGTAATTTTAAATCTGTGCTACTAATCTTTTCAAGTACTTATCCATACCTATATTATAAATTCGAAAGTAACTCTGCCTGTCTGTCTGTCTGTCTGTCTGTCTGTCCTTTACGCAATCAGGCCCAAACCGCTAATTTAATTGTAATAAAATACTCATATAGAGATACTTGAGGGTCCCGGGATGAACATAGGATACTTTTTTTTTTCTCATATTTGTAATATTTTTGATATATACCAATATATTAAAATAATTAATTTGACAAGCAATTTATTCCGCCATGTTAATAACAGTCGTCGCTACGCGTTGCTAAGCAACGGCTTGCAAAGTTTGTTGTTTTAAGAAAACGTCACCCAAAGTAAGTTTGCTTCACGCGTACATGGCGCGCGCCGATATAGATTTGTATACATTGACAAAAATTAGATGATTTCTATAATTTGATATTCATCCTTATGAAAATAAATATAATAGTCACTTTTAGCATTTCATCTAGATTGAAATTATAGTTTACTGTATAACATTCTAATAAATAATTAAGATGTGACTGGTTCCAAATGACCTAGCCTACGAGTGGTATAGTATGACCGACGCGAACGGGCAGATGACTTTGATGGATTAGTAAATTTTTATATATTTTCGAATTACTGTTAATTTTTATTTAATTATTTGCTGCTTATAATTAATTCATCTCAGTTCTGTTGTCTATACCGATGTTATGCACTTAAAATATCGTAATTTTAATCGTTTGGGATTTTATTTAATATTGTTCGCAAAAACTAATAATTATTTAATATAGAAAAATTGTTTACTTCTTTTGTTTGTTCATTTCGGTTACTCAGATATTTTTTTTCTAATAATAAATCTCCACTTATTATTATTTTTTTAACTTATTTTAGTTATTTAGGCTTATATTTTCGCGGGCGTAGACGCGTCCGGGCCCACTAGTTAAAATATATTTAAATTACTATTTTTAGTTAGTTAAATGACATTAAATAATACATTGAACTCGAATTATCCAATACGTGCAAATGCATCTAAATCTTCGTTGCTATAATGTCAGGCGGGTTTTTTATTTGAGCTTGTGGTTAATGCTGAAGAGGGTATTCTCTGAGAGGGTAGAGGGTGTCTCTGATGAAAAGTAAGCACTACGTGGCTGCCTGTGACGAAAATTAAATAGAATGCATCGGCCGGGAATTGAACCAGGGCTGCCCGCGTGGCAGGCGAGCATTCTACCACTGAACCACCGATGCGTGTAAGACAGGCGGCCGCGGCGGACTCGCCTGTATAAGCATAACGTCGCGAGGCGCGTTTCGCAGCAAGGATTTTTTGATATTGTAACAACTTCTAAAGTACTTATTAAAATGAAAAACAGAAAAGACAGTTTTGATATACATTAAATGGCCAACGTTACTAATATACTTATTTATATGCTGAGAGTAAGGGATAAGTGAAACTTGACTCGATACAGTTGATGTGTGAACAGCGTGATGTGTCAATAATTAAATGTGTTTTTCTCTAAAACTATTCGCAATTTCGAAATAGTTTAAAAAACAAATTTTGTCTTCGTTTAACGTAGAAATTTAATAAAGTATTTTAAAGGATAAGGATTAATACCATTATGGAAAAATATCCCTCACAATAAAAAATATATTGAAATTACTATTTTTAGACAGAAATATGATCACTACACGTTATTCTTAAAAGATACGAATATGCCATCGCGGACTTTTTTGTAGATCTTATTAAGAGGAATAATACTCCAGTACATTTTTTTCATGTAGTATTTACCATTAAAGCAGCGCATGCGCCAAAGTGTCTCAGCGGGTAGGACTTTATACACATTTATCGTATTTATGTTAATTTACATAAGAATGTACAAATAATAAACCATATATAAACCTTCCCTGAGAAATACTCGACCTAATGGTGAAAACCGCATCCAAATCCGTTGGGTGGTTTAGAAGAAGAAGAGTTAGAAAGTTCAGACAGACACAAAAAGCGACTTTGTTTTATAAGATATAGGATAGGATATGTAAAAATATAAAAATACAATAATGTAAAAGAAACCCACTGTTATAAAAAATAGGCAAGTTACCAGAAAATTAATAGACAAGCTTTATACCGCAACTATCTGCTGCCTACAACCCGTCAAGGGCAGACGAAAAGCAAAATATACTAGGTTTGATTAATTAACTTAGATTTCGGAAAGTTCTAACAATTTATAATACAAATATTAATCAAAATATTTCAAAACAAACAAACTGTGCTGAGTGTTGGACTTTCTTTTATTATACATATATTTTTTGTTTAGCAAGGTCGGCGGAGAGTTGGAACGAAAGAATTGGAACGAAAGAATCGGGACTCTTTACCAGAGAGGGGAAATGAAAATATTAAATACTTTACTCCTCCGAGAGGGAATCGAACCCATAACTGTTGCTTTTACAATCGGTAGCCTTAAATTGTTTAGTTTATACTTTGTTATAATAAACTTATAGTGAAATAAACCAAAAATTTGCATAAAGATCCATTTCTTTTTTAATTTAAGTTAAAGATTATATCGGTTTCACACTGAAAGCTTCACCAAAGAACCAATTTATTGACACTCATACCCCTAAAAGGGTTAAAAGTGGTGGAGTTTGTATGAAACTTTCTATTCCCTTGATGAATTACTTTGAAACTTTCTTCAATTTAATCAGCTCACAAGAACGGAGTCATGGACGATAAGTTCTGGTATAGTTACCTCTATATTAATATTGTGGCTAGTCATGGCTAAGAGGCACAAAGTGTGACTATAAACGTGACAGGTTGTGTGGGTTCGATTCCCACTCGAGAAAATTAAATATTTACTTAACTTCTCTCTGGTGTCGGGGGAAACTTGAGTTCTGCTACTCAATACGCAATTCCACCAAAATTCAGCGGAAAATGGAAAACGGAGTTTTAGCAAAGAGAGTTTTAGCATTAGGTTATCTTTGCCTACCTTGCTGAGAGTGGAATACAGTTAAAAAAGATTTTGCTGATGAAATAAAAATACTAAAATCAATATATGAATAATACAGAACTGTCTATTTCAAAATTTCATGACTTATACTATAAAATTAACTGACTAAAATGGGCACAAAGTTTTACTTAAGCACATAAGACGTACAATAAAAGACGGTAAAAGAGAACGACTTGTATATTTGTATATTTTAAGTAAAATAAGATATTTTGAAAGAAAACTCTGAAAGGAAATTTTAAAGTTGTTGAAGTGATGGCGTAAGTTGTCTCGTCCGTTACTGGAACATGACCATAAACATGAATTTGAAATTTACAGGAAATCACATTTTAACAATGTGCATTTTTTTCTTGTAAATTCGATTCCACTATAGAAATTTAAATATTTAATTTTACCATTTTATTCGGTCTGGTGTCGAGGTATATTGCGGCGTTGAATTCCGCCACTCAAGCTTTTAAATCCTTAGTGTAATAAATAATTACTATATGTTAATGAATTTTAGTTATATGCTCTGGCAGTCCAATCACGGCATTTGGTTACGCTACCCAATATACAGTCTGGAAATTTGAGAGGAAACTGGGGATTAAAATAAATCTTCTGCCTACTTAGCTATGTGGGAAAAAGCTTGAAGTTACGTTATTACGAAAATCACAAGAATTACTCACTAAAAGTGAGTGGTGAGAGAGATAGGGGGAGACCTGGGTTGACCTTCGAAAACACAGTATCAAAGATACTGAGGAAGGTCACGTCAACGCGTGAGGATCCCCAGGAGAGCATATATGAAGAGGTTGATGACAGTGGACGAGGCGAAAGAGATATGTAGGGACCTTAGCGTTTGGCTCTCCGTTCTCTCTGACTACCCCGCTAGGGATAAAGCGTGAAGTTAAGTTACCACATCTCAGCTATATTTACTTTAATATTAATGTTAGAATTCTATAGAACAATATCTATCTAAAAGTTAGGATTGCTTCGTGTATATCTAGTAAGGTCGTCTACAACATTGTCTATCTGTACTGAATATTACAGGCCTGAGGCCGTTGAAGTCCCATGTGATAAATAAATTATTGTCAAACACTAATTACTTTACATGATTAAACAACATCAGATTCCATGTTAAGTTAAATCTATAGGGTATTCTAATGACATCTTTATAAATATATGCTTTTTAGCATTTTTCAGCTTTCAGCGGGATACAGATCCCGTACACAGCTGGGTAGGCAGAGGGAACCTAACACTCCGTTCCACAGTTTGATCAATTAAAATCTTCTTAGCAGAGATGCCTTTCAACTAAGTAGTTTTCTATACGAACTGAAACTAGATACTAATATTTTTATGTAACTTAACGTTTTAAAAATTTCAAATATTAATAGGTATATCAAAACATTTTGCATTACCAGTTCATGGGGCGCGACCGCCCGGACGCCCAAGGAAGCGCTGATTGGATGTCGTGATGCAGGACATGAGAGCAAATGGTCTAACCACCGAGGACGCAAAAGACCGTGCAAAGTGGAGTAGGTTGAGTAGGAAGGCAGACCCTGGTAATAGCCGGGATTAATGCCAGGAGGAAGAGGATCAAAACAACTTTTTTGATATAATAATATTCGTTTCGTTCCATTGTTAACTTACTAGCGCCAGTTAAAATTTTAACTTTTATTAATTTTTGCACGCGAATCACGTCGACAAAGTTCAGTACGTTACAAAAGCATTCGTGAAAAATTCCATTATACTTGCATTGAAAACAAGCTATATTTTCAAATGACATTTTAAAAATTCTAACAACGTGCTAAACTAAAACCTATTACTAAGGTTTTGTGAAATATTACGTAAAACTAAAATAATTTTAATTTTGAAACTTTGAAATGAGATTTATTTTTTCGTCGTCATTAATATTAGTGGTAAAAGCAAGACTTTATTTATTCCAAATAAGACTATATACAAGTTTATTAATTACATCAATTTAAAAATAATCTGTGTAGAATTCATAATTAGAATAAGATTATTTTTTTAATTAGGTATATCGAATGTATATTTATTATTAAAATTTATCTATCGTAATTCACACTTATTCTTATACTTATAAAAAACTAGCGGCCCGCCCGCGGCTTCGCCTGCGTGAACTACGTTATTATTAATTTCTGTCTCCATGAGTACCTACGTCCTATAAGTGACGTTCATGCAAAAATTGAGATTCCTAGCATTTGTAGTAACGAAGTTTCATACAAACTTTCAACCCCAAAAACATCCCCTTACAAATCGAACATTGCAAATTCCCGTCTTAGCGAGCACCTACGTCCTATAAGTAACTCCTGTGCAAAATTTGAGATTCCTAGCACTTGTAGTTTCTGAGATTTCGTGATGAGTGAGTGACCTTTCGATTTTATATATATAGATAGATATATATAGATATTACGTACATTAAACATATTTATCTTGTCATTTATAACATTTTCCACAATTCCTCATATATAAAATCCTGGAAACTCCAACGTGAGAATATTCCATTTCTATAATATTCGAGCGGTAGTTTTGGCAATCCTCTTACAGTCGCATCTCAGCTTACCACTTGTATATGTGACATATTTGTTGTGACGTAAGCGCTGACTGGAGGCAAACAAACGTTAAGTGATCTTACGGAATAACCTAAAAACCATTCTTGTATACGTTTGTATTATTTTTTTTATATTCCAGAGAAGGTATGAAATATTTAATTTATTATGGAAATTGTACGCTTAATAAAAAAATATAAATTTCAGGTTAGAGCCAGGTTTATTGTTAAGTAAGGTGTTATTCTTGACTTCATCGATAAAACAATGGGAGATCTATATGTGTGCAGAATTCAGTGTTCACTCGAGATAAAATTGAAGCTCAAAATTTTACTCGACAATTTTATTTAGAATTCAACAAAAATAGTATCTTGAAATAGTTTGTGTTAAAAACACATTACGCATTCCAGCTTTCTAACATTTTAACTTGGCTGTACCCGCTAGTGCGTGTCTTGATAAAACGTGCTTATAATATTATCTATGTTTATACAATAAGATTTAGTAAATTGTTTAATGTTCATCATAATAAAATGCAACTTCTTGCTTTTTCCTGTAGAATAGATGAGGTAGGTAGAGAAAACCTAGAGTTAAAACACTCTACTTCCCATTTTCTTACTGGATTTTGTTTTACCATCTGAGCTGAAAGCTGAAAATAAATATAGTCCCTCTTTAGAGCGTGGTTCAACACCATCAACTTCGATCACGAACACATGAACAAACGAATTCAAAATCGATAGGAAATTAATAGGAAATCAATATAAAGAAAACAGAAATAATTATTATTAAAATCAAAGATTTGAGTTCTGCCACTCAACATACAATGCCTCCAGAGTTCGGCAGAAAGAAACTCCAGAAAGTAGGGAACGGAGTGTCTTAACACCATTAAAAATCAAACTTTATAAAATACATTTTCATATCAAATATAAATAAAAAATAAAACCTTTGTACACTCAAAACGAAACCAATTTTCATAGTAGCATCCACCGATACCAGAATTCGTAAAATTGACGTTTGATTTTGAATGCGCCCCGCGAGCTGCATTCGTAATTCGCTTCGCTTCGCTTAAACTACTATAGATACGCTTAATAACGTGTATCATAATTCAATTACCATACAATACAGAATATATTTGAGCATTCCAACTGCTCTATAGATTTTGTAAGCTTTAACAGTTTAATACTATAGAATATTATAGTTGAAAGAGAAATTTATATGAAAATATTCTATTGTTAGCGTACTCGTGTAAAAGAGGGTGGATGGAGTTGAAAAAGACTATAAAATCAATGGAATTGTGTCAATAGGGTACAGTTACTTGTAAGCGATAGCCCGTGGAAGGAAGCTCGGCTTATGTGGAATCTCTGTCCGAATTCCTTAGAAACATATAGACGGTATGTATTTTTATTGTGTTTTTTTTTAAAACGCTAACCGCTTCCGATTTCTAAAACTATATTAATTCATTTTTTCTAGTGGGAACCTATAATCTGTGGTGTTTACAGCCGCACGCTTATGCCCCAGCGCCATGACTGGCTTCGAACGTTTTTAAAAACATATTTAACTACGATATACTAAAATGGTTAATTTGTAAATAAGAAAACAAAAAACTGTGACTGAAACGTGATGGTTGTAGGTTCAATTTCCACTCGAGGAAATGAATTATTATTATAGGTAACCAGGCAAAAGCCCGGCGTCGAGATCTGCTACTCAACACGCAATGCCACGATACTAGGTTCCCTCTACCTTCCCGGCTGAATGCGGGATACAACGTAAAGCTGATTTTATTTTCTAGAATAAAATATCGCTTTAACTTTTGCAAATTAAAATAGCTTTTAAAATATAACATAGTAATTTACAAACAGAAAACAAAGATAAACATTCCGAGGGAACGTGATATGCAGTTAATGAGTAGCTCAGTTTTACTAGCTTCATTATAGTTCGCTGTTTTTATTTATCGATATTTTCATATATTTTTAACTTTATATTGAAAAATAGAACTATTATTTTGTAATATTAAAATACAAAATAATAGTTTCATTTTTTAATATAAAAAAAATATAGTTATGAGGCCAGTTATGGCGCAAGGCCTCGGCAAGGCAAGGCAAACTCTAAACGTGACTGGTTGTGGTTTCGATACCCACTTGAGTTAAATATTTAATATTTTCATTTTCTCGCTCTGATAACAACAAAGCAATAGCAAAAGAAACAGCTGAGGCAAAGCACGGCGTTAAGTTTCACTATTCAACACGCAATGCCTTTGGAATTCTGCGGAAATTGGGAAACGGAAATGTCTTAGTGAGAACGGAGTGCCTATATACTCGTATATTATACCCTAGAACTTTGTATTGAATCAATTGAAAAAGATAAACAGATTTCGTGTAAAAACTTTGAAATAAATTTACACAAGACGACCTTTCTAACCAAAATATTTTATCTGTACAAAGAAAAGTTATCTAAATCTAATTAAAATAGCGCTAACAAGGCTTAGTTATGTCAACGATTCTCGCACAAACTTCTTACATTAAATAAACTTTTAATGAGAAGATAATGCATAATATTACGCAATTAAACAAGAGCCATTTAGGAGAAGTAGCTTCTACAGTTAAAACAGAAATAAAGATTTGTTTCACATGATAATGGTGTTAATGGGGTAGTTTATACTAAATAAGATAAAAATATATTTAAAAAATGGCCATATACTTGAGGCTAGTCGTGGCAGAGGGTAATTGCTTGTGAATATGAGCGCTACAGGATGGGGGTTCGATCCCCAGTCGAGGTAATAAAATATTAAATATTTTCATTTCTTCGCTCTGATGTGGAGTTAAAACCTGGTGTTAACTTCCGCCACTCAACACGCACAGCCTTCAGGATTCGGTTAAAAGTGGGGAGTGGACTATCTTAACACTAAGCTCCTTCTGCTTACCTATAATAATCAACATTTATATAACTAACTACACGTGCACATTTTTGATAAGTAATAAATTTTGTTTTTCATAATATAATTCTTTCATTCTTTCAATTTTGATTTCTTCGCTCTGGTAATAATAAAATTTGGCTAAAAATAGGAAACGGAGTGTCCAAACACTAGATTCTCTCCGATACATGCTACAGCTTAAAGCTAAAACAATGAATATTAAAATTTTAGATGCTTATCTAACCTTTATCCCAAGAACAATACAAGAATCTATGAAAAACAGCAACGTTCCGTATCTATATCGACCGGTTGGGGGGGGGGGGGGGGGGGGGTGACGTAACACTAACGACTGGAGATAGTCTCGACGTTGGCACTAAAGACAAGCGTATATCACAATTAACATCACAAAGCCGAAATTAATAGTCGTACCATAGAATTACACTAAATTAGGAATTCGGAACAATCAGACAGCGATCTTTGTCTGGTAATGTTTGCTATGGTCCCGTTAATGTCAAAATATATTTTAGGGATTTATTTTTTAAACTACAAAAGCTGGGTATGACACCGTCCAAACAAATAAGAAATATCAGTTATTTTGGGGACATGAGATGGTAAAGAATGAGTGCAGTATTCCTCTGGGGAGATTCCTCTTAACGCCAATGTCATCAGCCAACTATTCTACTTATATAATAAGTGAAGACTTATCGCTCATTTGCTCATAAAGACAGAGAGAAATATATTATATTGAAAATTGTGGATATCATCAAATAACAGAAGAAGAAATATTAGTGAAAACTGCATCCAAATCGGGTAAACCAATACATTTTAATTAACCAATAACATTTTTTTTTAATATCTTCCAAGTACATACACCGACACTCTTACGATTTTATTATAAGTACTAGTGGACCCGAACGCGGCTACGTCCGCTTGAACTATACCAATATTTAAGAAATTATTTTCAGTTTTCAATAGAGAGATGCGTTAAGCAAGCTTATTTTGGATGACGTTTTCTAACAACAAACTTTGCAAATCGTTGCTTAGCAACGGTCGCATAGCGACGGTTGTTATTAACATGGCAGAATAAATTGCATGTCAAATTAATAAGTATGTTAATATATTGGTACATATCGAAAATATTACAAATATGAGAAAAAAAAGTATCCTATGTTCATCCCGAGACCCTCAAGTATCTCTAAATGAGTATTTTATCACAATTAAATTAGCAGTTTCCCTGATTGCGTAAAAGACAGACAGACAGACAGAGTTACTATCGAATTTATAATATAGGTATGGATGATAAAAATACATTATATATACAAACTCACTTGCTACAAAAATAGTTACATAATAAACTGTAAAAATAAAATAAATACAAACTTCCCACCCGGATGCAATGTGCAACGTTAAAACTTTCCAAAGCAATAACATTTTACGTACAGCTATGTTAATAACAAACTTGAGAAACAGAACTTTATTAATTTATTAACATATTCACAGATCAAATCGATATTTGAATAATGCTATTTATATGAATATTCTATTTCATTTATCATGGAATTTGTTTTGTTTATATATGAATTTATAAACATAAGTAAATTTTAGATATATATAAGACACTAGCGGCTCGCCCGCGGCTACGCCTGCGTGAACTACGTTATAATTAATTTCTCATTCAATCATGTCTCCATGAGTACCAACGTCCTATAAGTGACGTCCATGCAAAATTTGAGACTCCTAGCATTTATAGTAACGATGTTTCATACAAACTTTCAACCCCAAAAACAACCCCTTAGAAGTCGAATATTACAAATTCCCGTCTTAGCGAGCACCTACGTCCTATAAGTAACTCCTATGCAAAATTTGAGATTCCTAGCACATGTAGTTTCTGAGATTTCGTAATGAGTGAATGACCTTTCGATTTTATATATATAGATTATCAAATTGAGATATCTCTAATCGATATTTTAGAATAACAACTATTCAGTTTATTGCTGGTTTTCTAATCAGAACTGCCTCCGAGCTGGTGCTCATAAGGCAGTTCTGCTGACAGCACAATTGCTGACCAGCAACAGTAGAAAACCACCAGATCTTACACACACTTTCTTACAGTTTAAATATGAATTAAAAGTGTAATCGTAAATACTGTACATTTTATTAAAAAACTATTTCATTTCTCGCTTCTTTCTATACAAACAAAATTACATAAATACATTTTATGTGTCTTATTCCGTTGAATGTTGGAACTAAAGTTTTGAAATTACATTGAACTTAAAAATAAACAAATACCTGAGTGTTCATGAGATAATAACAGTTTCTTTTTCATCTTTGTCCCCAATTAGTAATTGAACCTATAGCCATCCTATTGACACTCAGATGGTCAATAAAAATACAAATCTAAGATATATTAAATATACTAAATATATATATATATATATATATATATATATATATCTTCTTCTTCTTCTTCCTCCT
>HE671504.1:91835-109170 GCA_000313835.2 Heliconius melpomene melpomene
AGAGCGTGGGTAGTGTTGACCATCTTTCAGACGATAGTGATTCTCAAGCCAAATCGGGTAGTCATGATGATAACGAATGTCAGTCTCGAATTATTTAATTTAATGAAGTCTTGTATAAGTTGATAAATAGTCTAGATAATATTTTAGTACTATTATGGATAGATAGATAGATAGATATATGCTAGGGAGGTATGTAGGGGCCCGTGGCGTTTGGCGCTCCTTTCTCTCTTGACTGCCCCGCTAGGAATAAAGCGTGGCGTTAAGTGAAGTTAAAAGTATAGTATACAGTGTATACTTATGTCACGTAGATAAAGTATACATGTATATGGATTTATTTACTTCTAAGTGAATTGTTATGTTTAATGTATAGTTTTAGATTTAGCTTTAGAGCAATTGCCCCAGCTCAAGAGTGGCAGATTGCCCCAGTTCAAGATGGGCAGATTGCCCCAGAAAAGAGATGGGCAGATTGCCCTAGTAAAAGATGGGCAGATTGCCCCAGTAGATGGGCAGATTGCCCCAGTAGACGATAGGCAGATTGCCCCAGTAGACGATAGGCAGATTGCCCCAGTAGAAGATGGGCAGATTGCCCCAGTAGAAGATGGGTAGATTGCACCAGTTTTAGTTGGGCTGATTGCCCTAGTTTCAGTTGGGCAGATTGCCCTAGTTTCAGTTGGGCAGATTGCCCCAGTTTCAGTTGGGCAGATTGCCCCAGTTTCAGTTGGGCAGATTGCCCCAGTTTCAGTTGGGCAGATTGCCCCAGTTTCAGTTTGGCAGATTGCCCCAGTTTCAGTTGGGCAGATTGCCCTAGTTTCTGTTGGGCAGATTAACTCAGTTTCAGTTGGACAGATTGCGTCCAGTTTCAGTTGGGTAGATTGCGTCCAGTTTCAGTTGGGTAGATTGCCTCCAGTTTCAGTTGGGTAGATTGCCCCAGTTTCAGTTGGGCAGGTTGCTGCCAGTTTCAGTCGGGTAGATTGTCCCTAGTTTCGGTTAGGTAGATTGTCCCCAGTTTCAGTTGGGTAGATTGCCCCAGTTTCGGTTGGGTAGATTGTCCCCAGTTTCGGTTAGATAGATTGTGGCAGTTTCATGTGGACAGATTGTCGCAGTTTCATGTGGACAGATTGTCCCAATTTCATGTGGGCAGATTGCCCCTGCTTCATGTGGGCAGATTGCCCCAGTTTCAGGTAAACAAATTGCCGCAAAGCTGATCCCCTACCAACTTGGGCCAAGTAGACGCGCAGGTAGCTGCTGCGAGCTACCTCGAGCTGACCATCAACGGTGACAACATCATCTTTGACTCCGTAAGGTGCCTAGCAGACTTCCGCCGCCACGTTTCACGGAGGATCCTAATCTTAGCTGGCTCGCAGCCAGTGGGAGTCGAGGAGGAGCACTGTGAAGAGGGACAGATTGCCGCAAAGCTGATCACCTACCAACTTGGGCCAAGTAGACGCGCAGGTAGCTGCTGCGAGCTACTTCGAGCAGACCATCAACGGTGACAACATCTTTGACTCCGTAAGGTGCCTAGCAGGCTTCTGCCGCCACGTTTCACGGAGGATTCTAATCTTCGCTGGCTCGCAGCCAGTGGGAGTCGAGGAGAAGCACTGTGAGGAGGGACATATTGCCGCACGTTCAGGTGGGCAGATTGCCGCAGGTTAAGGTAAACAGATTTCCGCAGGTTAAGGTTAGTAGATTTTGCAGGTTTAGTTGGGCAGATTGCCACTGATTAAAATGGGCAGATTGCCGCAGCTTAAAATGGGCAGATTGCCGCAGCTTAAAATGGGCAGATTGCCGCAGCTTAAAATGGGCAGATTGCCGCAGCTTAAAATGGGCAGATTGCCACAGCTTAAAATGGGCAGATTGCTGCAGTTTAAATTGGGCAGATTGCCGCAGCTTAAAATGGGCAGATTGCCGCAGCTTAAAACGGGCAGATTGTCGCAGTTTAATATGGACAGATTGCTCCAACTTAAAGTGGGCAGATTGCCGCAGGTTAAGGTTAGCAGATTGCTCTAGATTCAGGTGGGCAGATTGACCCAGGTTACGTGGGTAAAAATTGGCCCTAGTTTAACATAGCAGATTGCCTTTAAATATTGTTTGTGAAAGCTGTAAATCATTTTTGTAAGAGACATTGTTACAGTCGATTATGTAAGAGTTATGAACCATAGTTATTCTCTTTTTGTTTTGTTTTTTTTGGAAACACGAGGTCGTGTTTCGGTGCAGGACGGCCGAACTGTAAGACAATTGTCAGTGTGAGGGTATTTTACAGAAAATAAAATAATAATACCCACATAATTATTTATAAAAGAGGAAGGGAACGGCTATAAAAAGTGACGTTTTTGAAGGATTGAGTCAGTACGTCGTTATTCTGCCTGTCGTAAGGTGTAAAATTGTGATAGTGTTCAAGTATTTAAAATCAGTGTCATTGTTGGAACTATGCGTTTTAAAACGTGTATAAGTGTAAAGTGTTATATAGAAACAGTGTTAGAAGTGTTTATATGTAAAAGAGGAACAATAAATTATGGGTATTAAGTATTTTCTTATACTTACCACCTGACATTTTTACAATTGTTAATATTTTAAAAAAATATATACACAATATTATTTAATTTTCCTCTATATCCTTTTTCTATTTAATAAAAGTTAATGCATTTATGAATACACAAAAAAAAGTTAAGCACGAGTAGGGTACGCCCACCGAGGGTTTCGACAAATTTTAGAACGAACGAACTTTTGGTATAAAATGAAGTATAAATAAAAGTTTGTAATATTTTTATCTGTAGTACTATTTTTCTCACTTCCTGGCAAATTTCATAGTTGTAGATCTACGGGAAGTATCGTTTAGGTTTTGATATCGACGAATTTCATACAAAATGCAGGAAAAACGATGCACAAATGCTCGTATATTTAAATTGCGTCGACTTAAAAGCTTAATTTGATGTGTGTGTTTCAAGGATTCCTAGATTTGAATATTTGATTTCAGCTTGTTACTCCAACTCGATCTCGCGATAAATGGTCTTGACAGACCGATAGACAGACAGACAAATTGATTCTATAGTTCATTTTCTTCCTTCTAAGTTACGGAACCCTAAAAACAGTCACTAGAATGTTACATTTTTATAAGCCTTTCCTCAGCTTTCGTTAAAATCTATTTATTTAGGACTGGTACTGGTAGGTAGATACTCTGATATTATTGTGGATTTAGTTTATAGTTAAGCTAACATCTCTATAATTTAATACATTTACTCATATTTGCTTAACAAGCGGCGTATTTCACCGGAATATTGAATACAAAATTGAGTAATGTATACTTATTTCTATATATTACGATTTTCTAAAGTAAATATCGAAATTTACGTTAAAGATTATTTTTAGGGTTCCGTTCCGTATAAGGCAAAAAACTCTTATAAGATCACTTTGTTGTTTGTCCATCCGTCTGCCTGTTTGTCTGTCGAGAACCTTTATCTCAGGAACGCTTGGTTTGATCTACGGTCTTGATCCTAAAAAAAAAACCTTACTTCAACATTTACTTAATAAAAAAAATATATAGCCGTTTATATCTAAAAAAAACGCATATTTCGACACTATAAAAATTAATAGAGACCACTGTGTGCGGGATACATACAGCGTGAGGCTAAAAATAAATATTGTTATTAATATATTCGAATCCACAACTACCCATTATTAATTTGCTGAAACTACCCTTTTTAATTAAGCACATATTAAATTCCCAAAAAGGCAATCACGAATACATACCATTACAAGCCAAACGAATTATACTTTTCTCAATATTGACACTGGCTTGGCTTACAATTCAAGCGAATATTCGTTTTACATCGAATATTTTATTTACGAAGTCATTTCCAGGGATATATTGCGAAGTCATCCATCTTGCAATACCGCTGACGTAACCTGCAAGCAACACTACTAGAGTAATATCTCTAAAGTGTGGGTATTCCCATATGTGTCGTACATATCTTGCTTGGAAAGTGTAAAGAGAAGCGAGGAAATAAGAAAAGTTTCACAATTGTTCACACGTGAAGCAATTAATTTTTGCTTGTATTTGTATTCGTATTCTTCTTCGATTTCTTCCTGTTTTTCTTCTTTAGACCGAATTATGTGGTAGTAGTTTATTATAGACGTCTTTAGAGTGGCTTTGATCGATGAAAATAAAGAAAACTAGTACAAAAACAGAGAAAACATTTTTAAAAATATATTTTTACATATATGTTTTTACTAGCGGACGCGCGCAGCTTCGCCCGCTTATTTGCACCTTTAGGGGTGAATCCTAATAAACCATGAAACACGTGTTCAATGAAATATTTTTAAGAGTTTAAATTTCAAATCTTAAAAAAATCGGTGGCGGTTTAAAAATTTTTCCATACAAACTTTCGACCCCTATTTCATCCCCTTAGGAGTCGAATATTGCAAATTTCCATCTTAGCGAGTAACTCCTATGCAAAATTTGGGATTCCTAGCACATGTAGTTTCTGAGATTTCGTGATGAGTGAGTGACCTTTCGATTTTATATATATATAGATAGTTTATATTATTTCACCGAACTCAACTATACATGTGGAAGGAATCTAGTAATAAATAAATAGCTGACTTCTTTACTTTCCAACTAACGCCCAATGTTAATAATGTATCTCCTATCTCCAGTTAACGACAATCTTGTATTGTCCGACATGTTTATCCAATCACTAACCTGCCTGCCATCTTCCATCTCTGTCTATTTCAATCTATAGTTGCAATTTATGGATTAGGATTGATTATTAACATTGGGCGTAAGTGACGTAAAAACTATGAACTGTGAACCTAGAACCGTCTCGTACTATATGACACAACACACCTCTAAACTATAGGGGTATTTTATTTATACTTTCGTCGTTTATAATACTTATTGAATAAAAGTGGAATTCTTAAATTCCTTTCAATGATTTATTAGAATTCAATGTAAATGAATTCCACACTCTAAGCAGCTCACGTACCGATGAAGCGTGATACAGGAAATTAACGAGATTAAACACTTTTCCCAGCGTTGTGTGATTATAATGTAATCCTTTAATATTAATTATATAATATGAAAATATTATATACTGAGGCCAGCTGTGGCGCAGGGGCACAAAGGGTACGAAAAGTGGTGGGTTCGATTCCTACTCGACGAAATTAATTATTTTCATTCGTTCCGGTAATTAAGCATAGCATGTTGAGTTCCAGCACTCAGCACGCAATGCCTCAAGAATTCGGCGAAAAATGGGGTACAGAAATGTCTTAATGGGAACGGAGTGTTATATCACTACGTTACTCCTATCCTGCTGTGTGCGGGATACAGCGTGAAGCTAAACAAAATGAAAATATGTATGCAATAATAAAATAGATTGTCCGCAACTAATGTAGTACCCACAAGATCTTTATCTTGTTTCATTTAATAAACTACGAAACGTGATTATAATTGTTATAAACGCAAAGAAAAATATAATAGCTGGGTCAATTACCCAATTAATGTTCGTTTTTTAAAACGTTTATAAAAAAATCGAATACCTACTTCATCACGAAACATGGCGTGCTCTTTAAAATACATAAAGTTTTTCGTCGAATTTATTTTATTAACTCCTTAAAAGTTTCTGCTCTTATATTTTTAAAGAACTTAAAATTTAAATATATAATATGGTAATTTTTAAAGTACGTGTCAGTCGTTCACTTTGTCCAACACGCGTATCTGTTGCGAAGATTTTATTTAAATCATAAATTTATTTCTTTTTGTCTGACTGCGACCGAGCCTAAAAGGAAGGTTATATTTGTTTGGTCGGTTTATGTAAGCGTATATTAAGACACTTCCGTACCCCAATTTGGCGGAAACTGGGGTACAGAAGTGTCTTAATAGGAACGGAGTGAAATTTTCACCTTTATGTGCTTAGCGGTGCGTAGTCAGAAATAACCTAGTATTAAGAAACTCTTCTTACTATAATTTAATACTTAAATCTTAGATTACTTATTTTCTTTACAATATATTGAATTTATTTCTATTGCTGGCAGTATTTATAATATTGCCAGAACCGAGCGTAGTACAAATAAATGAAGCTCACTAACGGCTTATGTACCAAAATCCCTATGAATAATGTTTTCTCGTATCGAATAACCTTTCTCTGAACGTTAAAATTATGGAAACCTTCAAAATAAATCAGCTGTATCCCTCACGTTGGTAGGCAGAGGATAATTAGTGTTTAGACACTCCGTTCTCCATTTTCTGTCGAATTCTGGAGGTACTGCGTGTTGAGTGATGAACCTGAACGTCGTGGTTTGCATCGACATCAGAGCGAAAAAATTAAATAAATATTTTATTTCTTTGAATGAGGATCGAACCCACAACCAGTTGCGCCATGACTGGCCTCAACAGAAAGAAGAAATTGCCCTGAAGAATAAAAAACAAGCTTAACAGGAACATATCCGTTCAAACTTGAAGTTCCAGGCACCTCCTAGAAAATATATCTAGATATGTCCAGGGCTATATATAAATTACGTATGCTAGAAGGGTGGAATAGAATGGTATTAGGTGTCAACGAGACACGCATAGCTGCACCTGGTATTCTGATTATATTATAGACAGAAGTCATAAAAGATTTATAATACCGCTGACAATGTAATTCAATTTTGCGTTTTCAGATAAGGTGAAAAACTTATTAACTAGACAACTCCGTTTTCTCTCTCTTATCTTAGTTCTCCCCTATTCTCTTAAAAAACAGAAGAGTTTTACATATTATATAGAAAATAGATTATATTTATTGAAATCTCCGCACGTATGTAGTTATAAATGTAATTTTGCTCACTTTTTTAACAAATTGAGATATGACTTAAATTCATTGAACTAAAGTCATAAAAATATTTTAAATGTGATTGTATTACGAGCTGAATATCCAGTCATTACAAAAACAACAAATATAGACAAACAACTAAATAAGTTATAAAAGCACGAAATGTTGAGAAAAAATACTTCCCAAGTTAACCAATTCCTATTAAAGCTATACAATTTCGCTTCAACATTTTTATTCTAAACATTGTCCGAAATAAAAAATCAAGTGCCTACCTACCAACTGACAGATACTCATTTGCAAATTGCTCTCCAAACAGAAACGCCTCGAGTTGTCCGTATAAATAAAAGGTTGTTAGGCCAAAATTTTAATTTCTCATAAAGTAATAAAGTAGCCATATCAATTCTGGGTATAATGAAAACGGAGGAAACCCAGTTAATCTAAGATGGTATCGCTGAAGTGTCTAATTGAGAAATTTTGTCGGGAACAGAATTACCGGAGGTTGGCAGGGGGAACCCTTTTAGGGTATTAACTCAAACATGGCCCTTAAAGCCTGCATGTACCCTCTGCCTAATAATTTGACCACAAATTGTAATTAAGTATTTATTATGTTTTTGTATTCAAGTTACAGTAGCACAGCATTGTTTTGATTTTTCAATTTTTAAAGATATAATTGATTCAATAAATTCTATTTTCTTAATTTTGTAAATTCTTAATTCCTTGTGAACCTGAAAAAAATCTTTTTTTTTACAGTTTTACGCTGTATCTCCCATATATTAGGATAAGCAGTGACAAGCCAGTGTTATGTCACTCGGACTTCCTGCTGAATTGAATTGAGGTACTACATGTTCAGTGAAACTGAATGCCGCGCTTTGCCTTATTACCAGAAAGAAGAAATGAAAATATTCTTAAATAATAATTGTGCTTAAGAATTAAAAACTACGAGTATGTATGTATAGCTGATAAAAACGAATAAAATGAAGGTTATCTATAACAGTAAAAAATATTAAAACTAAAATAAAATCTTTAAAATTAATTTGGTAGCCTCTGTCGCCTTTTACAAAGATAGGGTATATCTTTTGTTTCTATTACAAGCCACTCTTGGTATTTAGAACACAAAATAATTACAAAACATTAGTAACCTACAAAATAAGCCTTTTCCTAGAATATTTTTAGGGTCACGTACCTCAGAAATAAAAACGGAATCCTTAAAGGATCACTTTGTTCTTCGTCTGTTCGTTTGTACAAATAAAGAAATATTTCATAGAAAATAACCATTACAAATTTATATTTGTGGTTATTTTAACTTTATTCGCCGCTTTAACAAATGCAATTGTAATTGTGAAATAAGTACGGAACCCTCTTGATCGGTTTTTTAGAGCTTTGGACGAAAATGAAAATGATATCATAATTAAATTTAAGCTATATGTAAATGTAAATATTTAAATAAGGTAACCAATAAGATAATGAAATGAAACAACCAAAATAATTGAAATATTTTCTTAAAAAAATGATTTCAGATTAGAACCCACTACCATCTCAACATTTTTTACTTAACAGGCTTTTCTATATTGAATTAGAAGCAAAAATTAGATAAATTTGATCTTCGCTATACAAACATTTGGTGTAGGCAAAAAGTTCGCACTAGTGACCGCAATCCATCATTCTCCTTTCAGACGGAAGATTGGGAAGTCAATGTTAGTTTATATCATGATGAAAATAAAGATAAGAACATTTCTATTTAATATAAGCGTCCTTGAGGTTCATCATCGTCTGATATCCTCTTGGTTAGTACATGTGAAAATAGGAGAGTGGGAACATTTGTGCACTAATTACAAGGAATATCTGTTATAATTATAAAATTACTATTTCACATAATATTTATTTATTTAGATTTTTTGTGTTCTTTTTTACGAAATATTTTTATAATTTTTTTTCAAAACTTCAGCCTGTATCTTGTGAGATACAGGCTGAAGTTTTGAAAAAAACTACCGGGATGTGTCCCGGTAAACAAATTGAACCAAGAGTTAAGACACTCCCCACGTACCGCCTAATTTTAGAGACATTGCGTGGTATATGGCACTCAATCACAGGTTCTTATTAGTCTTCTTACCAGAATAAAGAATTATTTAATATTTCTATTTAAATATGAAATAATTAATTCCTCCGAGTAGGAATCAAACCTACAACCGGGTTTACAGCCAGACGCTGCGCCACTGAGCGACTAAGGGTCCAAAAAAATATTTAAAAAAATTGAAAAACCGGATATTTAAAAAAAAATAGTCTGGCTTACAAAGCTAAATAACTTGAATTCAATATGGCTTGAAAGCAGAATTCAAGCGCGGCTGTTCGAGTTTGTAGAGATTACACGTTGAGTCTGGATCACTAGAAAAATAACATTCGCATTCATTCGAATGTGAATGTTATGTATATATAAATTCAATTTTATTAGATAGAAAAAGATAATTTAAATACATTATAGACTTAACTATATCTTTTATAGAATCGAGCAAGATCAAGCGGCGTTTAGTTCCGCCAATCGATACGCAAAATACCTAATAAAATGAAAATACCTAAGTCGTTCTTTGAGTAGGAACCGAACCCACAACGGCCATATACATTTACTCAAATGCTATGACCACTGCGACCGGATGGCCTAATATATTTTTTCAAAAGTTAAACACAACACGCAATTCCTCCAGAATTGGGTAGAAAGTGGGAAGCTAAAACTAAGACATTTCGCTGAAACTAAACTAAACTAAGACACTCCGCTGTCCACTGCTAAATGCAGCTCTGCTGCTGGATACAGCATAAAGCTAAAAAAATGAGATATTCTAATTTTTATTTAAAATGTGATTAATATAATAAAATGATCATAAATTACACAAATTAATAGAAACAGTTAATATAGAAATTACTTGCGTATTAATAATGTTACGGTCAAGCGCAATTCGAAAGCTTTTGTAAGCGCGAAGTAATGTGTTTGACAGTCAATTTATTTTATAAGGAAACGAGTTAACTCGCATAATAATTAACATTTAGTGGAAATATTTCTTTTTCAAATTAAGCAAATGGAGACATTTCCTATTCAATATATTTATTTTTTCGTTAAAAAAATTATTAAATGATTTAGTGTAACAAATATTGTCATATAAATTAAGACATTCCGTTACCCATTTATCGCCCTACTTTTGAGACATTATGTTATACATAAAAATTAAATCCCTTGCATTCGAAGTATACATTTACAATGTAAAATTTTCGCTAAATAAAATAAATTAAACTTTTAACTTATGTAAAACCTCTAAATCATTAAAAGCGTGGACGTGAGAGTCTTCACCTGATTTTTATTTTCCGTTTATCTCATGACATCATACATTTCTCGAGGCTAAAGTATGACACGTAATATTTTTATTTGAAACTTTGAAGATGTTGCCTCGAAATATACTTATTTAAAAAATAGGATTCATAAAGTATAAAAAAAAGTAAATGTCCTCCTTGTGACGTAAAAATTTCTACTTGTCCTACTTACTCCTCTATACTTGAAACGAAAAAAAATATGTGAAGTTTTTGACTGTAATCGCGACGGTTGTGGGTTCTATTTCCACTCAGGGAAATGAATTGTTTTCCTCGCCCTAGTAATAAGGAAAAGTTTCATTGAGCGACCCTTCGTGCAATATCTTGAAAATTTGGCGGAAAATGACGAACGGAGTGTCTTAGCACTAGGTTCCTTCTACCTAGCGAATATAGAAAATATATACCATTTAAATTTATAAATAGTATAGTAAAATGTAGACTTCAGTTTTACATGAAACTCAAAATTTTACATTATATGTAAGAGGTCCTGAAATGTCTATATTTTATCTAGATATAAATAACATTAATTGATTTTGTCGTTTGTAATTTATGTACTTTTTAAAAAATTAAAAAAAATCTGTAAAAGTCGACTCGTTTCTCTTTTAACCTACTAACAGATGAATTAAAGTAAATAGTGGAAATACATTAAAATTTTCAACTCAGACTGTGAATGAGAATGAATTCAGTAAAGAAACTTGCTAAATTGAATGAATGAATATTCAAAAGAAGTTATCAAATAGAATTAAAGTGCATATATTTTATAAATATATGTATATTATATGAATGTATAAAAAAATATAGATTTTCTTAATTTTATGCTTAAATGTAGGTACTTTTTTGCGTCATGTTGTATCCGCCATGCGGTAAGATAGGCAAAGGAAACCAAGTGTGAAGACACTCCATTCCCCATTGTCCGTCGAAATCTAGATGCATTGCGTGTTGAGTGGCGGAACTCAACGCCGTGCTTCACCTCTACAACAGAACAAAGAAAATATAAATATAAAATATTTCATTTTTTTCATTTGTAAGTATCAAACCCACAACGACGACTACAGTTACCTATTCGCTACGACGAATGGCCTCGTTACGTAAAACTCTATTTATTTCATCATCGACAATACTTAGATAAACACAATTAATAAAATAAAGAATTGATTAATAAATAAATAATTATATATTAATAATAATAATGAACGAGAACCAACAAGCGGAAATCCTTAGAAAGGCCAAGAATTTCTACAAGTCTAAACGAAGGTTTTCTTATTGTCTCATAGTACAAAAGCTGACTTTGTGCCTTGGTGTCTCAAAGTGTCCTCAATCTGTTTAGCGAATAACGATTGTATTATACGACCACTCTTATTACGTTTATGTTGAGTATTTTGCTGGTAGAATTTAAATATATATATTTTTCTATTTTTTAAACGTGCCAGTAAATTTGTCTTTTATAGTGATTTTATAGATAAATAATAAATAGATAAAAGCGTTAACCTAATTTTAAGACATTCCGTTACCCATTTTCCGCCGAATTCTGGAGGAATTGCGTGTTGAGTGGCGGAACTCCGCCAAACTTTTTTTTGAAAATATATTTTCATTTGTGAAATTTAAATCCTTGCCTATCGTATAAGAAGACAACACTAATACTAAGAACTGTCTGACATTGTCTGATTGACTGTTAACATAAATGTGTGGGTTCGATCCCCATTCGAGGAAGTGAAATATTTAATATTTTCATTTCTATGCTCTGGCGTCGAGACAAAGCGCGGCGTTAAGTTCCGCCACTCAACACGCAATGCTTCCAGAATTGTGCGTTATATTCAACGGTGGATCCAGAAAATGGGGAAAGGAGTGTCTTAAGAGTAGGTTCACTCTGCCTACGCTGCTGTGTACGGGATACAGCGTGAAGCAAAAAAAATAACAAATAATAAAAATATAATATACGTATAAATTATTTTTTAATATAATAATAATAGGCAAATCATCAATCAATATTTAAGACGATATTTCTCGTTGAAAACAACAAAAATATCTATATTAATTAACAAATAATTTCGAGAAGCCTTTCTTGATAATTAATCTCTTAGAACAATCAAGAAACGTTTAATATAGCAACCTACATCTATACTTATAATAAAATCGTAAAGGATCGGTGTCTGTACGTGGAAGCTATGTTTAAATAAGAAATTATTATTTTTTCAGTTTCACGCAATAACTCGTATATAACAGGTACAAATAGGCAGAGGAAACCTGGTATTAGGGTTCTGTTCCCCAATTTCCGCCAGCGAAGCCATCGAGGCTCTGTGTGTTGAGCGGCGGAATTCAACGCCGCGTCGTTTTGCTTTCGTATCAGAGCGAAGATATAAAAATATTAATAAATGACAATCCATCCCATCCCCGAGTGGGAATAGAACCATAACCAAAATATATATTTTTTTTCTATTTGTCTGTGAGTTTGTTTAAACTTTATTTTTCAATATAGATAACGATAATGAATTAAAATGATATTGGTATTAGAAAACGAAATTAATACAAATTAGTAAATTAATAATTATGTAATTCACGCAGGCGAAGCCGCGAACGGATCGCTAGTACTATAATATACTACAAAATTGAAGTTGACGGAGCTCGTATAATCTAAAGATCGTTCAAATACAAAAACCGTATAATTTAGTGGGGGAAATACAATTTTCAAAGAGTGAACGAACCCTTTTAAGAGCATTTACTTATAAGCCTCTTTAGTACTTCTGGGTCACTCATCCTTGACACTGAGACATTATAGAAGGCAGAAATTTATTGTTATAATTTTTTGTATATTATTAAACATTTACTTTTGTTGGTTCAAATTGTTTGTTTGATAATGATGCAAAGCGGCGTTTAGTTTCGCCAATCAACACGCAAATCCTCAAGAATTTTGGGGAAAGTGGGAAAGGAAAGCGTCCTAATGAGGCAGGGAGTGTCTTAACACTGAGTTCCCTTCGCCTACCCAGCTATCGCCTATCAGATGTGTGGAACACCGTTGAAGCAAAAAAAATGTAATTCATTTAAGGAGATTTTTTTTTAATTACAGACTTCTCTCAAAGAAACCAGATGAGAAAGGTATTTTTTAGTATCGAATCGAAAATGTTAAATAGACTTAGCTACCAAATGTCACTTTATTTTAATGAATTATTATAATCTCAAAGAAAGCATTCAACCTCCATTCAAAAACACCAAAAACGTAAATTAATTATAAATATATTACTGAAAAATTATTACAAAAAATACTATGAACCACACTTGTTTTAAGCTTAAAAGAAACAAACAAACAAACAAACAAACAAAATACCACAAACTCATATAAAACTTAAAAACAATATAGTGTAAATATATTCTTTAACCACTAACTAATGTATAAATATAGTAAAATTTGCGGCAAGCTCTGATGACGAGCTGAAACTGTCTCGTTCAGGGCTGACCCAAATTTTTTCGCCCAACGAGCAATTCCAAGTTTGTGATGTAATAAAAATCTTGTAACTGAAACTCTTGGTTTTCTTCTCGTCATAATATAAATTTTGTGTAATTTTATAAGTTTTATATATAATACTAGCGGACGCGCGCAGCTTCGCCTGCTTATTTGCACTCTTAGAGGTGAATTCTAATAAACCATGAAACACGTGTTCAATGAAATATTTTGAAGAGTCTATGTTTCAAATTTTATAAAAATCGATAGCGATTTAAAGATTTTTCCATACAGAGTTTCAACCCCTTATTGGCACCCTTAGGGGGTAAATTCTAAACAACCGTGAAACACGTGTTCAATTAAATATCTTTAAGAATCTGAATTAACGATTTTATAAAAATCGATGCCGATTCAAATTTTTTACCATACAAACTTTCAACCCCTATTTCATCCCTTTAGGGTTAAGAAATCTTCTAAAGCTCTCCTCTTTCCTCTCAAATTGTTAATAAATTTAATATTGTATTATAAGTGGTAAGCCAAAACGCAAGGGCACTAAGATGTGACTGTGAACGCGACAGGTTGTTGGTTCAATTCCCACTCGAGGAAATAAAATATTTAATTACTATTTTCATTTCCTCCCTCTGTTACCAATTCATAACGCGGCGTTGAGTTCCTTTCCACAGATAACGCCTTGAAAATTCGGCAGAAAGTAGGGAACGGAGTGTTTTAACACTAATATCTCTGCCTACCCTGATGTATACGGGATACAGCGTGAAAGCTAGTAAAAAAATAATCCTAAATATGATTTAATCAAAGTTGTTACCTAACAAATTAGTTTGAAGTGAAGACGTTAGTAGGTAATTTCGCGAAGGTAAGAGATCCCAAGTCGTTAAGCTCCAGTTTGGGCTGATGCTGCCAATCTAAAACTAAACGGCTTTTTTGACTTTAATCTCGAAATTCGTCCTTTAAACATAATTATGGTTAAATTTAATTTAAATTGAAAGCTGTCGTTAGTTAATTTCTTTTTGATCGATCTTTTGTGGTTTTCCTCAAGTGCTTTACAAAATTAGACTTATAGAATACAGATATATTTATTATATTTTTTACTTTACGCTATATATAGCCGGATTGGGAGAGGGAATCTAAGAACCTAGTGTTAACACTCTCCATTTTCATTAAAACACTTTTATTCCCCACTTTCTGGGGTTCCTAATTAAATAATTGATAAATTTTATTACCTAACTAAGGCTTACATTTTAATAGGAATTCAATTTGGAAGCGAAGAATGGAGTGTCTTAACAGTGTGCCTACTTTTTTTATATATTTTTCTATTTATATATTATCTATCTATCTTTTTCACATTCCGTAAATAACATTTGGTCTTTTAAAGTCTCAGATTGAGCATGTAGTAGTTGGGTTAGATCGCTTGGAGGCACAATCCAGGAGAAAAGTTCTACTGTTCCATGGTCTAGAAGAGAATACTAATGAGGATGTTATGGAGAAGATGCTTCAGGTATTATCCAACCATTTCAAGATGTCAGATACCAAGTCCACTGCAATTGAGTCGTGCCACAGGTTGGGTGTCAAAAGAGACTCTGCCCGGCCCATACTTGTTAGATTCAATAGCTGCCAGCTTCGTTCCAGCGTATGGAAGGCGAAAACTAAGTTGAAAGGCACAAAGATAACTGTGACAGAGTTTCTAACTAAACCTCGCCAGGAGGTGTTCACTGCAGCACGCAAACACTTTGGCATTAAGAAATGTTGGACGTCAGATGGTATGGTCGTTATTTTATTGCCAAGTAATTCGACGATCAAGATTTCCACTCTGCCGGAACTCAAACAACTTATAGAAAAGGGTCCTGTAAAGAGGCCCACCTCTAGCAAATAGTCTGTTTACATCATTTTAGTATGGCCGGTTAATAGTATAATGTAAAAAATGTAGGGTACACTGTATGTTTCTCATTTCAAATTCCAAATCTAAAATTATTTTTTTTAACCCTCAAATTTAGTGCACTGCCATATGTAACTTTGTTTATTTTCTACATTTTGACATATGTCATATATCTATGTTGTCAACTGTCATATTTTGATTTGTTTCACGTTCCGTTTTTTTCTAGATTTTATAACTGGTAACTTTTAACTTGTTTTTTGTTTATTTTTAGTGTAAAAATGTATTTTATTCAACTTGTGCAGGTATTATTATATTGTTTTTTTTTTAATAGTATATTTTTATATTTTATATATATATTTTTATAATTTTATTTATATATTCTGTATATTATTTAAATATTAACTTTATGTTGGATGATTTTGAATATTTTTCATGTTCTTCTAGTATTTATGATAGTGCTGACAGTGATGAAAACTCTGATTCTGATCCACTTTTTGATAAACTGTCGAAAATTTTTGACAATAATTGTTCTACAGCTCTCTCCTTGGTGCATATTAACGCGCAGAGCATTCCAGCTCACTATACTGATCTTCTCGCATCCTTTAGCTCCGGTGTAGTTGACTGTATACTTATTTCTGAGACCTGGTTAAAACCATCGCTTTCCTCTGCTTCTTACCTTCTTCCAGGTTATAACCTATATCGCAATGATCGCACTGGTCGTGGTGGTGGTGGCGTTGGTATTTATCTTCGCGACAACATACCGGCCCGTGTCGTTTCTTGCTCTCCTTCTCAACCTAATGGGTCTCTCGAATACCTTTTCCTAGAGTTGTCGTTGCGTCATACAAATGTACTTGTCGGAGTCTTGTACTCACCGAATGACCAAGTTAATTATTTTAGTACTCTGGATGGTATTCTTGAGATCGTCCGACCCCAATATGAACATATGATTTGCATGGGCGATTTAAATACTTGCCTTTTAAAAAACGACCGTAGAACACTTTTGTTAAAGGAATTATATGAGTCGTTTAACTTAAATATTTTACCTATGACTTCCCCCACTCATTACTTTCCTAATTCTAGGCCATCTCTTCTTGATCTTATTTGTGTCTCTAACCCTAATCTTGTTTCTTCTCACGGTCAAACTACCGCTCCGTTTTCCTTTCATGATCTTATCTTTCTTTCCTATAAATTACGTCCGCCTAAGTTCAGAGGCAAAATTTTTTTTCAGCGCAATTTTAAGCATATGGATGTTGAACGCTTAAGAGAGGAGGTGAGGAACATCGACTGGTCTTTCATAATGTCATCTACTAATATTGACAATATGGTTGAATCTTTAACAACTGAACTGATTAACATTTACAATATTTATGCCCCTGTAAGACCAGTTCGTATGAAGCATGCGCCTGCCCCTTGGTTAACTG
The DNA here is from genome assembly GCA_000313835.2 of Heliconius melpomene melpomene. Lineage (NCBI taxonomy): Eukaryota > Metazoa > Arthropoda > Insecta > Lepidoptera > Nymphalidae > Heliconius > Heliconius melpomene. Next base: position 108,744 of record HE671504.1, read on the forward strand.
ATGTTATTAGGAATACTATGGCAAAACGCGACAGAGCCAAACTTAAGTACAAAAAATCTCCTACTCCAGAAAATTTCACTGTGTATAAAAAGCTGCGAAACATCTGCAACAGAATGTGTAGGGATGCTAAGCGTCGCTACTTCCATAATACTATTCAGAATCTCAGTCAGGCACAAGTATGGAGATTCTTGGAGTCGTTTGGTGTAGGCAAAACCACTGAAACTCGTCAAGTTTCATTGGATCTTAATACTCTCAATGTTTTTTCACTACTCCACCATTGAATATAAATCCTATAGTAAAATCTGAAACACTTACTTTATTGTCCCGAATTGACCTACCAGACTCCATTCCCTTTTCTTTTAAAGCTGTATCAGAGGATGATGTCAAGAAGTGTGTTAGCTCCATTTCCACCAAAGCCTTTGGAGTT
>HE671504.1:109270-174597 GCA_000313835.2 Heliconius melpomene melpomene
AATAATATTTCTAGAATCATTACTTCTCCCTTTCATCTGTATGCAGATGATTTGCAGCTTTACCGTCACAGTTATTTGAATGAATTGGCTGAAACCATCGAAAGCTTAAATAGCGATCTTGGTGCTATACAGTCGTGGGCTCAATCTTTTGGTCTATTAATTAACCCTAAAAAATCACAAACTATTATTATAGGCAGTAATAGACTTAGACACAAAATCAACTGGGATTCTGTACCACCGATACGCTACTCTGGAGTGCCAATACCGTATTGTAGTGAGGTTAGGAACTTGGGTCTTATAATGGATTGTAACATGTCTTGGGCACCGCATATTAATGCAATCAGCAGGCGCATGCATTTCTCCTTCCATTCTCTTAGACGTCTCCAATACTTTCTCCCTCGAAAAACCAAAATTATGCTAGCGCAATGTCTTCTTCTTCCAATTCTCGACTACGCTGATGTTTGCTATTTGGATGCGACCGAGGAGCTACTTAATAAATTAGAGCGACTTCAAAATCTCGCCATACGCTTCATTTTCGATCTACGTAAGTATGACCACGTATCTCAACTTCGTGCTCAACTTAATTGGCTCCCAATTCGTCTTCGCCGTGATATGCACATCCTTACTTTACTTTTCAAGATCCTTAATTACCACAATTTTCCTGTTTACCTACGTTCCCGCTTCAACATTCTCCCTCGCCCTTCACGTTCTAGGCGATCGTGCGTTATTCCGGCGCTCGAAATACCTAGGAGCAATACCAAATTCCTCCACAAATCATTCACAGTGTACGCCGCATCACTTTGGAACGATCTCCCCATCCCTATCCAAAGAAGTCCTTCCCTAATGTCTTTTAAATCCCAATTGAAAAAACATTTACTCACTGCTGTGAACAATTAACTCACTGGATTCAGACAGTTTTTTTTTTTTTTTCCACACTTCACTCGTTTGTATATATGTATCTATGTATATGTATATATATATGTATGTAAGTAGGTGTGTACGTATGTGTATGTATGTTATAAGTATAAATATTTATGTATACGTACTTATTATCATAAATTTAGTATGTATGTATTTGCTATTATTTATTTATTTAATTTGTAATTACAGTATACATGTATATAGGATGCATGTCTTTGGATGTATATGTAGCTATTTATGTATTTGAATCATTATGTGTCTTCTTTATTATTATTACTTTTAATTCCTTATTTATTTTTCTCTCTGTGTTAAAAACTGCACTGTAATCTCTTCCCGCTGTTGGACAGTCATATCCACTTCCTTTGGTTGGCTGGAAGAGATTTCTTTTAGAAATAAGCCCACCATTGTTAACGAATATCTCAATTTTGTTTTACTTATATGTTTTTTAAAGTGCAATAAAGTATATATACATAATAACGCGTTTCTGTTCACAGTGATTAAATTAAAACATCTACGGATAATCCCTAGTTTTAACTTAATTAGGTCCTCGCCAACTATTTAGAATGTAAATCTCTTTAAATCCTAAGACTTACACAGCTATCTGCAACATACTGTTGTTTTTTACCCACCTCGGTTTACGTAATGAGTGGAGAATTCAGTTTAATCATTTATTTATTCAGCTTTACGCTTTATTATAGTGTTGAGACACTCCGTTCCCCATTTCCCCAACTCTGAAGAGTTCAGTGGAAAATGGGGAAAATAGTGTTGAGTGGCGCAACTTAATGCCGCTGTTTCCCTGGATACCAGAGTGAAGAAATGAAAAATCAAAAATTAAATAAATTTAAATAAATATTTAATTTCTTCGACTGGCTACAGCTGAGCTACAGCTTGTATTATATTATTGATAAGAGGGGGCCTAGGAACCTAGGCATAAGACACAAAGTTCCCTTTAAGAAACTTTAGTTCCCCACTTTCTACGGAATTCTCGAGGCATTGCGTGTTGAATTGCTGAACTCGCCAAATAAAAAAAATAAATATTTCACCACCCATGATCAAGAATCGAACTCACAACCGACTCGTTTACGCCAGCTTGTGCCACTGCGCAATGATAACCTCAATCCAAACAAATTGTTACTAAAATCCTTCTGTTATTGAAAGATATAATTCGAAAAAATAGAAAAAGCAACCAACAAGCAGTTCCCAGAAGAAACAAGGAAAAGTAATATTTTTATTATACTGGAAAGAGTTCAAAATATCACGGAAAAGTTCGGCTCCACGTAACTATTGATGCTGAGCACGGCTTTAACGTATACTTTTGACAATAGCACTTTAAAGTGCCTTCTATCGAATTTCTTTATAGTTTTTGCAAATATTGCTTATTTCTTTTGCTTATATTATATTGGCCAGTCATGGCGTAAGTGTACATACAAGTGTATGACTGTAGACGCAACTGATTGTAGGTTCGATTCCCACTCGATGAAATGAAATATTTAATATGTTCATTTCTTCACTCTAGTGTCGATGCAAATGCATTGAATTCCGTCAACATTCGACGAAAAGTAGAAAGCGGAGTGTCTTAACACTAGGTTCCCTCTGCCTTCCCTACATGCAGGATACAGCGTGAAGCAGCGTGAAAAAAGACTTGGTCGGTCTTCTTTAATATTTAATGTCAAACAAAAGGTGACATTTCAAACAACTTGTTCACAGAAATTGTATCACTTCTCGATTTAAATATTAGTAGGTAGTATACAAAGAAACGTCTTCGTATTTACAATAAAAGGAAGGGTTATGTAAATATTAGATATGCATTCAAATCCCTTGACCTTGTACAATGGAATAAGGAATATGTTACGCACGATATGTGAAATGTGTAGGGAAGGATTTGGGAATTCTTTTTATTTTGGTTATAGTTTTTCATTTTTTTTTCTGGAAGTTAAGTTAAAAAATTAATAATTTTAAGTTTAAGTCTATAATAAAAAGCACTTAAAACGCAATGGCTCTAGAATTCGGCCGAAAATGTGATACGGAAGTCTCTTGATGAAAATGGAGGTTAGGTTCCCAGGTTCCCTCTTCTTACCCAGCTATGTGTGGGTCATAGTGGAGCTAAAAAATATCTCAAAATGAAGGATAAAGTTTCTTGAAAATGACAGTTGAAAAAAAGTTAATTTAAAATATTAATATTTTTTTTTTCAATAAAATTTAACTCTTAAATGTTACTGTTTCCAGACGAAGCTTATAATATCAAGTGCTATTAAAGAACAAAAGAATTTTATTGAAAATAAAAAGTAATGTTTATTTTAATAGATGCAATATTAACATTGTACTGGCCGTTATGAAAATTCAGAATTTTCTTTTGCAAGAATTATACAAAAGTTTGCCTATTACAGAGGTTTTTATGTTTGTAGCTATTTTAGTATATAATACAAGATATTAATCGTATATTCTAGGATGAAATATATTATTCTATTTTTTCTTAAAAGCAGTATAGGCAGAAGACTAATATTAAAACACTTCCGCGAAATTATCAAGACAGAGTTTTAAATGAAGGAACACCTCGTCACAGAAATCGAACCTACAACCATCGCGTTTAGAGTCACTCGCTTGTGCCACTGCGCCACGAATGAACTCATTATTATTTATATATAACTGATTTATTTTATACTAGCGGCCCGCTCGCGGTTTCACTCGCGTGAACTATGTTATTATTAATTTCTGTCTCCATGACTACGTCCTAGTGACGTCTATGCAAAATTTGAGACTCTTAGCATTTGTAGTAACGAAGTTTCATACAAACTTTCGACCCCAAAAACAACCCCTTAGAAGTCGAATATTGCAAATTCCCGTCTTAGCAAGCACCTACGTCCTATAAGTAACTCCTATGCAAAATTTGAGATTCCTAGCACATGTAGTTTCTGAGATTTCGTGATGAGTGAGTGACCTTTCGATTTTATATATATAGATTTACTTGGTTTTCCATTAATCAAAACTAGTTCAAATCTACTCACATTTTACTTACATCGATTTAAGTCGAAACTGGGTCAAATATAACTCCCATGAATGTCACGTAACGGACGGCTTTGAGGCTTTTACGGAAAAACCACAAAAATCGATATACCTACTACCATGAGTTAATCCTTTCCATTGCGAAGCCGATTAGAAACATATATATGAATATACATATAGAAACATATGTATATATGTGGCTTCTACATTCGTGGCATTCAAGGTCAATCACTTATCCAAAATCCCACCTATTAGCTCATAAGAAGTTAAATGGGGGAAAAAACAAAAAAATTGAGCAATTTTCCGATTTGTCCTAATGTTAAGGCACTCGATTCTCTACTTTCCGCTGAAACTTTAAGGAATTGCGTGTTTTGTAGCGGAGTTCAACGCCGCAACTTAAAGAACAGATAAAAACTAAATATTATACTTGCATGACTGGATGTCAAAATTATATTTTGTCCAATTATAAAAGACATTTTTTAAATCATTTTTTACACATTTCTCTAAAGATATTGTTAAAGAACTACTTATACTGTTCCAATTTTTGAGACAATTTTCTTTGCATTTTATTATTATCACACTTAAAGGCACTTTTTGTTAATTATATCAGAATTCATGACATCTCTAGTAGAGCGTTATTCCTTTATTCATAGAGATAAGTGTGAAACCAAACACTAATAACTACAGTGTCTTCCATTACCCTCCAATTCCAAATTAAATTATCCACTTCGCTGAGCTTGCCTCTATATTGATAACATGATATTTAATACCATATATATATATATATATATATATATAGCATTATCGTTACAATTTTAAAGAGCCTTATATATGGGATGGTAAGAGATTCGAGCGAATGTTTAGATATATCTAATACATTTAAAAACAAAGTGAAAATGAAAAAAAAATAGTGAAAAAGATATAATTTCACTTTCCATTTTGATATTCTTTCAACTTGGCAACACAGTAATTTTTGGAAATTGAAATTCAACTTTATGAAAATTCTATCGTATTAGAAACCGTCTTAGGACCACCCTAATTGAAAACAGCAAAAAAAAATCCCATTCCATGAATTATTATTTCTTAATATTTTAATTTCTTCGCTCTGGCGCCAAGACAAAAGCCCGGCGTTGAATTCCGCCACTCAACACGCCATACCTCGAAAAATAAACGGCGGAAAGAGAAACAGGGAAACTGCTGAGAATTCTGAACGAGAAACTGGTTACAATTTTTTTTATTTTTATTAATCCACTTCAGAGATAAAAAGAAAGCAATTACTTAAAATCACAGCACCTCATCACGTTTGCCTCATCTTTTGGAGGATAGAATAGAAAATTAAAGTAAAACCGAAAAACGTCGTAGAACAGAAAAGCACAGTAATGCCGTCGCAGCCTAATTGAATGATATCGCTAACGAAATGAAACTGTGAAGTGAATGCTACCTTATATATTTAAAGTTACACCATCGAGTAAAACTAAGTGGAGTATCTAGAAAAATAAGTATTTTCTCAGTTGGTTAGTAAAGTGAGGCATATAGAACATAGAGAGAGAGAATGTTGATGAATCACTACTCTCCTTCCTAAACAATGCGAGCGATGTGTCATTTTTTTTTTCATTTACATTTTTTTTCAGCTTCAGGCTGTGTCCCGGGTAGGCAGTGGGCGTCTAGTGCTAAAACACTCCCACTCCCCACTTTGCACCGAATTTTGGAGACACCTCGACACCGGAGAAAATAAATAAAATATTTAATTTCACTTATCATCCTTAATTTTTGCAATTTTTTACTTTAACTTAGTAAAAAAGTTACTCTACCAACCAAAACACCAGCAGCTAGGGCAAGTCATCACCACAACACAAACGAATCATCAAGAAGTAGAAATTTCTCAGACGATTCCGCGCCGCTAGCTTCACGATGAATTTTATCGAGCCCTTTGAGAATATTAAATTATATCTAGACGAGTGCGTCATTGATAATGGTTTTAAACGTTTAAACACTCAAATCTTGTAAGTCATTTCTTTTGGTACTCTTATCTTTTACAGTACATTTTCTTTTATAAGATAATTTAATAATTTATTTGTGTTATAATTGTATAAGCGTTGGGAGAATTAGATTTTCGTAACCCTTAATTATTTTCCTGTTTCTTAACTATTTAATTGGAAATTTGATTCCAATTCTTTGAAAAAATCTTTAAAGTATAAAAAAAAATTAATGTTCGATATCAAGATTATATTTTATCAAATAAATATCATTTACAATTAAAAATATACAAAGAAAACTCTAGATGTAACCTTCATGTATGTCCGTCTGTCCGAACGAAAGCATTACCACGAAATATTTAAGCCATAATAGCAATTCTGTATTCTCTTGTTAAATTAAATTCATGGCATTCATAGGCTGAAACCAAAAGCTACCATATATATATATATATATATATATAAACAGTTATTTTATACCTGCATGAATTGGGTAAGCAATATTTATGTTAGATACCCATTAAAACAAGTAGCTGAAATAACGTCAATTTTATATACAACAATTTGAAAATACAATAGTTTTATATGGAATTTACAACTATTGAAACGTGTATTTTCCAAATATTACTTTTATAACATGTATTAAACATTGTATTGCTATTACCATTTTGTGAACAACTATTTTATATGTACAATGAAACGTATGAAATGTATCATTTATAGCATAATTTTGGACATAACAAAAGAATATTATTTTGACTTTTAGTTTTCCCTGTGATATATTATTTTTCTTAAGAAGAAGGCTATGCTTGGTACGCGACAAAATTCGTAATGATGAAATCCGTAGACGAACGCAGGTTACCGACATAGCTCTCAAAATCTGCAAGCTGAAGTGACAATGGGCAGACCATATTATCAGGAGGGCCGATAACTGATGGAGAAGAAAGGTCCTCGAATGGCAACCCCGTCTCGGCTAAAGGAGCACAGGCCGCCCTCCAACCAGGTGGACCGACGACCTTAAGAAGACAGCGGGAATTCGCTGAATTCAAAGGGCGCAGGACCGGACGGAGTGGCGAAAATTAGAGGAGGCCTATGTCCATTAATGGACGTTGAAAGGCTGATGGATGGATATTATATTGTCCACATAAAACAACAGAAGAAAGGCATGGGCACAAGCATGCGACTGTAAACACAATGGCTTTAGGATCGATTCTCATTCAGTGGAATAAAATCTTCAATATTTGCACTTCCTCGCGTTGAATTCCACCAATCCTCAGAAAGTCGATGGAAAGTGAGGAACTGTTTTTCTTAATGGGGAACTTAATGTCTCAAAACTAGTTTTTTACATATGTTCCCCTAGGTTCCTATATACCCAGTGCCTACCATGCTATACGCATATATGCATACTCCATGCACGAAATACAATATACAGACAAAAAAGAAATTAAATATACTCTCTAGTTCTCCACAATTAAAACAATTTTAACTATACTTAAAAAGTTAAAGGTACCCAGTCGCTGAAGAGATACGAGGCTCGGTGACATTTAAAACCACTAATCGAATTAACATTTAACTTTCGCTCTGTGAGTGTGCACAGTTGTTACCGGGCGTGTGGAATGAACTAATAAAATATATGTAAGCCAATTATTTTTTTAGTTTATTAATTTAAAACAATTTTATTTCAATACAATATAGATTAGCTGTTCTCATTTGGTACCTTCAAATCAGGTTCACGCTGTATCCCGCACACAGCAGGGTAGACAGAGGGAACCTATTGTTCCGTTTACCATTTTTCGCTAAATTCTGGAGGCATTAAATTAAATTAAATGGCGGGATTCAACGCCGTACTTTCACTCGTTACCAGAGCGGGATAATGAAAATATTAAAGATTTCATTTCCTCGAATTTTAAATGTTATCATTGTATTTAATTACGAGAATATAATAATTAAGAATTCAAGCTTTTCAAATATTATATATTATATATTTCTTTTATCATTCTCTGTATCCCGCAAACACACGGGCAAAGTTAAAACACTCCGTTCTCCACTTTTCACAGATTTCCAGAGGCATTGCTTTAACTGGCGGAACTAAACGCTGCGCTTAGCCTCGACACCAGAGCGAAGAAATGAAAATATAAATATAAATAAATAATTTATTATAATATACTGTCGTCCATAACACATTTATAACTTGATATGTCACCAGCAAACGTTGGAGTCATAGGGTTGTCCACCCTTTACTTACATACATATGTCAAAATTAATAACATAAAGGCATTATATGAGGAAGTCACGTGTCGCCTATAGACTGGTACCTTTGGCGTGTATTGTTGAGTTACGTGAATAGACTACCTATCTTTAGTAGGTTAACCATACTTTTTTTTTGTTTAAAATAATTAATAATTATTTTTAATTGTATAAGGAATTTAACGAAAATTATTTTCTATCTAAAATATAGTTTGAGGTGTTGGAACCTAGTGTTAAGTCATTCCATTCCCCATTTTCAGTCTTGGAATTCTGGAGCTCTCGAGCTCTCGACACACAAACGAAAAAATTAAAATATTAAATATTTTATTTTTTCGAGTGGGAATCGAACTCATAACCTGTATCGCTTACAGTCACACGCTTGTACCCCGGCACCATGACTCACCCAAATTGAATAACAATTATTTTATTGATGCTGGCTATGCCGATAGACAGAGTGACAAAACATTTTTCAGCATTCTTTTCTGCAACGTCACTGTGTTTAAAAATTGATCAAGGGCCAATTCTACACACTCTCCAAGGGTTTCGTACCAATTTTAATATTATAGGTCAACGAGAAGTCCAACTTATAAGTTAAGTTAACAAAGTTAACCTAGCGAGCGTATGCACTTGTTTGTATGAAATGAACTACAATTATAAATGTAATTTATTTATATAAATTCCTCTTTCTCGCAAACGTACATACATAATTTCCCTTTTTTCCAAATTTTCCTTTTATTTGTACAAGTTACAAGTTCTCACTGCCTATATTTCATTATTGCAGGTCTACGAGAAATTTATCAGGTTTTGATGATACGGTAAATAACGACAAACTAAATTTTGCGTTCGTTTTTGTGTTGATATAGAAGCTTAATATTTTCTGTGTTTCATAGGACCGTAGATCGAAAGATTCAATTTGAGGTACGAAACTCTAAAAAAACGAAAACTTCAAACATAAATAATATCATAATTTGTCTATTACATTTGTAATAAAAGAAACATTACATAGTAAATATTAGAACCTGAACGTAGGTTTTAAACAAATATTAGTCACTGTCGCTATAAGCTGTTATTTTAGCTGTTCCCCAGAGTTCGTGAGAGAGCAGTTGGCTCTGGTCCTGGGATGTATATCGCACTCCACAGGCACATATTTTCACAATACCACGAAAATAATTTCTTTATTCTGCAATAAAATTATGAATCTTTTAACTTTTAGTTTATATTCATGGTATATTAGTCTGAATACCTGTAAATTTTCATTTTCTTTTATTTAAGACCTCTGTACGAATAGTAACTTGGATTGTGAAATAATGTGCTTATTTTCTTAATATAGTGTTTTTTTATTATAAACTAGCGGACGCGCGCAGCTTCGCTTGCTTATTTAGGGGTGAATTCTAATAAACCACGAAACATGTGTTCAATGAAATATTTTTAAGAGTCTAAATTTCAAATTTTATAAAAATCGGTGGCGTTTTAAAGATTTTTCCATACAAACTTTCAACCCCTTATTTGCACCGTTAGGGGAAGAATTCTAGAAAACGATGAAACACGTGTTCAATTAATTACTTTTAAAAATCTAAATTTCAAATTTTATAAGAGTCGGTGCCGATTTAATTTTTTTTCCATACAAACTTTCAACCCCTATTTCACCCCTTTACGGTTAAAATTTTTCAAAATCCCTTCTTAGTGGATGTCCAGATTACGAAAGTAAACATCTGTCCAAATTTCACGTTCCTAGGCACATCGGTTACGGCTGTGCGTGCGTCTTACCTCAGTCAGTGAGGACAAGTCCTTTTATATATATAGATTTTGATGTCAGGAAGATATATATTTTTTAGCTTCACGCTGTATCTCGCACATGCATGGTAGGCCTAGGAACCTAGTGTTAGATATTTCGTTCTCATTAAGACACTTCCGTTCCCCACTTTCCGCCAAATTCTGAAACTCTGGAGGTATTGCGTTGAGTGACATCTATGCCGCACCTCGTTACCTGAACGATTAACATTTTAAGTATTTCGAGTGAGAATCAAACCCACAACCATCGCGTTTATACTCTCTAGCTTGTGAAAAATAATAAAAAAGAACCTGGTCACCCCATATTTACCCACTATTTGTATGAAAGGTTGGCAGCCCAGCTTTTCAAGTTACAAAAATGTTTTCACCGTCAATCTATTTAATGCGAAGGTTGTATTAAATGTAGACCTTTTTGAACAAACACAGTTATTGTAAAAAGTATTTGTGGTCGAGAAACTGCTTTATATCAGACTAATGCGTATTAAAATGTAAAAATATTATTTCTTTCTTTCAATATTTACCAGGTCTTTGCAGGTGTCAATGAAATAGCGTTTAGCTGTAAAAGTAAAGTTATGGGTTCGATTCCTACTGGAAGAAAAGATAATAATCGCACGCTATATTCCGGATATAGGATAGGCCTATCCTATTCTGCCTTATGCCTAGTATTTTATAGGGAATTGGCTGATATATATTTTATGGATATATTTATAAATATTATTTTAATATATTTTAACATTATATCATAAAGAATTCTATGGAAATATTATAGTAAATATTAATACACTCTTAAGTTCTAGGTAAAGAGTCAACTCAACGTTGCGCTTTTTCAGTGACTATGGAAACATATTCAAAAGACGATTCAAAAGTGCTTTTATAGTTTATTTGAATAAAGAATATTTTGAATTTGAATTTGAATATCTATATATTTTTTAGCATCACGCTTTATCTCGTACACAGCAGGATAGGCAGAGAGAACCCAGTGTTAAGACACTCCATTCTCCGTTTTCCATCGAATTCTAGGCATTACGTGTTGAGTATCTATGTATATAAAATATAATAAATAATACCATTATTCATGACAGATGAGATCTAACCACAATCATCCAACCTGTATTTCAAAACACAAGAGTTGTTTAATTAACTACATATGTTCCAAATATGGACTTCAATCATAATTAAGGGTGGGTATAAGTTGAATAATATATGTCAATTGATACTGTAATTTTTTTTTTAATTAGCATTACATTATCATTAATTTTTTTTTATTATTTTACAATATAATGGAAAAAATCTAAAAAGTCGAAATTGATAATCTAAAAAATCACATTAAAAAAAATATATAAGGGCCAGCTATGGCGCCGTAATCGCGACAGGTTGTGGGTTTGATTCCCATTCGAGAAAATGAAATATTTAATATTTTCTTTTCCTCATTTTAGTAACGAAGCAAGACGTGGCGTTAAGTTACGCCACTCAACTAGCAAAGCATTCAGAATTCAGCGGAGAGTAGCAAAAAAGCCTTGATGGACAAGAAATGGCTTAACTTTAGGTTCCCAGGTTCTTTCTACCTTACTAAACACAACGAGAAGCAGAAAAAAATAAAAAAATTGAATATTCAAATAATTAACCCAAGTAAAATTTGAACTTGCAAATATCGAGAACAACTACGATAAAACGACGCTTATAACAGATTCATATATTAAAATATTAACCTCTCTGTTTAAATATCCTAACCGCATTAACGCACGATATTAATTTCCCATTGATTGTTAATCACACGTAACTGAAATTCCGAATGTTTATTTAGGATTGTATCCCCACCCATTTCTACTTTACCATTATTTCACCCCTTAAGCCTTAGGGTTAAAGCTTATACCGGTTCTAATACAGACAGCGGTCGTTGAACTGAACGATATAGGCACTTATTTGTTGGGAAGTGTAATTTTTCGCCAGAGTTAAATTCTATATTATGGATTAATAGAAGGTAATTTTTTTTAGAGAGAAATGAAAAGTTTTAAAGAAATAATTTAAAATAAATTACTCCTTATAGATTAAAAGCTAGTATTAATGCATCTTAATTATATTTTAATCAATACGGAAAAGTGAGCGGTAAGAGAAGTAGCGGTAGGAGAAGGTAAGAGAAGGGGAAAAATCGATTGACATTCGAAAACACGATATCAAAGATACTGAAGGAAGGTCAGGTAAAAAGCATGAGGACTTCCTTCCGTCGCTCTCGTGTCGAAGTGTCGTGTCGACTTCCACCATTCAACACGGAATGCCTTCAAAATTCGGCGAAAAGTGGGGAGTGGACCTCGGGCCTTAGAATATGTCGTACACCAAGTAATATAATACTTCCTAATTAGACGGTAAAAAATATTTTTAAATAATTTAGTCCCAATTTATATAAATCTATCATTTACATTCCACTTATTGAAATTACATCTACTATTAAAATATATAATCATAATCATATAATATATAATAAAATCATATACTCTTTTTAATTTTTTTTACTGGTAATCGAACCCCCAACCACAGCGTACAATCAAACATTTCCTATAGAATATTAAACTCCTTTATAAGTTATTCAGATTTAATTATAGTACTAGTACAGTTTATATGCTGACACTTACTCAACTGGAAATGAATTAGCTGATGGCACTCATACTGTTTAACGAACCTATTTAACAACGTATCTCCCATTATTATTGTGTGAAAAGAATGTAGGTTAAAACTTTAAAGCGTTAATAATTTATTCGATTCTTTTTAAGTCTTTGAAGTGCTTGATATTTATTCAAATTAAAATTTTTATTTCTTAGCTCTGATGTCGAGGCAAAACGCGGCGTTTAGTTCCGCCACTCAGAACACAATACCTCCAGAATACAGATAATAATAGGGGACAGAGTATCTTAATATTAGATTCTCTTTGCCTATGATGTTATGTGCGGGATACAGCGTGAAATTGATTTATTTTATTTTGTCTTTGAAGGACTTTTGCATAAGCGTTGAGTTCAGTTCAGTTATTAATTCGTTTAAGTCCAATTAAGAAAATTTTATATATAACTAGCGGACGCGCGCAGCTTCGCTTGCGTAATTAGGGCTGAATTCTAATAAACCACGAAACATGTGTTCAATGAAATATTTTTAAGAGTCGAAATTTCAAATTTTATAAAAATCGGGGCGATTTAAAGATTTTTCCATACAAATTTTCAACCCCTTATTTGCACCATTAGGGGGTGAATTCTAGAAAACGATGAAACACGTGTTCAATTAAATACTTTTAAAAATCTAAATTTCAAATTTTATAAAAATCGGTGCAGATTTAATTTTTTTTCCATACAAACTTTGAACCCCTGTTTCACCCCTTTAGGGTAAAAATTTTTCAAAATCCCTTCTTAGTGTATGTGTAGATTACGAAAGTAAACATCTGTCTAAATTCCACGTTTCTACGCACAGCGGTTACGACTGTGCGTGCGTCTTACCTCAGTCAGTGAGGACAAGTCCTTTTATATATATAGACTAAGTAATGTTTAAAATTTTTTAAATGTTTGTCATTACATATTAATTAATTAATTAATTGAAAATTCTTGAATTTAGATATATTTTATAGTTATATATATGGGCATAGACAAAACATAAAGAAATCTATTTTGATATTTATTCGACAACGACAACGGAAGGCGGAAACAAGAATCACAGGAACGATGTCCCATTACTTCCCCAAAACACCGTCTAGGTTGATTTACTGCTGGGAATTAATCTAATTATAGAAGTAAGCCCTTCAAATTTGCAATTAGTTGAGTTCCACTTTCGGAGATAGCATTCATGATAATATGTTTTTAGAGGAAATTGTTTGCAAGAAATTCTAGTTTATAGACTTGTAGAGATATTTCTTTAAAGATTTCTTAGCCAAATGTAGGAAAATGAAGATATAAAACCATCACCAATATGTGACATAAAACCATCATCAATAAAACACCAGCCATCTCATCAACTTTAGCAATGCAAGAAAAATAAATCGACTAAATGAAATATTTAATATTTTCATTTCTTCTTTCTGGCACCAAGGTCAAAAGCTCGGCATAGATTTTCACCACTTAACACGCATGCCTGCAGGATTCGGGATAAAGTAGGGAGCGGAGTATCTTAGCACTAGGCTCCCTCTGCATGCGCCTACCCTTCTACATGCGGGATACAGCGTAAAGCTGAAATAAAAGTTTAATAAAGTGTTTAAATATTTTATATGGCAGACAAGAAATAACACCTCAAAATTAATTTTAAGTTACCCTTCAAATAATTCTACGAACTTACCACCCTTCTAATATAAACAATGTCAAATTTCACTATCTAAGACTATGTACATACAAATTATAGTAACTGTTTACAGATTTAATTTAAGCGAAATTTCTGAGAAATATCGATTACCTCGCTTTGTATCAGACGGTAGAATAATGTGCGAGCAAAATTTATATTAATTTTGATTATTTATCATCAGCTTCACGCTGTATCCCGCACACATCAGGATAGGCAGAGAGAACCTAGTATTAAGACATTCCATTCCCGACTTTCTGCCGAATTCTGGAAGCGTTTAGTGTTGAATGGCAGAACTCAACACCGAACGTTGCCTGGACACCAGAGCGAAGAAATGGAAATATAAGCATAAATAAATATTTCACTTCCTCGAGTGGGGATCGAACCCACAACCGTCGCGTTACAGTCACACCCTTGTGCCGCTGCGCCACGACGGCCTGTATATAGCATATTTTTTTATAATTGCAACTTGATTTACTTCTTGTACTAGACTATTAAGTTGATAGTTGATTTGGACCCTGGTGGTAAAAATAGCCAAGTCAAATTTAAGGCTTGAATTGTATCCTGAGTGAACACAGATCCCAGTGAACAGAGATCTCCCATTCTTTTGTATATGAAATCGAGAACGATGCCTTGCTGAATATTTAACTTGGCTCTCATTTCATATTTATATTTTCATGAGATATTATTACTTTATGTATAGAAATTATTGCGATTACACATATATAATTACTGCCAGCTTTCTAACTTGTAGTACATTTTCCGTATTAATTTTATAATATAAACGTAAACAAAATAAGATATCGCTATAAGGAGTTTCCCAGTTCACTTAAATTATACAAGACGGCTGACATTTGATCGATGAGTTCTCTTATTAAAATCGAAAGTATTATCCTGTTACGAATCAATAAAATCTTCTATGTTTTGGTTGAGTATTATATTTAAAAATATACTTTTGTATTTGATTCAATAAATTCTTACTTAAGTACATTTCGCCTTTGTTACTACTATAAAAAAAGAATTTAAATTCTCTACATTTTCCTCCGACTTCAATATCGAAATTAAGTTATCGATGCCTAATTTAATTATGTTTAATAAAAAACACAACAATAATTAGTGGGGATCAAACTCACCACCGCCGCGTTGACGGCCTCAAAAATTATTAAACGACGTCTAAATATATTTTAACACAAATAAAAATAGAAACGATTTATGCATACATTTTAAATTGAAAATAGTTTCATTTTATCACCTAAATAAACCTTAGAACGAAAGTAGCTTCGCCCGCTTAGTTGGTTTTGTCGCGAGTTTTAACGTAGACAAACAACAGGGGAAGATACTCTAATAAATTAAATGCATATATTTTGTTTCCATTTATTATTTTGCTGCATTTTCTAGTAGAAGTCGTTTCGTTGCCATCAAAAATAAATAAACTTACTCGTATATGAATAAATAGAAATCGTTTATTTATTATCAGTTAAACGAACTAGCTAGCTAGCTAAGTAACTAGCTCTCAAAATCTGCAAGCTGAAGTGGCAATGGGCAGACCATATTGTCAGAAGGACCTACAACCGATGGGGAAGGAAGGTCCTCGAATGGCGACCACGTCTCGGCAAAAAGAGTACAGGCCGCCTTCCAACCAGGTGGACCGACGACCTCAAGAAGACAGCTGGAACCCGCTGGATTCAAAGGGCGCAGGACCGGACGGAGTGGCGAGCATTGGGGGAGGCCTATGTCCAGCAGTGGACTTTAAAAGACTGATGGAATGGAATGGAAAAACGAACTAACATCGCCTGTCAAAACATCTACGTTTGGTGTTTTGAAATATACTTTCACTATATTTTTATAACAATTAATATAATAGCTTGTTCACACTGAATTCCGCACGTAACGGGAACCTAGGTTAGTGTTAAGACACTCCTTCGTTCATTCGAGAATCGAACCAATAATGACAAATTTATATTAAACAAAAGAGTTTTTTATTTAAGTCTTACACGATTCCAGATCCAATCTACCATAGCTACCATATATTTTTCTTTTAATAGTAAAAATTATGTATAATTTTAATAAGCTTTAATAACAATAAAATTTTAATAATAAGACCGTCTGTCTGGAAGTTTTCGGCAATCCAAACAAGACACTTAAGTATGAAGTTCGATAGAAAGCCGGCGAGTGTTAGACGAAGCGACCCACTTCTCTAAGTAAAAGTACCAAAGAAAATCGCAAACTATTCTACTGGAGTCATGGTAAAATTGATAGATGGCCATTAAATTAATTATCTTTTAAGATATTTTTTGGAGAAAATTATAAGTTTTACACATTATATAAATTTAGAACTAAAATCTTTTGTTTTAGATAATTCCTTATCTTTTATGCGGCGTTGAGTTCCGCCACTCAACACAAAAATGGGGAACGGAGTGTTGTAACACTAGGTTCCCTCTACCTACCCTGCTGTGTGCGAGATACAGCGTAATATATACGGGATACGCACAATGAAATACAAACAAAACCATATTAAAAAATCAGCTTCACGCTGTATCCCGCACACAGCACGGTAGGCAGAGGGAACCTAGTGTTAAGACACTCCGTTCTCCACTTTCTTCCGAAGGAGGCTGGAGGCTTCTGGAGGCATTGCGTGTTGAGTGGCGGTACTCAACGCCGCGCTTTGCCTGGACACCTGAACGAAGAAATGGAAATATAAACGTAAATAAATATTTCACTGGAGTGGGGATCGAACCCATAACCGTCGTGTTACAGTCACACCCTTGTGCCGCTGCCCCGGCCTCTATTATTTCTGTTTGTAAATATTATATATATAGGTTCGAACTTAATAACATTTTTTAATATGTGCCGTGACCCAGTTTTTTAGCTTTTGATTTAAAAACCATATATGAAATGTATAGTACATTTATTTTTAGTAGAAACGTTCTCTAGTTGCCCAGCGCCATTATTTTTGAGTAATATGCTGTTTCTAATAGCTTGCATTATTCTGGAGTAGAGTAGAGAGAAAGAAAATCGGTATATTTTAATCATTGTTTACATGTGAATAATGTAAGTTCTATTTTTAGATTTACGATTTTCGTGTTAAATGGCGGAACTAAACGCCGCGTTGCTTACTGACTTGTCATATCTTACTAAAGTGGAATATTGTAGATAACATTTAATATAACAATCACTTTAATTTCATTTATAATAATCACCCCGAATAGTACCGTAGTATCGAACCCACTTTCACCGCGTTTACAACCAGACTCTGCCCAACGGTGGCTACAAAATCAACAATTAATAACATATATCATTATGATTCTAACCAGGCGGAGAGTGGAGAAAGAAACGGAGAGTTCTCTCCTTTTATCCTTCTAAACTTACTATTATTTTAATTTGTGAAGCACCTGCCATATTGCTGCTATTTTACTAATAACTTTCATCAATAACAGTAATATTTGCAAGTTAATATTTGACAGGAGAACAACAGTAGTTCAAAACAATACAAACAATACGTTCATGTATTTATTTAATTGAAATAGAATTAATTCTATTCTATTCTATTCTATTCAATTCAATTAACCGGCCGTTGCAGTTAATTAATAAAATGAACGTTTGCTAATATACTTATGTTTGGTCGATTGCGTTTTATATGAAGGTTTATTTCTGTAGTCGTTCTATAAGACCCTATGGTAGAGTGGTGTGTGCAGCTTGCAATGATGTGAAGTTCAAATCTAGATGTTTTGTTTAAATTGTAATTGGTATTACACTTCAGAGATTTATCAGTTCCATTTTTTAGTATATTAGAGAACGCCACAGGCTGTGGGTTCGATTCCCTCTCGAGAAAAAAAATAACGATCGCTTCAGTAACGAGGCAAATGACGACGTTGAGTTCCTCTATTGAACACGCAATGCCTTCAGAATTCGGTGGAAAGTGGGGAAAGGAAATGTCTTAATAGGAACGTAGAGTCTTAACAGTTGATCCCCAGGTTCCCTCTGCCTATTCTGCTACGTGCGAAATGGAGTGTCTCGCTGAAACTAAAAAAAACTTATTATTTAATGTATAATGAATATGTCTATCTCAATAAGTTAACTATATATACTCGTAGGTTGTGTTCCTGAGGACTATAAGGGCCCTCATCAATGTCTACTGGATTATAGTATTTGAAGAACTGAAAGAGCCCTTCCAAAGCCAGCAAGTTTAACTCACACAGTTTGCATATTCGTTGGACCTGCAGAAGACTCATATAAGGTTAGAACGCACTTTTACATATTTTAAGATTGTGTTTATTGGTGAATTTAAAAAGAATGTGACCTAAAAATTTGTTTTTTTTCACGCTGTATCCCGCATGTAGCAGGATATGTAGACGAAGGCTAGTGTTAAGACATTCCACTCCCCACTTTCTGCTGAATTCTGAAGGCATTGCGTATTCAGTGGTGGAACTTAACGCCGCGCTTTGCCTCGGTACCAGAGCGGGGAAACAAAATTATTAAATATTTCAGCATTTAATAACATTCCCAACAACCACCAAAACCTTCAAGAAATTTTGTATCGGACAGCTCCCAATTTCATCATGAGCGCGGCGACGACAAAAATGTCCATTATTCCATAGTCCCCTCTTATCTAGTTAACGGGCTTCTTCCTTTTAACTTTGACTAAATCCGTTTTAGACCCATTTATTGATAGATTTTCGATATTCTTAAAAGAATTCTCAATCAATTACTTAGTGCTGGTAGAGTGATAATTTTGAAAGAAAGTGGTCTATTGCGAAATAAAATCAAAAGAACGAACGAACTGAATAAAACATTTTCTGTTCTATGAGATGTTTCGATCTTGTATAGAAAATAAATAATGATGTCTTTGTTTTTTCAGCTTCACGTCGTATCACGCACAGAGTAGGGTAGGCAGAGGGAACCTAGTGTTAAGACACGTTCCCCATTTTCAGGCGAATTCTGGAGGCTTGTACGTTGAGTGGCGGAACCGCGCTTTGATATGATTTTTAAATATTTTGTCTGTTTGTCTGTGCGTTTGTTTTCGCTAATCTCAGAATCGGCTTAATCGACTTGGATGCGGTTTTCACTATTGGATTCTGGCAAGATCCCGAAAACATATAGGGTTTATTTTATTATAATCGGTTCATAAATAAAAAAGTAATGTCAATTTAAAGTACTTAGTTCGACAAATTAGCTAATTACCGTAACAGTTATTGTATAAGACTGTTTTACTGAATTGACTATATCTTTAGTTTTTAATTTCTTTATTAATATTTCTATTTCAAGCGAGCGTAGCCCCGTACGGGCCCACTAGTATTAAACATTTCATTTCCTGCACTGAGAATTGAACCATTAACGTTTACAATTACATACAACCACTGCCCCACGACTGGCCTCACTTTCATATCTATATACATAACAGAAATCACATTTCTAACCCATCAAAATCCAAAAACAAAATCCAAAGGTCAAAAACCTACCATAAAAAAAATCCTAGTGTTAATAAATAAGAAAGAATACACTTATCCTCTCAAGACTTGTACCGGTTGATTACTATTGGGACAAAGAAGCTCATCCATCGAGATGCCTTTGTTTTCACGAAAATAGGCCCCCACAGTGTGTTGCCACTGTGACCTATGAATGTGAGTTGTATGTATGTAACGTACTTTTTATATGTAATATCTCCTTACTATTGAAACTACTTGAAACAGTGGAAGTCGAAAATGAGTGACCTCGTTCTCCAAATCTATTCAAATTTCATTCGTTCAATCCCTTAATTATGGTGATAGTGACTGGTACGGTATTTAGCACAAAACTTCTATAATATTTGCTTATCTATATATATAAAATCGAAAGGTCACTCACTCATCACGAAATCTCAGAAACTACATGTGCTAGAAATCTCAAATTTTGCATAGAAGTTATTTATAGGACGTAGGTGCTCGCTAAGACGGGAATTTGCAATATTCGACCTCTAAGGGATTGTTTTTGGGATCTAAAGTTTGTATGGAACTTCGTTACTACAAATGCTAGGGGTCTCAAATTTTGCATGGACGTCACTTATAGGCGAAGCGGGCAAGATAATAAGCAGAGGGAACATGGGAACGTAATGTTAAGACACTCCGTTCTCATTGAGACTCATTCTATTTTTCTTATATCCCATATTTGTAGAGCTTTTGTTTATTAACTCTGCTCTCAACCTTGAAAGTTCTGATAACTTCATTGTTTGTTTTTTTAAGTTCATTGTTTTTGTGGTATTCCTAAACAAAAACAATTAAGCTTTGATTGAACAAGTTTTGTTTACGACGTTCTTCTATTATTATTATTAACGGAATAAATAGATTTTCTGTGTATCTGTGTTTTTTTTTTTCATATTGATGCCAGATTAGTAGACATTAGTAGACATTAGTAGGCAGAGTATTAGTAGACAGATAGAGTAATATTTAAAAAAATAGTTTATGAAAATAATGGTCTAAGCCTGAATACAAGAAAACCAAAGGTTATAATACTTAAAAGAAATGAATAAATTACGGAATGCAAAATCAGTATAAATGGTAAGATATTAAAATAAATAAATGAAGTATTTGGGAAGTATTTTCAGTACACATGGAAGATACGAGATGGATGTGGAAAGGCGTATTGCTACCGGTAAAAGGGTTAATGGTGCCTTAGCTACATTGACGAAACATGCAGAGTCAGCTAGGGAACTCCTAGCTGACTCTGCAGTGAAGTGACTCTCAATGAAGAGATACACATAATAGCAAATGCTAGGGAGGATCTCACGATGAGAATGACCAAGAACGTGCTCAGCTAGCTGGTTTGGGCACGTCGAACGAATGAGTGATTAAAGAATAGCAAAAAAGATTTATGATGGGGTAAGAAAGTCAGGGAGAGATCTCGGTTGATCTTCGAAAACAGGCCTTCTCGTTCTTCTCAGCTCCGAGAAACCTTAATTGATTACATATAATATAGTATTGACTAGTCTAGACAGACGAATCGACACCTAATGATATGTTTGGCTCACCTCAATATTTGCCAAGTACCTATAGATACATTATAGACATGTCGGCCCGCATCTGTGTCCAATTAACATTAATTGTGCAATTTTCAATATTTATTGCGCCAAGTATTTTTGATTTAATCGTTTAGAAAACGTATAAAAAATAAAAACGTACGGCTTTCCAAGTTCAGGTTCAAATCCCGCTAAGTTCAAATTTTTATATGTTTTCTAAAAAGTATTTTTCTCCCTAAGTGTGGTATAACACTTTAAATAAGTTACAAATATTTTCGATTTTCTTAAATTCGATTATCGTATCATCCATATCTTTTTGTTTTGATTTTTTTTTGGTGGCGGTGCTCAACACCGCGCACTTCTTCGAGTGGAAATCGAACTCACAACCTGCGGCGTTTACAGTAACACTTTATGCCCCTACGCCACATCTGGCTTCAATATTTTACATTACATTACCGCTGCTATAAATTCAAGAAGCAATTTCTTTAGTAATCTCACAACAATATCGACATCAAACGTTCCTATCAAACTTACAGGTTTGAAGTTAAAGAAAACATCGAAGTCAAAAGCTTTCAAAGAATCTCGTATTACGTTTAATACTTGTCTATTTTACATTCAACCGACCAAGTGCAAACTTAAAGTCGAGTAAAGTGCCATTTATTATATTATACCAAAGAAATTTGAAAAATATATAGAAAAAGGTTGGCGGGAAGCGTATGGGTTCGAAGAGCTGAGGAGTGTGGTGACGAGAATTGGGGAAGGCCTATGTCCAGCAGTGGACAAAAGATGGCTGTTGATGATGATGATGATGATGATGATGATGATAGAAAAAGATTAAAATATATGAAATCGGTTGAGGTGATGCACATACTAAATGCTAATTTAAGATTTATGTAATTCTCTCATGAATAACATTTTCAGAACTGGACCAAATTAAAATAGGACCACGTGGAAAACACCAGCTTTCAAATAAAAAAGAATCATTAAAATCGGTTCACCCAGTCCAAACTCCTGATGTAACAACAAAATACAGCCGAATTGATAACACCCCTTTCACAGAAGTCGGTTATAAATGCAGAAAATGCGTGGAAATAAAAATTTCAAATGTTTTTCCTACCCCTTTATATTACACTCGTCATATAAAATCATAAAGATTTTTCTTTAGCATTATGCGCAACTACACAAAGGTTGACTCTTAACATCTCTTTGAGTTGGATAAAATGCTCTATGTTTTGCGTAAGCGTAATTAACATTATTTCTTTTCTAAAGGTAAACTAAGCTTTATCTTTTTTTCTATTGCTAATTGCTAACCTTTTTCTTTTTATAGCTGTAAATCAGTTATTTTGTCAATTAATTTAAAAAAATGAAGAAGAAGGTGAATGAGAGATAGATGAATGCTGTGGAGATGCTATCTCTTCGTAGGATATGCAGAGTCAGCTTAGTTGATAGCGGTACCAGGTTCCCTCTGCCTACCCTGATCTGTGCGGTATACTGCATGAAGCTGATTTAGCTAAAGTATGAGGACCATAAAAAATATTTTAAAAACACTAACCTCATCTTATTCCCTATGGTTTATTTTTCTGCTTTCTTAACCAAATTACGTAAGTAGAATGTACCTATAAAAAGAAAATTATTTTAAAACATCAATTGAGTAAACATTAAATAAGAAGAGTAAGCAATAAATATCAATTTAAGGGCAACCACATGTTTATATATTATAAATATTTCTCAAAAAGCTTTTGATTTTCCAAAAGGAAATAGCAAATGAAATGATCCTTTTTTCTTTTATGTTATCTAAACAGAATCGTACTCATAAATGGGATTAAGCTCGTTTAAAGAACCTCAAATTCATATAAAATCTAATTGGCCCAATTCAAAATAAAATTAGTTCAATTTTACTAATTAAATGTTATACCTTTAATATTAGGTGGTTGCTTTGCATAAAAATAATTAAGTAGCGGGATTCGAACCGCAAAATTTTTGAAATTATGTCATGTTGAATTTTTATACTTTTCCTAAATATAATCTTACTAGCGGACGCTTGCTCGCTTGCTTATTTAGGGGTGAATTCTAATAAACTATGAAACATGTGTTCAATGAAATATTTTTAAGAGTCTAAATTTCAAATTTTATAAAAATCGGTGGCGATTTATAGATTTTTCCATACAAACTTTCAACCCCTTATTTGCACTCTTAGGGGAAGAATTATAGAAAATCATGAAACAGGTGTTCAATTAAATACTTTTAAGAGTCTGAATTTAAAATTTTATAAGAATCGGTGCCGTTCATACAAACTTTCAACCCCTATTTCACCCCTTTAGGATTAAAATTTTTCGAAATCCCTTCTTAGTGGATGTCCAGATTACGAAAGTACCATCAGCCATCAGCGGTTACGGCTGTGCGTGCGTCTTACCTCAGTCAGTGAGGACAAGTCCTTTTATATATATAGATTATTGCATATGTATTACATTTAAAGGTTTAAAGATAGGCAAAAGGAACCAGTGGCAAGTCACCAATTTTTTTTTTAGTCGAAATCCCACTACGAGCTAAGGTAAACCTAATTTAGCCTTAATTAGGCATTACGCTTTTAAGAACTTAATTAAAAATATAAAGCTAGAGTAAACTATTTAAGCCCATATAATAGAATAGGCAGAGGTACCTAGTGTACCTAGTAAGACTCGTTTCCCCACTTTCTACCCAATTAAAAATCTTGAGCACCGAAACTTAACGCTACGTCTATTAGATTAGATGAACGTAATCTCGCTACTTACATCGTATACTTACAAAATTATTTTACTTTTTATAAATATAACCCCTTCCCGTCTAGTGAGAATCAAATCCACATCCATCATTTTAATAGTCGATCGTTGTTCCATTGCGCCATTATAGCTTCTATATATAATAATAATCGAAATCAGCTTCACGCTGTATCCCGCACACAGAAGAGTAGGCAGAGGGAACCTAGTGTTAAGACACTCCGTACCCCACTTTCTGCCGAATGCTGGAGGCATTGCGTGTTGAGTGGAAGAAATGAAAATATAAACGTAAATAAATATTTCACTGCCTCGAGTGGGGATCGAACCCACATCCGTCGCGTTACAGTCACACCCTTGGCCCAATATGGCTTCTATATATAATAATAATTAAGTACATACTTATAATATAATAACCCCTAATGATCTCTATTAAAACTATTAGTCAGTCCAACGATTAGACACATTAGGGCCATAAATTACAACACATGTTGAGATTGCCTCGTGTCGTACAAAGTGGGGCGAGTGAAGGGACGTGCTACTTTATCTAACAATCAGTGACATATCAAGAGGAAGGGCGCGCCCTATAAAGCTGAACGTCCAACATTGTTAGGAATACATCTTTTCTATGAAAAAAGATTCTAATTCTTGTAATTTAATAAATATACATATATATACACATTTTCATCATCGATTAGGAGATATGGTGATGGAATGACTAGGTCTTATTGGACTCTCTTATCTTTTTAACCATATCTGGAACACTGAAAGCCACACCAGTGGCAGAATAATTTAATTATCCCTATTCACAAGGCATTGGGAAGTGGGCGCAGGGAGCGCCCTTACATTCGTCGACTTCCTCATAGGCAGACACATAGTTCTTGCATTTATTCAGGGATAGAGTACCCTCTTCCCTTCTCTCCATCTGGCTGAAGATGAGGAAAAATTAAATCTCGCTTTCTAATCAGCTAAATGCGTGATAGATCTTTCTCTCTCTCTCTGCCCTGTGGGTTATTTGTCCCATCTGATGGTGGGGTCTGCTTTCTTCGTGTTTGGTCTCCACTTCGCTCGACTGGACGCATTGTAAGCGGAAACTTTGCAGGCGTTCAAGTCTCTCTTATTGATATATATGCGTGATAGAGCGTGAAGCTATAAAACATTTTATATATTACAGTTTCATCACAAATTAATTAAAAAATTACAACCAACCGATACTCAACAAAATCAACAAAAACGACCTACTAAACTAAAAACTAAAGTTTTTCAGCTCATCAAACAAAAACATTTACATTTACTTTAGTCACGTACTCGTATATAGGCTGCACTAATCAAAATGCACTGAATGCAGTGAGGTCTGTGTAATGCAACCGCAGAGATGAAATACACCAGCTCGTTCTTTGGACAGGTTATTTCCCCACACCGATGCACGATGTATGCAATAGATGGTAAAACCAGAATAATTACTGAAACGTCGCCAGAATCAATTCTTTTGTTTTGAACGCTTATCTCGCTCGAAATTGAGTTGTTTTCCTGTTCGCTTTTAGATTTCCAAATGTTGAAGGAAAAATAAATGTTATTTCTTGTTTAAAGTGATTAATGAGAGCTATGGAAATGCGGCCTATTTTATTTTAGCAATTTGAATAGACATATCTTTTATATGTCTCGATTCAATTTCCTAAAATGGATTTTTTTACCTTTACGCTTGTGTAGACAACGGTGTAGGTAGAGGGAACCTGGGAACCTAGTGTAAAACATTCCATTACCCATTCAGACACATCCGTTCCCCACTTAAATAGCGGAACTCAAGCCTAGTAACCAAACCGATAAAAGAAAATATTAAATAGTAATCATTCGAGCGGGAATCGAACTCACAACCATTCCATTCACACTTCACACAAAAAAAATCAACCCATCGAAATTTGGAAGGTAAAACACGTGTCAACCTAATTTTACGTTCAGCACCACCTTAACGACACCAGCTCCTATATCTACGTGCGTAGCGAAAACCCAAGCAATTGACGCGAAATCAGATTGTCTTTAATAGCATAATATAATTTAATTGTCTTATCGGATTCTTTTTATCACACTCGTGGGTCGCCCCTCTATTATACCTTAGAAGTGTTGGACGTAGCAGTTATAGAAACCTGTGTTTTTAGTTTATATGGCCATATATTATTTTTCTTAATTTTAACGTAGAATAAAACTGAAAATTTAAATGATTTTTTCATCTTTATGCATGGTCCCATGCGGAATGTATCCTAGGATGTATCCAGGCAGCGTATTGTTACGACATTCAACTCTCCACTTTCCGCTAAATTCTGGAAACATTCCGTGTTGAGTGGTGAAACTCAACGCCGCGTTTTACCTACCAGAACGAGGAAATACATATTTAATATCCTCGAGTAAGAATCGAACTCACAACCAGTCCCTTTTACAACCTCACGCTTATTCCAATGCGCTACGATTAGCCTCACCTTAGCCTTTTTAATATTTAATTCATGTAAATACATAAGATTTAATATTTCTCCTTCCATTCTCCGGAAGCTATCAAAGGGAATGAACTAGTTACCTCTATCATACTAGCACTAAGCAATGACAACCAGAAAACACATTAACAATTAAAACCATTTAATAAATACTTATAATACTCGAAATTTTCATAAAAGCTTGCCTCGCTTACTTTTAACCTCCATAGTGCTTTATATTTTGTGTTTCTCATTCAACCTTGACTTACATTGAATATACAATTCGTATTTTCTCCGTACTATGACCTACATACAAATTCATTTTTTATTTTTATTTATCAGGTTCACACTGTATCTCGCATATATAATAGGGGTAGGCAGAGGGAACCTAATGTCACAAAGACACTCTGTTCCCCCCTTTCCTGACTGAATTTTTCGAGACATTGCGTGTTGAATGGCGAAACTAATCGCTGGGCTTTTGCCTTGGTGTCTAAGGGAAGAAATGGAAATATAAACGTAAATAAATATTTCACTTCCTCGAGTTGGGATCGAACCCACAACCGTCGCGTTACAGTCACCACCCTCGTGCCCCAGCACCACGAGGGCTTCAATACAAACTACATAAAATCATAAAATAGTGGGTATGTATCGACCAAACTAAAACTAACGAAGCTATGACGACTGCCAATATAAGCTTAGTAGTACTCGAAACTGAATGAAATAGGTAATAAAAAATTGGAATATTGTCAAAATGTTTTAAATTAATTTAAAATTTTATTGTTTTATTTAAAACAATGACTCTGTTAGGGCGTAGTATACGAGTATATATATGCGCCAATAAACTCGTTAGTTCTGCGAGGTGTGAATTCTGTTCTGTTCAAGCAATTCCAAGGGTGTTAGCTGAAAGTGCAACGAGTTCTCCCATATATCATTTTACCTTTGAGGTAAAAATGTAAACTTAACAGATTGTGGGTTCAATTTCCACTAGAGGCAGAGAAATATTTAATATTTTAATTTGCTCGCTCTAGTAACAAGGTAGAGCGCAGCGGTAAATACCGACTACTCATCAACGCCATGTTTCCAGAATTCGGCGAAAAGTGAAGAACAGAGTGTCATAACACTAAATTCCCTCTGTCTTAACAGCCAGTAACTTGAATATAAACATAAAATGAACGGTGAAAATGAACAATAATATTGATTTAATAAAATATTATTTTGTATTTCACATTTCCCGTTAGCGCTGTGACATCTGTCGCGGTCTCGCGGTGACTGGAATTCCAAATGGAAATTTAAAAGAGCAAAACTTATTATTAACAAAAAAAATACATCTACTTCAACTTCAACTATTCACTGCTATTTTCTTAGCGAAAAAAATAGTGTTTCTTTTGTTTTTCATTAAGAAACAAACGCAAACATTAAAACTTACGTACAATTTAATACGAGCAAGCTGACACTTGACCCCGTTTTGCTCACTATCTTTAATTTTTTTTCTTGAACTTCACTTTGAAATAAGTTCCAAGAATAAAATGAATAGATGGAGGTCACGGCCTAGTTGTACCTGTTTAAAAAATAAATACTTGCAGAACGAAGGCGTCAATGATAATATTCTTCCAATAAATAATATGTAATACTGAAATGGATGAAAAATGTAATATAGTATAGCTTTTTCCATTCGTTGCATTACTGGAGAAATATATTAAAAATATATATTTACAATATTCATTTATTTTCAGTATAAAAGTATAGATCATTCCGTTAATGCATATTTATTTTTTCTTACAAGTTTCTATAGAAAATATGTTTCGTAATTGTATGCTAGTATACATAATGAGGTCAGTCGTGGTGCAGGTGCACAGTGTGCCTGGAACTGCGACAGGTTGTGGGTTCGAATCCCATTCAATAAAAACATTATTAATAATTCCTGATTTGAGTCTGTGCGCCGTTAAGTCCCGCCACTCAACACGCAATTCCTTACGAATTCGGTGTAAAATGAGGAACAGATTATTACACTTCCTTTGCCTATCCTGCTATATGGACAGGTTGAAGCTAAAAAAAAATTACCAACCAGAACTGAACTGACAACGTCTAAAAAATTTAACTCACAAATTAACTGACAAAAATAACCGAACCCCATAGAAAGATAACATTCACACGTCCTATCGAACGCCATGCCCGACTTCAGATAGGGTGAAAAAGCAATAACGAAACCAAATGACACGTAAACGTCTGGGGGCCCTTTTAATTCTATGATCAAACGACACCAATATAATTTTAATGGTTTTGTTTAATTTGTACTAACTTCTATTTTGGAGTAGAAAGTATTTAACTATGAACCAGATTGTAACTTCGAGGCCAGTCATGGCACAGGGGCACAAACATGATAGGTGGTGGGTTCAATCCTTAATAGGGAAAATAAAAAATTTAATATTTTCGTTTCTTTGTTCTGAAGTCGATGCACGCAATGTCTGCGAAATTCGGTGAATTCGGAAAATGGAGAAAGGAGTGTTTTAACCTTCTACCTACCGTGATGTGCGCGGGATACCGCGTGAAGCTGATTAAATATAAGATAATTCTTTTTTTTTATTTGTTAAAGGATAGCTATGAAATTATAATAAGAACAAACGAAATCGGAATATAAAGAAAAGAATAAAGAAAAATTAAGAAATTTATTAATTTCAGGACTTCTATAATACTTTCCATATATATTTCAATTATTATTTTTATTTTTTAGTTTCACACTGCTACCGAAGAACCGATTTTACAGCTGAAAATCTTGTTTCAGTTGGACATTTCAAATTATTTTAATACCGTAATATAAAACTACTCTCAATAATAATTTAACCATTTTATTCTAATAAATTTTCATATAAATACGAATATAAATTTATTATTGAACATTTACATATTATTTTAATATAAAACTAAAGTGCCTATAAAAAGTATAAACAGTTTCTAGTCACTTCTATACTTTCAAAGACTTTGTAGCTTAGGCGGCTAAAGTCTTTAACTTCGATCAGCTTAGTAGTTCAGGCGTTATCGTAGAAAAATATATTTTCTAATATGTTTACTTTGAACGTTACATTCGTGTAAAATTCTGTAAAAGTAATATAAAACTTTTTATTTTTATTTCTTCATTTATATAATAGTTTCAGTAATATTGCTTATCAATTATTTTACAATATTATACATTTTTTGAGACCAGTTTTGGCTCAGGGGCTCAAAATATGGCTGTAGGTTATAAGTTCAATTCCCACTCGAGAAAATTAAATATTTTCATTTTCTTCGCTCTAGTGTTGATGCAAAGGGCAGCATCCAGGGCCTCTGGAATTTAGCGGAAAGTGGGTAACGGAGTGTCTTAGCACTAGGTTACCTCTGCCTATGCTTGACTAGATTTGGTGTTTAAAAAAATATCTCAAGTAATAACGAAGAATACCAATAATAAAAAATAAAATGTCGTTGCAATGGTAGTTCCAGTAGATCCATACCATACCTCCATAAGAGTAAAACTAAATGTATTAAAACCAGAATTTATTGAATTTCAAATATTAAAAATTCAATAATAATACTTTACATTCTTAAATTTAACTTACGATCGAATTCCAAATACATAAATAAACCACGCAAGTATTTAAAAATCATCTGCTACGAGATACGTAGCACTGCTACGTAGCTGCTACGAATTCCGATTATGAAACATATGAGGCAACCGGTGAATATGCAAGCTTCGGAAAAGTCCGCTTTTATGAACATTGTTCGAGAAAATAACTTAAATTGAGATTATCTATGTAAATATATTGTTTTTAAAGATAACAAATATTATCTATTTTTTTTAATCAGCTTCACGCTATATCCCGCACACAGCAGGATAGGCGGAGAGAACCTAGTGTTGAGACACTTCGTTCCCCACTTTCTGCCGAATTCTGAAGGCATTACGTTTTGAGTGGTGGAATATACATTTAAATAAATATTTTATCTTCTCGAGTGAATTGAGAATTTTTTATTGTAAGTAGGGATTGAACCCACGACCGTTCCAGTTACAGTACTGTTATACATGCCACTAGTAAAATAAACCTTTAACTGGTAATAATAATTCATATTCCCATACAAAACGTTATTTTAGTTTAACATAAATAAGGTAAATTATTCTCTTTAAACATTTTGCATATTCAATAATGCTTTAAATATGTCGATTACAAAATTTAGGTCCATTGTATTTGATATTTAGATATTTATTAGGTCATTAGTTTATTTAAATAATGTAGTCATGGCTTTAGTTTATTAAAAAAAATACATTTTTTTTTTATTTTTTCTAATTAAAGAATGTGTAAATAAAAAAAGTGTAGCTATAAAAAACCATCAATAACTAAAACTGTTAATATTTTTCCCGCTTTGTTATATATCCCGCTTGCACCAAGGGTAGGCAGAGAAAATCTAGTGTTAAGACACTCCGTTCCCCACTTTCTGCCGAATTCTGGAGACATTGCGTGTTGAGTAGCAGAATTTAACGCCGTGCTTTGCCTCGACACCAGAATGAAGAAATGGAAATATAAACGTAAATAAATATTTCACTTCCTCGAGTGGGGATCGAATCCATAACCGTCGCGTTACAGTCACACCTTTGTGCCGCTGCCGACGGCCTCTTGAACCCCATTTTCATCACAATTTGTATTAAATATAGTTATTTGTTTTAAATAACATTAAATCCAAAGTGAATGGGAGTACACACAGACCGACATCCACTAAGATAAATTAAACATATATATACGAGACTCGTATATATATATATATATATACCTAAGAAATGAGACCATCTGAATGCGTTCCCGCAAGACGTGAGTTTTATGAACATTTTTATGAGAATTCCTGGAGGAGTTGCAAATATTGTTCTTGCTTATGGAATTGTATTTATGTGGACAATGTACTCGTGTACGGTGCCGGGGTGAATGTCTAAGAAACATTGTAAACGAAAATCTCGAAGGAAACTATAAGCTACTACTGATATAGCGTTTTAGACATTTCTAGCATTTTGCTGAAATTTTATGTTTTATTTTCTATAGTTTATATTTAGTTTCGTGCTGTACCCCACATATACCAGGGTAGAGAAGACACTTCGTTCCCCACTTTGGACCAAACGTACGACCTTATTTTTAAGACATTTCGTGGGGAATGTAAAAACTGAGGTCCAAGCCTTGGTACCAGAGCGAAGAAATCATTCCCCCAAATTGTATCGACTACCCAACCGTCGTCGTTATAGACAAGAGAGACGGAGCCACTGTGCCACCACGGCCTCAAATATATCTTGCTGTTGGAATTATATTTATATGCATGTACTCGTATACGGTACCGGACGGAATGACTAAGAAACAAAATGTAGGAAAATCTCGAAGAAAAATATAAGCTATTTTACTAATATAGCATTTTAGAAATTTCTAGCATTTTGCCGAAAACAGATGTTTATCTTACTTTTATTCACGAGTCGTTTTTTTACAGAATATTTAAATTAATAAATATAAATTTAAGTTAAAAACTGGATATAAAGAATTGTCTTAAATAAATACGCGAGCGACTGTCATTGAACATGAAAATTGAATCTGGATATTAATAAAAACATTTCATAACGAATAGGCTTAGGCTTTTAAATATAATTTTTAGAAGTCCTCGTGGCGCGGTTAGAACTGTGTCTGCTGCGATAGTTGTGGATTCAAATCATACTTGGGGAAACGAATTATTTTCATCTTCTAATTCTGCTAAGTAAGCATGGCCTTGAACACTCGCTCCCCAATGCTTCTATTGCGGCACAAAACGGAGAGCGGAGTATATTAACACTAGGTTTCACGGTTAGGTATGGATAGGTTGGCAAAAAGTATTTTTTTTAATATTCATTCATAAATAGCTTTAACATGAGCTTTACACTATATCTGAGTAGGCAGAGAGAATTTAGTGTTAAGATATATCTTTCTCCATATTCCGTTGAATTCTGAATTGCGAGTTGAGTGGCAGAATTCAACGCCGCACTTAGCCGTCACACCGGATATATAAATTTAAATTAATATTTCATCTCATCTAATGGGGATCGAACTCACAACCAGTCGGTTTTACAGTCACACTTTGTGCAAATGTGCTACGACTGGTACCAATATCTTTCACAATGATGAATATTTTAAATTAAATTATAAATACCTTTTACATATGTATATTTAGATAACTAATGTTAGTATATACATCCATTTAACTTGATTCTCTATGAAATTTCAATATTTAGATGATAATATGCTCTATCAAACCACAATTTAGTATTTAACACGTTTCTGTTTGTATTGCAGCGCACCGCGGCTATCTCGTTACTACTTTAATTAGCTTAATTAGAATGGTATTAATCTTTTAGCTTTGTTTTGGTTAAATTTATTTTAACTTCTTCATTTAAATTCATATTTGAGGCCAGTTGTGGCGTAAGGGCAGAAGAATATGACTGTAAACGCCACCGGTTGTAGGTTCGATCCTCACTCGGGGTAATTAATTATTATTTATCAATATTTTCATTTCTTTGCTCTGACACCGAGGCAAACGCCCAGTATTTAGTTCCACCACTCAACAGGTAATGCCTTAAAAAATTCGGCGGAAAAGGAATGACGGAGTGTCGTAACACTAGGTTCCTTTTGCCTACGCTGCTATACGCGGGATACAACGTTCTATGTTCTCTCTGCCTACCCTGCTGTGTGCGGGATAGAACGTCAACTACCTACCTACCTACCTACCTCCTGGTATCGTCAACGAGACCACCAGTAACATAATAAATAATATTATATATATATATATATATATATTTATATATACATATATTTTACAAAAATCACCACCAAGAAATAAAAATAACACGATGTAAACCCAATATTGTGAAAGATATTGATATTTCGCGATGAAACTAGAATCCCTATTCGGAAAATGATTTTCAATCGGAAACTTTCTAAACTGAACCAGACAATGGAGCGGCCTTTGTGAACTATTTCACAAGTATAAGAAATTTCCTTTTGTACTGAATCCTTGAGACATTGTTCTTTACTGGTTTCACGTAGATTCACGCCTTTATGCTATAAGTATATTATGTTTTATTCTCACGAATAGATTAAAGTGAGTGAGTAAACTCTCCAGGCTTCTAGTAGAAGAAGACAATATTTGTTTAACTTATATTTTACAACGGCGATTGGTTGTGGGTTCGATTTCTACTCGAGGAAATGAAATATTTATTTATATTTTCATTTCTTCACTCTGGTTTCGAGGCAAAGCGCGGTGTTGAGATTCGCCACTCACGTAACCAAGGTTCCCGCTGCCTACCACGATGTTTGGAATAGGTACATCGCGAAGCTGATTTTTATGAATTGTTTAGTTTAGACGGGCGAAGCCGCAAGCGAATCGCTAGTTTACAGTATTGCGAGTCCAAATTTTCAGCTCATTTTGTACAAGAATAATAACTATGATAAGCGAAACTTTTTCATGTAACGTGTCTGCAAAAAATTTAAATAAAATGTACATTACAAGTAAAATATTTTTCATTAAACACCTATAACATTCTGCGTAATGGACATATTTGCATGAAAAATGCATTCCATTTAAAAAAAAACAGAGCATTTATTTACATAACTTTTGAATGTTATTGCGAATTTAATAAAAATATACTGTATTTTGTGGGTAAATAGGTGTTGGATTTTGATAGTATAGTAGATTCATTTTCACAATTTTGCTTGTTACTTGTTTAAACAGATTTTATCGTGAACTATAATTATAATGTATGAATATAACAGATTTCTACGAGTACAACCATTCGAGGAAATGAAATAAATAATATTTCCATTTCTTCGCTCTAGTAACGAGGCATAGCGTAGCGTTGTGTACCGTCACTCAAGACTTTAGAAATCTATGGTAAGTGGGAAAGGGAAGTGTCTTAATGGGAACGAAGTATCTTAAAATAGGTCTTTATGTTCCCTCTGCCGACATAATGTCAATTTTTTTTCTAATATTTCACACCAGCTTTATCATCAAACTTAGATATAAATACCACAATTTTACTTTATTATACTAAGGCTAGCTTACCTTCAAGTCTCTCTTAACGAAAAAAAAGAAACCTTTTAAGCAACCCAATCTTTTTAACAAGTCCAAACCAACTATGATTTATAGCAGTAATATTTTCCAGCAACCAACAAAGAGTTGAAGCAGCCCAATCGTAATCCGAGGCAAACCTATTTGCTTGATCTGAATGTGGCCCAAAAAGACAAGCCAGGGTGAACACTTCAATCACATTTAGATTCGAAAAACCCGTCCACGGCCGCCGGGACGTGCGACTTGCGCCCGATTTACATGAGATACGCTCGTTCAATCTTCTTTGTGAAATTAGCTTTTGTTCTTTGTTGATTTTTTTGAGTATAACTTATATAATTTACTATTTAATTGTAGTTAGCTTCACTCTGTATCTAGTACACAGCAGGGTAGGCAGAGGAAACCTGGGAACGTAGTGTTTGGATTCTACGTCCCAATTGACACACTTCCGTTCCCAATTTTTCGCTGAATTATACAGCGTCTATTAGGCATTGTGTGCTGACTAGCGGAACCCAACATAAGCAAATGAACACTAATATTTCATTCATTTACTATTAATATTATTATTTTATTTGCTCATAAAGCAGGGTAGGCAAGATCCACTTAATTCTCAAAACATTGAGTGTTGAGTTGCGAAAGTCTCCACGTTAGGTCTTCTCACCAAATAATTATTTTAAATATATGTATTTAATTAAAAATATATAAGTGACCGAGGAGGCAATCGAAGCGATTGTTATTAATGACAACACAACACACAATGTCTCAAAAATTAATAAAACAATTTACAACGGAATGTCTTAATGTCTTGCCCACTCTTTTCTACCTACTTTGCTAAGCGAAAATGCAAAATAGAATGTCCCTCATTTTTTTCTACCTACTTTGCTAAGCGAAAAAGCATAAAGAACATTTCGCTGAGCACAACTCTAACTTACAGCCTTAATTTACACGTATCACCCAGTATAGAAACAATCGAAACTCCCAAAACGTAACTAGAATACGGCCAAAGTCTACATGGCTTGACGAGCCAACTTACTTGTTTAACTAATGAGTTACGAGACATGTTGTCCCCCCATTTACCATATTATACATATGAGTGTGGATGTCACCTAGATTTATTACTTCCTTACTTGGAATTCAATTTTGGTAAACGCTGGTTTGGTAAATTAAGAGTAGGTAAGTTTTACGTTTACTCTGATACTCACTTTTTTTAAAATAAATGAATTATTCTAAACTAGCGATCCGCTTGCGGCTTCGCCCGCGTACCACGAAAGCATTTGTATTTATATATGTATAATAATATTAATAATTCCACTCTTTGAAATAAAAACTCGAGTTGGGGTTCTGCAATAAAAACAGTTTATTTAAAATTTTATTCCTATTTTAAAGGTACATAAGTAAAAAAATAGCCTCACCTGCAATAAAAACAGATAAACGACATATTCAAATTTAAGAAAAATGGGGCTTCGAGTCGTTATTTTTCTTATATATGTACTAGAGACTCAAAGCGCGGCTTCAGAAAGCAGAGAACAGAGTGTCTCAACACTAGACTTAATCTGCCTACCCTGCCATTTGCGGGATACGGAGTGAAACCAAAAAAGAAATACACGCTACATTTTCATTTGCAACAATGTTGTGAAAAGACGAGTACGAGCTTATCATGTGGCCCTCATTACTACGGGGAACGTTACCGCACTGCAGTATTACCTTAATAAGTCACTTACCACCCTTAACCTACCCCCCCTTTGAAATTAACGAAGGTGAAAAAAAAACTGCAAATCAAAGTGGGAAAAGGTGCTAGGAAAGGTCTTTTAGGCCTATTTCTATCAATACATTGAGAATTTAACAAGGTTATTATATACGTAATTCGAGAAGGACCAGTAAAATTGAATTCTTTTTGGGGTAATACACGAACGACCACTAATAAACTCTTATTTATATTATTATTATATTTTTGTGTGGATACATACATATGTACTGTATTTCTAAATATGAGGTTTTTCTGTTGAGACTCTCGTAATAACAGTACTTGAAATATATTATACAAAAATATTATTTATTATTAAATATTTCTTATAAAATATGTTTTTGTCAAATAGAAAGCACAAATATATGTTTTCGTATATTTTATATGAATCTTTACATCGAAAACATCAAGTACATATAGATATGTACGTTATTAAAAAAACGTATGGTCCATGTTTATTAGCCAATTAGGATGGAAAATAGGCTATAGGAGTATTATAGAGCTGAAGAGTTTGTTTGGTATAATACACTAATCTCAGGAACTACTGGTTTTAATTGAAAAAATTATACTTATATTGAATAGTCAATTTATCGAGGAACCAGTCGTGGCAGGAGCACAAAGAGTGACTGTAAATGCAATTGGTTATGGGTTCGATGCCCACTCGAGAAAATGAAATATTTATTTACGTTTATATTTCCATTTCTTCGCTCTGGTGTCGAGGCAAAACACGGCGGTGAGTTCCGCCACTTAACACGGAATGCCTACAGAATTCCGCGAAAAGTGGGGAACGGAGTATCTTAACACTAAGTTCCCTCTACCTGGCTTGCTGCGTGCAGGATACAGGGTGAAGCTAATTTATTTTATTCTTAAACATATTTAAATACGAGAGCTTCTACTTTAGTGTAGGTGAGCGTGTACCTTAAATTAGTGTTAGCCTGAAGGGGCCTTTCAAGTTAATAAGTACGCAATCAATCAATCAAATCAGCCTTTTCGGGTCCACTGCTGGACATAGGCCTCTC
Source organism: Heliconius melpomene melpomene (assembly GCA_000313835.2). Taxonomy (NCBI): domain Eukaryota; kingdom Metazoa; phylum Arthropoda; class Insecta; order Lepidoptera; family Nymphalidae; genus Heliconius; species Heliconius melpomene. The sequence goes on from HE671504.1 coordinate 146,577, forward strand.
CCAGGGTGCGCCGAAGCCCCCGATCCTCCGCCTTCCGCATCCAGTCAAAGCCAGCAGCCTTCTTCAGGTCATCGGTCCATCGAGCTGGAGGGCGCCCTACGCTACGCTTGCCGATCCGCGGTCTCCACTCAAGGACTCGTCTGCTCCAACGGCCATCGGTTCTTCGACAGATGTGTCCAGCCCATTTCCATTTCAACGTGCTAATTCTGCGAGCGATGTCGTAATAAGTACGCATACAATCTTAACTAAGCTAAAACGACGTAGATCTGGGGGCCCTGGGATCTCAGACTAATAAGAAAACAACGATCGATCGACATCAAAGTATGGTTTAACATGATGTAGTAAATTGCCAATAATCTCGAGAGTGTGTCATATTACGTTAGACATGCGTCGAACAGTAATTAATGTTTACTCTGTTAAGTTAATACTCGTAGATTAAGCTACAAAAACACTACCCTCGTCGTTCCCTCGATCTACCCTGCTATGTATGGAAAATAGCGTAAACCTGGAACCTGGGAACCTAGTGCCAAGACAGTCCGTTACCATTAAGGCTAGGTTACCAATGCGTGGAATAAATGTATCATTTACAGGGGTGGGAATCGAACTCACAGCCGTCGTGTTTACAGTTGCACGCTTGTGCTACTGTGTTAGGACGACCCGAAATACATTTTAATTATATATAATCCCAAATACGTATTTACTTTACTTTGTATATTAATAATAATTAAATTATAGTTTAACTTCAATATATTTAACGCTTTAATAAATGTACCAATTATGATAATTGCTATATTTATAATGAATGATGAAAATGTTATTTATTTATATCATAAGAACCCTTTACAAGGTAATCCACATTGATATCATACATTTTACATAATGAGCCTACATAAGCTTTATGCGGTGTATAATATTATTACATTTTTTTTATTTATTCTACATCCCGAAATAGCAGGGTATGCAGAGAAAACCTGAGAACCTAGTGTTAAGATACTCTGTTCCCATTAAGACACTTCTGTTACCCACTTTCTGAAGCATTCTGAAATGCGGAGCTAAACGCCGCGCTTTACATCGTCACCAAAGTGAGGAAATAAAACTATTTAATAGGTTTAGGTGGTTTTAGTAAGCTAAAAGAATTTAGAAGCACAGGATTAGTAATAAGCAATTATTATTTGAATTATTGTAATATGATAGAAGTTTTTCATCACGAGGCTTCAACTGAAAAATTATCATTAAAATAAAATATATGTTCTTAATTATTAAATAAATCTACTATTAGTATTTATTATTAAACTTTTCATAAATATTTGAATGTAACGAAACAAGAAACTTAGATAATTGTGGTTGACCTTGAAACAGCCAACACGAAGTTCCAACTAAAGAAATTCAGTCAGCAATTTTCGCGAAACTGACAATATTTGCAGAGTTGCCGAAAGATCCAAGTTTGGAAAGTTCACCCAACATATGGCGGTGGCAATGTGACGATCCCAAATATTATTGCAATACAAATAGTCTCTGTTTGCTACAATTGACTTCTATTATGAACGAAATTAGCTTTAATTAAATATATTATGTTGGTAAAAGAAAAGTATTGTCTTATTACGTTTTTTAAGCAAGAAGAAGCAGGAATAAAGAACATTTTGCTAGTATAAAAACTGACTTTTTAAATTTGTAAACATTAATTACACAAATCTCATGTAAGTGACTGTAAAGTCTTTTTTGAGAAATAAATATCTTTAAACCTAAGCTTTTATTTAACTTGCCAGTTTAGTGAGCTAGTGTATGTGTCTAAATTTAACCCATTTACCAGTGTCGGATTGAAAAACCGTCGGAACTAAAATTCAGATTACAAATCAAAGAATTGAATTTAATCAATATTGCTGTCAATTCAAAATGGCCGACACAACAAAATGGCGGATTTCATATTGTACTCATCCCACAAAATTATTATACTTTCTTTTTATTAATTTCACGCTGTATCCCGCTTTCAGCAAGCTAGGTACAGGAAACCTAGTATCAAGGCACTCCTTTTCCCATTTTCGGCGGAGCTTGGCCTCGTCACCAGAACAAAGAAAATGAAAATATTATATATTTGATTTACTCGAGTGGGGATCAAACCCACTACCAGAATGATGTCATTATGTATTTTATAACAAATAGAAATAGATGCGCACAATCTCGTAGCGAGCTTCAAAAAAACCTTAATAATATCATACAATTTTCCTTATTATTCTCATATCAAATAAAAATAGGCCTAAAAATTATAATAATATTCGCTGTTATATATCTCGTTTCTTCAATTGTAACCGCAAAGTAATAATGTTGAAATCTTCCCAAAAATGGTACGACACATTAAGAGCGCGAACAAATAACAACGCAATATTTGTACACTTGAAGGAAGAAAGCTTCCAGAATATTTAAGAAATTTTGTATATTTCCATATATTATATGAATGTGTATTATATGAATATTTAGAGGATAAACATGTATGGAATTAATGTCCATTGAATGTAATGCAGGATAGCTGCCAGCTAATGTAATAGATTGTTATTGTACCATTGATTTTGAAAAGAGCAACTGTTGAGTTTCTTGCCGGCTCTTCTCAGCAGAACTGCCTTCCGAACCGGTGGTAGCTTTTTATTCATATGTTCATTCCACAATTCAAAAGTGCTTATAATAATTGCCTATTTCAATTAAGAATATTTTTTGAAATATTCTTTATTTATTATTTTTTGAATTTTGTGAAAAATATCATCTAATTTCCAATGTCATACTTTTTTAAATAATTTTGGTTTTGCCCAGTTGAGCAACAAAAGTATTAAATGTTTAGATTTTTGCTGCTATATTTATCTGTAGAAGTCGTGAGCTACATCTTTCATGTAGCAGGGTAGACAGAGGACGATAGAAAGAAAAATGTATAATTGCATAAATAACGGAAAGAAAGCATTACACGGGAAATATAAAATTTCATTTTATTTGTTTCTTTTTTTTGTTTAAGATAATTTATGTTTGTTTTTCGTTTTATATTTTAGTTCATTAATATCAATTATGGTGTAATAAAGTATTAAAAATTAAATAAAAATAATCTATGAAAGATAGATAGCAGAAAAAAATCACATTTTACAATAATTTAAAGTAAGTCATCATCAAGTAAGTTTTCAAGACAGTTTTCAAACAAAACAAATCAAATATTTTAGCACAAGCCTCAGTAATATATAAAATATTGCTGTTTTTTAATTAAAAAAAAATTATAATTTAAATAATTTTTTCGCCAACAAAATTGTACATCGACCCAGAGGTGATAGTCGATACCAATCCTACCTATGCTGTCACTTCAACTACTTAAAAAATCATAATATTATAAACGATTTTATATTATTATTATTATTTTTATTTTATTTCAAATATTTAAGTTAGACTAAATAAAAAATGTATTTATAACTTCTTTATACAGATACGGGTCTAAATAACTCTGACATCAGTTGTGGTGCATGGTGTGCTCCTGTTGGGAGTTCGATTCCCTCTCGAGGAAAAAAAGTATTTAATATTTTTATTTCTTTTCTCTCATGCAATGGCAAATACAACGTCTACCATTTATCACACAATGCCTACTGGATTCGGCGGAAAGCGGGGAGCAGGAGTGTCTTATCACTACACTCCCTCGTCCTACCCAGCTACATGAAAAATTCACGACTCCTATATTAAATCAAATAAGATATAATTTACTTGTGAATCATTTTCTTTCATATTTAAATTCAGGAAAAATAAATATTTTAATACTAATAGATCCTTATAAACTTCCCCATTTAACTTCAATCGGTGTTTGTCAGTCCATTGGGATCAACCACTGATTCGCTGAGTGCTTCTAAGAAAAGCCAACGACCAAACGGTTTGTTGTTGAAAATTTTTTTTCTCATTACTACCCTTATAATTTACAAAAATCGTAAGATTTTCGAGACCGTCGCGGGTTCGATTTTCATTGGGTGGAAGAATTATTACTTAATAATATTTTCATTCGTTCGCTCTATGGATGGCTCGCGATTCTTTCAAAGAAAATGTTATTTATATTTGCTTTTCAGCTTCACCTAGTATCCTATATATAGCCTAGGTTAGTAGTGTTAAGACACTTCGTTCTCTACCTTCTTCCGAATTTTCAAGGCATTACGTGTTGAATGGCGCAATTCAACGCCGCGCTTTGCCTACTAGAGCGAGGAAATGAAAATATTAAGAAATAATTATTATTATTCAATCCACCGAGTGAGAATCGAATCTAAAAGACGCTAAAAGATGATAAAGAAGCTAAAAGACCAATCTAGATTGCTAACTTAAAATGAATAATTCAAAATCATAAATTTATACAATTTTATTGTTTATTTTCAGAAAGTCATCGTATCGCAATTGTAAAATGCCGTTTCGGATTCGATGTCCTAGTTTTTTTCAGGCTGAAAATTATATTGGATTTCCACTCCCAATATACAGTATCTGTGAAATTTTCATAATGAAAAAATATATACTGTGAGGCCATTCATGGCCCAAGAGCACAAATGTGTGACTGTAAACACGACGGTTATGGGTTCCTCAAGTGGGGACTCGAGGAAATAAAATATATAATATTCTAATTTCTTCGCTCTGGTGTCGATTCTGGTGGCGTTGAGTCCTACCATTGACCGCGCAATGCCTCCAGAATTCAGTGGAAAATGGAGAATGGAGTCAGTCTTAACACTAGGTTCCCTCCGGCTAACTTGCTATGTACGGGATACAACATGTGGTTGAAAAATATAATCATTACAATGTTTTTCTAATATGTACCCCTCATTATACTATAAATCCCTAAAACGAAAAATATATATAAATAACTTGTTAAATTAACGGCAAAACAGACAACAATGGCGTTTCAATTAAAATCCAAACCAAACAAATCCAAAATTTAAAAAATTCCGTTCAATTGGTACCTACAGAAATAAACGCCCAAAGGTATAAATGGGGGGCGCAAATAAAGGAATTAGAAGTGACGCGGCAGGGACGATAATTTTGTGAATAATTCAACAAGTTTCCCGCTCAGCCGCCTTGCTGCCTTCCAGGTGGGTTTACACGAACTGGCATAAGTAATTGAATTAACTAGGTACCGAGATTCGATACCGTTATTAACATAGAAGGACTTGAAAGAAAGTGTGGTTTTGAAATTTTTCACATTTTTCTCATTATTTATATAAATTTCTTTGCTCAATTATGCAAAAAGTGGGGAGCGGAGTGTATGAACACTAGGCTTCCTTTGCCTACCCTGCTGTGTGCGGGATACAGCGTGAAGCTACTTTTTTTTATAGAAGTAGATGATAGAGATGGGTGATATGTGGTTATTATCTATGTAAATTGGACTATTCAAATGTTTAAGCTACTATGGCTTAAACATTAGTTAGTTAGTTAGTTCAAAGAAAAAAATATAATAATATATCATTTTACATAGTAGAGTTTGAACCTATAAACATAACGTAGACGCTATCCATTGTGCCACGACACCCTTCTTCTTCTTCTTCTTCCTGGCATTAATTCCGGCTATTACCAGGGTCTCCCTTCCTACTCAACCTACTCCACTTTGCACGGTCTTTTGCGTCCTCAGTGGTTAGACCACCGACACCCATTTTAGTATAAAATTTAATTTAAACAAATATATATATTCAGAAATATTAGAAAAAAATATTTATAATTAAAATGAATGAACGAAAATCCATTTCCCATTTTCGTTTAAATTAGAACAGTGTCAACACTCAAGCCAATCAAAACTAATAGGACGGCAAAAGTATAATTAACATGTAAATGTAAATTCATTTATATTATATTCAATTTAAAATGCAAGTTATAAATATAGTGTAAACTAAGTACTGTATATATTTTCACATAGGGGGGGTGAAAGAAAAAGAAGGTATTTTTTTACTCTTATGCTGTATCCCTATATCTATCCCGCACATAGCACTGAAGGCAGAGGGAAACTGGGATCGTTAAGACATTCCGTTCCTATTAAGACGCTTCTGTTCCTCACTTTCTGCCGAATTCTGAAGACATTGCGTGCAAAGCGAGAAACTGAAAATATTAAATATTTTATACTATAATTACTTCTTTATAAGAAATTTCTTTAACCATTATATGCTCCATGCAAAATTTGACTCTTCAGGTATAATTACAACTATTAATTAGCTTCACGCTGTATCACACGCACAGCAGGGTAGTCAAAGGGAACCTAGTGTCAAATCACTCCATACCCCACTTTCCGCCATCTTCTCAGCGCCGAGTTTTGCCTCATTACCAGAACGAGGAAATGAAAACATTAAATATTTTATTTCGTCGACTGAGAATCGAACCCACTTCTACCTGCTGACTTCCAGGCGGGCAGTACGTCCTTATAAGAAATTTCTTAAACCATCGTATGCTCTATACAGAATAATAGCCTTTAGTTTTACTTAAGTTTAAATATAATCAAAGTTATATCGCGATCAAAATTCAAATGCAACTCTACTAGTATAAGTTTAATCTTACATCTAATGTTCCTCTACAGTCGTAGTCGTACTATTACAATCGCGTTGTTCCGTACAAACGTAAACAATGGAGGTTAAAACAATAACTTGACTCCAAGTTAGAAAGCAATTAAGCTCGAATAGATTAACACCTAACCAGAATTTGAATATTTTATGTTTGCCAGTGACTAGGTGCAAATCTTAATGTATTATTTTTTGTTTGACAAATTATATAGTAAGGTTCCTTAGTTATGGTGTGTCAAACGTGTTATTAGAACAAATAGATATCGCAGATTTTAAAAAGTTATAATTTTAAACGTACTCGGTGACATTTTATTTGAATTTTAATCTAAAAAAATCATTTGGTGAGGCCAGTCGTGGCGCGAATCCCACTGCCTACCCCTGTGTGTGAAGCTAAAAAAAATTATTACTCCCTTCAGTGGTATTTGAACCTGTAACGATCACTTTCAGTGACACACAGACCACCTATGCCATGATAGTACTAATATGCACAGATAAAAAAATAAAAAAAACAAACTTTACAAAAAATAAAAGGTAAAAATTTCACAATATATTTATAAATTTCAAGCATTACTTTTCAGTACATTTTGCTGAAACGATGTATACTTTGAACTCTAAAACCCAAGTTCATTTCGTTCAAAGAAACTTTTAAGACATTAAAAGTGAAATAAATTGCGTTGTATTATTCTGTCGTACATTTGAAGTAAAAAGGCTCGTATTCGCCTCATGTCCTTGTTAAAACAAAATGTACATATTTTTTTTTTAAAAGAAAAAGTTAACAAGAATTGTACCATTAAGACGTTGTTTACAGCCCATTGTTATGTCTGAGTATAAAAACTTTTAATAAATTGCGGTTTGCAGTGAAAAATAAGTTTTTTTTAATTCATAGGTACTTAAGCATATTTTAAGGTTTTAAATATACTTGCTAAAATTACGTACATGATACTCATTATTTACTGAATTGCTAAATTCAGTTTAGTTCTTAATTTATAGCGCTTCGAGCGTACCAGTTGAGCACCAATCACTTCGGTAATGTTTTTTTGGAGAACACACGAAGGAGATTGTACGGTAAAAAAGAGACTATATTAAATAATAGGAGAATGTATTTAAAAAAGAACTTCACATATAAAATTAAAAAAATATATATTATTAGAGTATATAGGTACATAAACATGTCAGTTTATAGCAATTGCTGAATTGCTAATATACAGATAAAAAATAACAAAAATATTAAATGTCATCTGTCACCTGTCACTGTAACGCTACAGATAAATATAATAAAAATAATATAAGAATCCTAAGCGAAGGCACGATAAACATGGCGAGCGTAAGAATTTATATGTTGAAGCATCAGCACGTAATATTCAACCTGGGAATATTTTTCAGAGTTTATGAAAGTTTTGGAGTACCATACATAACACTAAAATACCTAGGATGGCGCAAAGCTGACGTTACTTGGATATAGGAGTGCCGCCTTTGTACCTGCCTCGCCTCCATATCAGGCACTCGCGACGATAAAACATTTAATATAGTCTTAATTAAAAAACTTCGACTGTTTGTGAAGCAATTATAACGAAATATTCTACTGAACGAGTGTCTATTCGATGATTAACTTCGTTTAAGTTTTATAAAGATGAAAGTCTCTTATATTTTTTATTTATTGAAATAACTCGTTAGGTTAGTATTTTATGTATTTTCTCACACTTATGGAAAAACAATATTATAAGTTAAAAACTACATTTAAGTCAACAGAACTAAGTAAAAATCGAAAATAAAATAATTTCAATCGAGAAAGATAAATTGCCGGAGTCTTATTCGAATTGTTTTGTCTTTAAAAACCAAATCACGTAATATATCACTTGTCAGTTAAGAACTTCTTCTCCCTCTTATCTAGCATATTTAGGAATAGAAATATAATAAAACTAGTTTTACTCCCTCTAAACAAATAAAGACCTTTTCTATGATAAGCGTATATGGTGCAATCGTAAAAATGAAATTTCATAACTGCCAGCCAGTACTGATAGCATTTCTATGGTATCGTAAAACTCATAATAAAACACATATAGAAATAAATATAAAATTAAATAAATCAGCTTCACGTTGTATCCCGCACATAGCACGGTAGGCAGTGTAAACCTAGTGTTGAGACACTCCGTTCTCCACTTTCTGCCGAATTCTGGAGGCATTACGTGTTGAGTGGCAGAACTGAACGCCGCTGCGATACCACGGCCTCATATCACATATAGAAATATACTTATAAAATAGTATACGAAGATAAAATGCACCTTTAAATATGAGAAACATATTTTTTAAATATGTTATGTAAGTATAATGGAGTGGAGAATTATAGGCCAGAAATTGCTATCAAAATTATATAATCCAATTTCTAGAGGCCGTCGTGGCCCAAGGGTGTGATTGTAACCCGTAGGTGCGGGTTTGATCCCCACTCGGGGGAATGTATTATTATTTATTAATAATTTAATTGCTTCGCTCTGCTAGGACCAATGCTAAAACCCTGCAGTGAATTCTGCCACTCAACACAAAAACGGCAATCAAAAGCGAAAACGGAGTGTGTTAACACTAGGTTCCCTCTGCTAACCTGCTATGTGCGGGAAACAGCGTGCAGCTGGTTTCTTTTTAAATTACATTTGAGTAAATCACTGCTTGTCATAGTACATGGCCAAAATAAATGAATTACCATTTCGTATTTAAGGCACATATTTAAATCCTCCGCTGGACTCAATACAATACATCACTTAAACGACACGAATGCTCGAAGTACACACAAAATTAATCATTGTTGACATTTGAAGCTATAAAGCCGGCTATAAATTTATCTCGAACCCATTTCCACTCATATTTTCTCTATGCAAATGAAAAAAATAAATTTTGCTTCTCGAAAATTATATAAATAATACTGAAATATAAAAAAAAAGTGAACTCACCGAAGAAACAACTCTAATTAGTCACTAAGCACTAGAACACTTAACGGATAGAGTTCTATAAGTTTTAAACACTTATAACCTTAATATTTTTCCAAACACAAATAACAAACACTCACTTCTCACATGCACGTCAGTTTAAGAATACGTAATTCTAAAATTCTAATAATTTTCAGAATCAACACACCCTTACAGGAGGGCGGTTAACCGTACACTGGCTGGTAACGCGAAGCAAGCCGACGTAGCACGCGTCTCTTTCTCACAACAAACCTTTCTTCAAAATATAATATTTAAATATCTATTAAGTAGAATACAATGGAGAGAAATGCCACTCAGATATAATGTGCTATACAAAATTTTTACTCGCAACGCGTTACGTAAACCCCATTCCACAACACCCTCCGTTTTCGTGATATGTAAGGCCAAATTTGTATATAGTGGTAAAACGTTTCTTTTTCAGCATCACTCAAGTAGGAGGGTAAGCAGAGAAAATCTAGTGTTAAGACATTCCGTTCCCCAATTTAAGGCGAGTTCTAGGCATTGCGTGTTGAATGGCTAATACAGTGAAGATTTTTTAAATGTTCATGTAGGCGTGTTAGAGTGCAGTGGCGGTTCTTTCTTTCTTTTCTACTTCTGTTCCTCAATTTTCGCCGAATTCTGTTCCGTGTGAAGTAGTGGAACTCAATTCCGCTTTTCGTTTCGTTACCACAGCGAGGGAAACGAAAATATAAAATACTAGCGGCCCGCCCGCGGCTTCGCCTGCGTGAACTAAGTTATTATTAATTTCTGTCTCCATGAGTACCTACGTCCTATAAATAACTCATATGCAAAATTAGAGATTTGGTTTCTGAGTTCGATTTTATATATATAGATTTCATGTCCTCGAGTTGGAATCGAACCCTCAACAGGTTGAGGGTACGCGTTACACGCTCGCGCCACTGCGCCACGACTGGCCTCATGATACTATATGTTTATACCTGATAAAAATGAATATTATAACAAGAAAATAATATTGATTTTACTTCTTCTCATTAAATGAGAACTCACAAAATTCTCAGTCTGTTCAGTGTCGTTATAATGACTGCATTATATTAAAAAAATATATTCGCAATATCTTTCTGTACCTAATTGTTTGTAAGCCGCTTAAAGATCATCGTACTCTGTAAAATACATAAAATATAATATATTATTTTTAATAAGTTTTGTAAATCATTATACATACAGAGGAAACTTGGATTGGACTTGGAGACAATTGTGGCACTTGTTGTTGAATTCTGAGGCACTACGTGTTTAGTGGCGGGACTCAACGCCGCTGATTATTTATTTAAAGATCGGTTAAGTACGAATCGAGCTCGCCAGCCAAGGCTTCCGTACCATGGGATTTCAGGATTTTAAGTCAACGGGAAGTACCATTCATAAAAGTTAACAAACTTAAGTTATGAACGTATGAACTTACTTTGTATAAAATGACGATATATATAAGTTTGTTATTTTTTTTCTACGAAATACCCACATTTTTTCACATTTTATATTTTATTTGTTCTATGAGTTCTCACTTTGAACCCAATTTCACAACTAAAATGTCAATATTAATTAAACATTATATATATAACAATCACACACTACTTACGCCCATATCCTATAACGTACCACCATTTTGAATTACAAAGCACTTACCCTAAAACCGACAAGCTTAAACAATATATGTCATAAGCGCGAAGTAATTTACGTAGCTCATTTACAATTTCCATACATACTTGGATGGTCCCCTACCATCTATGGAAGTCCTAACTAGATTCCCAGGGTTAGGGAGTGGAGTCTACTTAAGTACTAACTAGGTTTGTACTAAGGGGATATGTACGATCGTGTGATAATCCTCGTACGCTGTTATCTCTTTAATCGCCCGTTCTAAGCGAAGGCTAATTTGTCTACAAGCTTAGACGACATGGTTAGCAGTGTGCAGTCCATTATATTTATTTCTTATGCTATTTATTATGTGTTTTTATGATTATAATAGTTGAAATGTTCTGAAGAGGCATATTCATTTATATTTAGGGGTTTCTATTGGAGAAAGGGGATTCTATTGGAGGGATTATTAAATAATTTAATAAAAAAGTATATTGGTGTATGTAGCATGGTTTAAGAAAATTTTATCTTAATATCTTCATAAGTTTTTTCTTAATTTGCAACTAGGGGCTCCGCCATCTGCAAGCTTCGCACACCAACCATCTAGGCTTGAAATGATCGAAAAATTAAATAAATAATAAATCACCTCCACCGCTGCAACGGTTTTGGGCAGAAATTTAATTTAGAAAAAAAAAAGTCCTCGTCGAGATCTATAATAATTTTTATATGTATAATAACAAGAAAAGAAAAAATATAATTTAATACATACAGTTCACGAGACTTAAGCTGAACTTTCACTTGTGTGAGTGGTTATAAAAAAACTTAAAAATAAAGAAATTAATAAAAAAATTGAAATTCTAAAATTTATGAAACATCAATAACATTTTTTTTTTTATTCAATAGTAAGGTATTTGTATCCATACCTATATTATAAATATGAAAGTAACTCTGTCTGTCTGTCTGTCTGTCTGTCTGTCTGTCTTTTACGCAATCAGGGCCAGACCGCTAATTTAATTGTGATAAAATACTCATATAGAGATACTTGAGGGTCTCGGGATGAACACAGGATACTTTTATTTCTCATATTTGTAATATTTTCGATATATTAAAATACTTATTAATTTGACATGCAATTTATTCCGCCATGTTAATAACAACTGTCGTTGCTAAGCAACGCTTTGCAAAGTTTGTTGTTAGAAAACGTCACACAAAATGAGCTTGCTTAACGCATCTCTCTATTGAAAACTGAAAATAATTTAATTAATATATTTAATAAATATTCGTATAGTTCAAGCGGGCGTAGCCGCGTTCGGGTCCACTAGTCTACTATATATTTTTACATATACAAACTATGTGTTTAATGTAATTAATATCTCAGTATAGGTGACAAAAGCTAATTAGTGGCGTGACCACAATGTGAACTAGATTCATATGTTAATATATTACATTTAGATTACATATATCATAATATTTATAAGCTTTAGTGGAAATAAACATACCTATATAAATTTAAAAAATATATGAGTTCGAGAGTTGGGGCCAGTGGTGTTACGACTGTAAAAGCGACAGGTTGTGGGTTCGATTCTCACTCGAGGAAATGCAATTCATATTTTCATTTTCTTCGCTTTGGTAAGACAAAGTGTAGTACTCAATCTGGATAATTAAGCTGGTGATACCTACCGCTATAATATCTTAGGTTTTGAGGGCAATTTTAAAAGAACGTAGGCAGAGTGGATTTTGGTATCTTAGTTTCCATTAAGACATTTCCGTTCCCCACTCTACGCCGAATTCTGGAGGCATTGCATGTTCAGTGACGGACCTCAACCCCGCGCTTTGCCTCGACACCAGAGCGAAGATATGAAAATATTAAATATTTAATTTACTCGAGTGGAGATCGAACCCAAAGCCTGTCGCGTTTACAGTCGCATGCTTGTACCACTAAGCTACAATAGCCTATTTTAATTTAATTTTACATAAATAACTTCCCCTTCTTACCATAATTAAAATTTTATTCTATATTTAGAAAAGAAAAATCCACTAGTCCTTTAAAGGAATCGATTTTCAAGAGTTGTTCAAGACATATGTACTTCTTTGTTTAGACATAGTTCTCAACATGGAAGTTAGAATACAATTTATAAAAACGATAGTAGAACAACGAGAGAATACATCGTGTACTAACAAAACGTAAACTTCTATAAACATTGATATTTCAATTGAACTTTGATATAAAATACGAAATGGATCGAAAAAATGAAACTTTTTTGAGAACGTTGCCAATTTTCTATCTTTATCGTTGCAACAGTTATGTATTATCAAAAGACAAACAAACTCTTTGTAGTTTTGTAGAAATGATGTGTTATATTTTTCGTTACAGTTTTTTCTTTGAAATAATAATTGTGTTTCGAACTCCGCCTTTGAATAGTATTCTATTCTAATTGATAACCATTTATCGTTAGAAGTAAAGGGCTAACTGAATAAAGATTATACATATAAATATATTTTAGCTTCACGCTGTATTCCGAACATAGGCACCTGGCAACCTAGAGTTAAGACACTCCACTTTCTGCTGAATTCTAAAGGCACTGAACATTGAGTTGCAGAACCACCAGTCCAGTTTACAGTCACATCCTTATGCTGTTGCACCACGACAGCCTCGAATGAATTTAGAACTGAAATACTATATATATTTCTTAGCATCACTGATATACTATACACAATCCCACCCAATTACGTCACATTACGTATTAAGACCTAACCAGAGCGGAAAACTAAAACTATACTTTTCTCCTCCCGATTTGGCACTGACTCCCTGTGTCATCATTACTAGATTCAATTTCTCGTTTTTTTTCTGTTTTTTTTTCTAGAAAAATATAATATAAAACACTAGGCCCTGCCTATCCCGCTACATGCATATTAATAGATAATAATTCATTTGTTGAATACTAACTAACTGTAAATATTATAATAATTAATTGTAACAAACACAAAGCCTTTATATTATGAAAACACCATCATCATCATCAACAGCCATCTTTTGTCCACTGTTGGACATAGGCCTTCCCCAATTCTCGCCACCACACTCGATCCTCAGCTTTTCGGACCCATCCGCTTCCCGCCAACCTCTTTATGTCGTCGGCCCATCTGGCAGGGGGTCGTCCCACCGGTCGTTTTGTACGGGGTCTCCATTCTACGAGACGTCTGCCCCAGCGGCCGTCGGCTCTACGACAGATATGCCCCGCCCATTGCCACTTCAGCTTACCAATTCTTTGGGCTATGTCGGTAACCTTGGTTCTCCTACGGATTGCCTCGTTTCGGATCTTATCCTTAAGAGATACACCGAGCATAGCCCGCTCCATGGTGCGCTGAGCGACTTGAAATTTGTGGACGAGGCCTTTCGTTAGAGTCCATGTCTCCGCCCCATACGTCATGACCGGAAGAACGCACTGGTCGAATGCCCGAGATTTCAGGCATTGAGGTAGTGGCGAGTCGAAGATTTGACGAAGTTTTCCGTACGCTGCCCAGCCCAATCGTATTCTTCTGTCAGCCTCTTTGTCGAAGTTGTTCCTACCAAGTTGTATAGTCTGACCTAGGTAGATGTATTCCTGAACAACTTCGATGCTAACATTATCGACGATAACTGGCCTTGGATCTGCGAATGAATTGAACATGACCTTAGTCTTATCCAAGTTCATTCCCAGACCCACCCGTCTGGAAGAAACACTCAGGCTTTGCAGCATCTCCGTTAACTCATGCAGCGATTCGGCCATTATAACTATGTCGTCAGCAAATCGAAGGTGTGAAATGTATTCTCCGTTGATATTAATACCCTGCCCACTCCAGTCCAGTGTTTTGAAGACATCCTCTAAAGCGTTAGTAAACAGTTTCGGAGATATTACATCTCCCTGTCTTACTCCGCGCTTCAGAGGGATTGGTCTTGTCTGGACATCCTGAATTTGGACAGTCATCGAAGCGGATTTATATATACATTTCAACACCTCGATATACCGCCAATCGACTTGACATCGCTGCAGAGAATCGAGAACAGCCCAGGTTTCGATGGAGTCGAAGGCTTTTTCGTAGTCCACAAACGCGAGACACAGAGGGCGATTATATTCCTCAGTCTTTTGTATAACCTGTCGTAGTGTATGGATGTGGTCTACGGTACTGTAGCCTTTTCGAAACCCGGCCTGTTCAGGAGGCTGGAAATCGTCAAATCTTCGGGCAAGCCGGTTTGATATGACCCTTGAGAACAACTTATAGACATGGCTTAGAAGTGCTATCGGTCTGTAGTTCTTGAGGCGCGTTTTATCTCCTTTTTTGAAGAACAATATGACCACACTTCTAGACCATGCTTCCGGCGTTGTGCCTTTGTTTAAGACGGTATTAAAGATCTTTCGGAGCTCCTCCAAGACAATACGCCCACCAGCTCTTAAGAGTTCCGTGGTAATACCATCCTCCCCAGTGTGCCTTGTTGTTTTTGAGCTGCTCAAGAGCCATCCCAATTTCGGCAATCTCTATGTCCGGTAGCTCGTCCGTGAAGTGACGGGTTAGCCTGGCACGTTTGTCATTCGAGTCTTCAATGGTGGGTTTAGGTGCATGTGAGGAGTACAGTCCTCCATAAAATGATTCGGCTTCTAGGAGTAGATCTGGTTTCGATGTAATGACTCGACCATCAGATGTCGTCAGCTTCGCCAAATGACTCCTTCCCAATTGTTTAGCGAATACTTTCGAGCCTCTATTTCGCTCTATAGCATCTTCGATTGCTCTAAGATTGCTTTGGCGGAGGTCGAATCGTATTTGATTTTTTACACGTTTATTGAGAAGATGGAAATTTGGCGAATCCGTAGACGTCTCCCGTCTCTGTCTCATCAGACCCACTGTTTCGGCCGAGAACTTGGATGATTTACTCCTCTGACTTTGTTGGCAAAAAGCCTCTCCCACTTCTCGGATGACCGTCGCAAACCGATTGGTACATTGGTCAACATCCTCCGTAGTTTCCAGCAATTGGAATCGGTTTTGGAGTTCCAGCTGGAACTCATCGGATTTAGCAACGATATGGCGTTGTGACGGTCGGAGCGTAGACTTTATCAGACGATTTCTTTCGAGTCGGAAGTCTATATTCAAAGTCCCTCGTACAAGTCGGTGATCACTTCCGGTATTAAACCTGTTGATCACTGAGACGTCTTTGAATATATACCTCCTATTCGTCATGATAAAGTCGATCTCATTTTTAGTCACATTATCAGGGCTTCGCCATGTCCACTTCCTCTGAGGCTTTTTCTGGAAAAAAGAATTCATCAGAGAGAGCCTCTGGGATTCGAGAAAGTTAACTAGCATTTGGCCCCTACGGTTTCTGCTACCAGTACCGTGCGATCCAATAACCGATTCACCGCGTTCTTTCGCTCCTACTTTGGCATTGAAGTCCCCCATAACAACAGTGAAGTGGGTCTTGGTGGTGTTGTGTAAGGCCCTTCTTATGTCGTCATAGACGGCCTCGACCTCGTCGTCAGAGTGTGTCGACGTGGGAGCATAAACCTGAATAACTTTCAGAGAATACCTCCTAGTTAGTTTGAGTATGAGGTATGCTACCCGAGTGGACACACTGCTGACTTCCATCACATTGCCAGAGAGAACTTTGTTAACCAATATGCCAACTCCGCCTAGTGACGTCTTATCGCCCTCTCGATGGTAGAGTAGGTGGCCCGATTTCAGGGTTATCGTGTCCTCTCCCTGTCTTCGGACTTCAGACAGCCCTAGAATGTGCCAGTTTATGTGTCCTAACTCCGACTCGAGCTCAGCTAGGTAGACATCTTCCTTCAACGAACGAACATTATATGTAGCCAAATGTAGTTGGTGGTATGTGTGGTGACCGGATCCTACCCGGAGATTCTTCGCACCCTCTGCCCCGCCGTGACCACGACCGTCACCACGATGGTCGGGAATAGCAGGGCCGCCGGGAACTGAGGGCCGTTTCTTTCGGTGTGCTGACATGGGAAGTGTTGCCCATACTCGCCACGCTAGGCAAAGGCGTGTTGGCGAGCGCAGGGCCGGGCCCTCTTGCACTGGTGACGCTGCTGCCCGTCACCAGCCTAATTTGAAGCCTGGCTAATTGGATGGTTATACCGCCATCGTTCGGTCGTCAGAGCCTCGTTCGTAGATCAGCAGGATGCACCACGGGCAGGTGAGGTTGACTTTTTGAGGGCACTTAGATATTATGGCCCCCTTGCATCCCGCTATGAAAACACACACAATAATATTTTCACACACAAAAACATTACGTCACATATAAATTTTACGAGTGTAACATTTCGTTAAAACTTAGCCCAAATACTTACATCAGAGCAAACGTCTCCCTTCTAATTAATCACGGGGTTAAGAACTTCCAGTCTTAATTCGGGAAAGTTTAGCAGCAAAATTTGGCAAGTCGAAGCCGCAAACATTGAGAAACTTGTCACTTATATATAATTACAACCAGATTTTATATGATTGTATGCCAAGAAGGTTTTTTTTTGTTTTTTTAACAATATATAAAAAAAAATATCTTAGTTTATTTGTTAATTGAGAATGAAAGTATAATAAATATAATAAATAATAGGTTCATAATATTATCATTATACGTCCTGGATTCTTAATTGATCTCAAAAATTCTTTAGTTATTAACTACTACTACTAGCATGTGACTGTAACACAACAATTGTGGGTTCGATTTTCACGCGGAGAAATGAATTAAGATTTTTAATATTTTCATACAGAGTTACGCCACTCACAAGTTCCTGAAAATTGGACAATAAGTGGGGAACGGAGAGTCTTACTCTAGGCTCTGCCTACCCTGCTATATGCGGGATACATAAATATATATATCCCGCAACAAGGACAAGGTAACGGAACAAGGCAAACGAGCGTTCGGGTCACCTGATGATGATCACCGCCGCCCACGACCCCGTGCAGCACCAGAGGAACTACGGGTGCGTTGCTGACCTTTGAGGAGGAGTTTTTTTTTCATGAATTGAACTAATAATTTATCGAATTTTCGCTATATATAGTACCAAATTTAATTTTATCAAAATAATTGTAAAAATGCGAATACAAAAAAGAATTAAATTGTCTACATAAACTTTATTAAGAAAGATACGCCTCTCACGTACATTAGAGCTCAAGAAATGCTTAATAATTGCGCTAATGTGTCTAATAAATTATTAAAAGGACCGTCTCCGCTAAAATATCTTATGTATTCACAAACATCTTTGAGGTATAAAAGTAAATATGTAATGAAATTGTCGAGACGTTAATGTTTATATGTAAAATTAATGTGATTCCTGAAGGCTGTGACGATTTTGATGATATTTCTATATGTTTTAAAATCATGTTATATTTCTAACCCAGTTTTTTTTATTCTAAATATCCTATCCTATATCTTATAAAACAAAGTCGCTTTTTGTGTCTGTCTGAACTTTCTAACTCTTCTTCTTCTAAACCACCCAACGGATTTTTATGCGGTTTTCACCATTACGTCGAGTATTTCTCAGGGAAGGTTTATATATAGTTTATTATTTGTACATTCTTATGTAAATTAACTTAAATACGATAAATGTGTCTAAAGTCCTACCCGTTGAGACACTTTCGCGCATGCGCTGCTTTAATGGTAAGTACTACATGAAAATAATGTACTGGAGTATTATTCCTCTTAATAAGATCTACAAAAAAGTCCGCGATGACATATTTTTATCTTTTAAGAATAATGTGTAGTGATCATATTTCTGTCTAAAAATAGTAATTTCAATATATTTTTTATTGTGAGGGATATTTTTCCATAATGGTATTAATCCTTATCCTTTAAAATACTTTATTAATTTTCTACGTTAAACGAAGATAAAATTTGCTTTTTACACTATTTCGAAAGTCTTTTACTGGTTTTTTCATTTTAATAAGTACTTTAGAAGTTGTTACAATATCAAAACATCCTTGCTGCGAAACGCGCCCCGCTACCTTTTGCTTATACAAGCGCGTCATGAGCAGTCATCGGTGGTTCAGTGGTAGAATGCTCGCCTGCCACGCGGGCCCGGGTTCGATTCCCGGCCAATGCATTCTATTTAATTTTCCTCACAGGCAGCCACGTAGTGCTTGCTTTTCAGGGACAGAATACCCTCTTCAGCATTCACCACAAGCTCGAAAAAAAAACCCGCCCGCTATAGAGCCATAGCAACGAAGATTTAGATGTGTTTGCACGTATTGGATAATTGGAGTTGAATGTCAATTTTAGCGCGATATATTTGGTTTCATATTTTTTGTAGTAGTTATTAGTAAGTAGGTTTTTGTTTATAATTTCTTCCGTTTAAAAATAGTCATTTAACTATCTAAAAATAGTGATTTAAATATATTTTAATAAGTACTTGAAAAGATTAGTAGCACAGATTAAAAATTACGGTACCTATTAAAAAATCCTGTGTAAAACAATTGGAAAATCCTTATTGACACTACAAAAATGCGGATTGCATTAGGGTTTAATTAATTTTCACATTATCTTAAGTGCTTTGCAAACATACATTATATGAATAATCCAGTAGTTAAAGCGGGCGAAGCCGCAACAGGGTCGCTAGTATTTATATATAGTTTTCCATAAGTAGTGTTTTAAATAGGTTTCATAAATTTCTATTGAAGATTTATTTAGCTTTTCTATTATTATATGTATAAGTTTTACCGTACCGTACCGTAGCTTAAAATATACCCTTGAATGTAACACTTAACTAACACTCAGAATTCTTTTTTGTTGAATAAATGATTTAAAGGAATCATATATGAATTAATTTGAAGAACATATCTATTCACTATAAGATCTTTGACGTCATTTAAAAACCATTAAAAAGATATAATTAATATCATTTCGCCGCTTAAAGAAAAAACGCGGCGTTGAGTTACGCTACTCGATATATTAAACGGTAAAACTGTAAAGTTTAAAATATTATCCAATCCCTGCTGATAGTGACAGCTGCCAAAAATTACAGTTTAGACACACAATTTCTCTTTTTGACAGAATGTCGATATCATTTTTTTTTTTTACATTTTTTTAACATGAACTCTCCTATTGTCTCTTTTTTACTTTACCTTCGTGTGTTCTCCATACAACGTGACATTGGTAAAGTGAATTAAGAAGTAACGTGTAGTGATATCGTTGTTTTCTCTAAATGTTTGATATGTGTTAACAATTTCTGAAACTCGTGTAATTGTAAAACTAATGGGCGGTGGGGTTAAGCTCTTAATAGCACTTTGAACATGTACCTACATATTTGAATATGTAACATGTAAGCCTATAGAGATAAATTAATTCATTTTATACTTATTTATTAGTAGTAGAGAAATATTTTAATTGTTTTAACTAACACGTGCTTAATTAAACAAGAATACCTCCAAGTTAATTTAATTATTTATAGAAAAGTACAGAAATTACAAATTTATGACCTCCATATTTATCTTTTTTTAAATTATTTTCTAAGCCTAAAAAAAATGTTTTCTCAAATTATATAAGGATATAAGCAATATATATTTTACCTTAAACATTTAATAAACATAATATACCAAATCATCAAATAATTCAATCATATTTCCCCCCACATATATAAAATATAAACACACTCAACACATTCGACCCTTACACCTAACATTCTTAGGTATCGACCTAACTCGCCATATTCCAAGTGGTCCTAAGCACATAGTTGAAATATACGAGAACACTTCACCCTAGAGGTCCTCCAGAGAGACCCAATTCTAACGATTAATTGAGTGGCCGAAGGGAAGCCGAATTGGCTATCGTGGACCGTATGTTGTGTTTTGAATGTTGAATGTATATATTTCATATATATTAAGGTCAGTCGTGATGCAGAGGTTGTGAGTTCGATTTCTACTCGAGGAAATGAAATATTTAATATATTAATTACTTCGCTCTGCTGTCGAAGCAAAGCGTTGCGTTAAGGTCAAATGCCTTCACAATTCAGCGGAAAATGGGGGAAGGCGTAATGTATTGATGGGAACGAAATGTTTTAACTCTGGGTTTTCAGGTCTGTCTACCCGGCTACGTGTTCTGGACCTAATCATCGTTTTTTTTTATTTATTACATAATGGATAAAGGCAAAGATAGAATAAAGTTGTACATCACTCTGAGGTATTACGTGTTGGTTGAACGCATACGGTAACCGTATATCGCCCCTTTTTGATTCCCGTTGAGTTCCGCCATTGGACACGCAATGCTCCGAAAAATCGGTGGGAAACGGAGATTATTAGTACTAGGTTCCCTCTCCCTACCCTCCTATACGCGAGATACAAAGTGAAACTGAAAAACAAAAGTTATTCAAAAAATGTTGAAAACTAGCACATTTTTCCCGGTGAAACCGTGAAATTTAATAATAAATAAGTGTTTCAACAACTTCCCGCGCCACTATTCACCAGGATCTATGACGACAATTCTAAAAATATTTTATATACACATGTTATTCCAGGCAGGCAACAAGACTGCAATATCGCAGGCCATAACTCAGGCTAGAAAATTAAATTTGCAGGCAGTGCTTTCAAAACCCTAGTCGACTTGTCTAGTCAATGCTCTAGTGCAGTGGTCGCCAACCAGTGGTCCGCGGACCACCAGTGGCGCAGAAGCTTAAAAGTGGTCCGCAGAAGCCTAGAAATGGTCCGCGAACAATTTAAATTTTAGTGCGGTGAGGCGTTGGACGCGAAAACGCTCACTTCATACCGGTACATCTAATAAATAAATATTTACTTCCTCGAATGGGGATCGAACCCACAACCGTCGCGTTACAGTCACACCCTTGTGCCGCTGCGCCACGACGGTTCCAAATTAAAATTCGTGTTTCACAGTTTATACCTACAGAGTGGTCCCTGCTAGCAATATTGATATAAAAGTGGTCCTTGCGCAAGAAAAGGTTGGGAGCACCTGCTCTAGTGTATAATATATGAGTAGATGTAACCAATACATTTCTTTATCAGCATCACACTATATTCCTCATGTAGCAGATTACACCGAATTCTAAACGTCGAATTCTAACGACGTTGAGAGGCGGAACTACACGCCGCGCTTTGCCTCTACACTAGAGAAAAAATGGAAATATTCAATATTTCAGTTCGTCAAGTGGGAATCGAACTCACTGTTTCGCGTTTACAGCTAAACGCTTCTGCCCCTGTGCCACCATTGGCCTGTATACCAATATATGGGCTGAAAGTATATCTAATTTTTATTAATTTTAATTTTTAATTTAACTTCACTGTATCCCGCACACAGCAAGGTAGGCAATGGGAACCTAGTGTTAAGACAATCCATTCCCCACTTTCTGCCGAATTCTGGAGGCACTGCGTGTTGAGTGCATGGCATGTTATAAAGCAAGAGAAAGTGGTAAGAAGTGAAGGTTACATATTATAAAGTATGGTGACAAGTTGAAACAAGCACAAGGACCACAGTGTCTAATACTCCATTCTCTCCGACTATTCTGATATAGAGATGAGATATTCTGTCAATAAAATTATCTATGTTTCTGTACATTATGAAACAGTAGATGATTTTGAAAAAAATGCCAAAGGGATATCAATTAAAATACAATATAAGTATTTCAAATATTTTATATTGCTATGAATCTCACAGGCAAATCCATACACATGTTTCTATAAAATAAACCATTCATGCCAACTGTAGGTGTGAAATATCTTCTCAACACCTCTCTTACTTCTGCAACAGTTATGGCTGGGACACCTTCATAACCAGATTTAATATAAACAGAATTATTTAAGCTTTGAGGGTTACAAAAATAACCACCCTCAAATTTACTGAAAGGATCTCCACTTTTCTTCTTACTGTCTTGCCGAATTAAAAATACAGCATCTACTATTTCTGCAACAGTCTCATACGCTAAGAAACATAAAACTTCTAATGCTGAATGGCTTATTTTAAGTTCTTTATTTGGGTTTATCCACTTTTCTAATTTTACAAATCCTTTGCTAAGACCATAACTAGATCGAAAAGAAGCACATCTAGCCTTATGGTATGCTTCATACTTTTCAAATGACATTGATTCACTAATCTTAGCAGCTCGGACCTTTCTTAAGTATTCAATAGTGTCAAATTTAATCTGACTCACTTCATCAGCTTCGTCAAACTCTTTAATAATTTCTATATGAGTGCGTTTCTTTTTCATTGTTATGTCTTTTTCATCATCTAATATAATACCTGGTAAAATTGCTTCAGCTTGAGTACCGACTGTTGACTGTCGATTTTTATCAATTCGATCCAATTTAATCTGATAATCGTGGAGTCTTTTTAATTTTACAGGATTCTTCCTTACTAAATATATAATATCATAATTAGTTATTGATATGGCTCCTCTCATAAGTGATAAGTTATATGCTTCTTGTAGCATCCACCTTAATTGCTGTAAGACAATATTTTCGACTAACACTACAGTTGCTGCATTAGGATTGGGATTATCTCCAAAACCATGCATCATACTTGATATTTCTTTTTGAAAATTAGTTATTTCACCAGGGGTGTCGATTGTGAAGTAAGAAACCATTGTCGACTATATTACACAAATCTGCATTTACTAAATCTTATGATATTTGAGAGAAATCACAACAAAAGACCAAAGTCCAAATAAAAAAATTGAATTGGTTATAGTTTTTGATTTATAAAAGATATTGTTTATTAATACTATTGTTTTTATATTTATTTGTAGCACTATTAGATTATAGTCAGAAACAGAAAGTCAGAAACCAGACCTATTGATAAATTTAATAACAAACGTCAAATTTCAGATGTTGCCAGCTATTAGATTTAGCAGGTCAATAAAACTTATTTGTAAATATTTTTATTATGAATATCAAAATCTTTTCTGTTAGTTGTTTCGTTATGATTTCGTGTTAAATTCGATTTTGTTTCATCATTTCTTATATCTAATAAAAAGTTCTATTTCAATTTAATTAAATAAACAATAGTAAAATGAACTCATATTAAAAATATTTTAATTTTAAATAATATGCCAATAGGGCTTTGTTTAATATGATATGAGTAAGCTCAATAGAAGACAAAACTTACACATACTATTTATGCTAACAATTGCAATAGAATATATTTTTTTTATTTATGTCATTGGAAATCAAAAGGAGACATAAATTGAACGCACTAAATCGTTTGTTTACCAAATCAGCTGATTTTGACTTTGACATAAAAACTATTTGTTCTTTGAGCTATGACGATTTTAGTACAATATTAGTGATTAAAATAGAATTTCTGTTGTTGTGTAATAAAGAAGTAATATTTTATTAGTTAATATACATGTTGTGTAGTACGTACGTGCGTAACTTTATATAAAATAATGTCTCGATTATCAATTATTTATATTATAGTGCATTTCAAAACTGTTGTAAAATTATAACCTCCTCTTGTATATAATTATAGGATTTAGCAGCAAAGCTTAAAACTGAAGCAAAGTAAATACAATAATGCTTCTGAGAAGAAACTTTTTGAATCTCATGTCAAAAAGTAACATTTCGTCTCAAATAAGAAAGATATCATGCTGGTCGTGCGGAAGTGACTCTCCTCTAACATCTAACTTATTCTGCTCCAAATGTAAAGCACTACAAAAACCGGAAACACCTGAAAATTATTTTAAAATTCTTGGAATAACAGAAACATATGATTTGGATGAGAGTGATTTAGCAAAAAGATACAAGGAGTTGCAAAAACATTTACACCCAGACAAATATGCTAATAGGTGAATTATAATTAAGTATAAATGTTTTCATTTTTTTTGTGTAAATTAAATATGTAATAAATAACATATATCTTTTTTTTATATTTTATCAGAAAAAAAGAGGAGCAAGAAATATCAGCACAATATTCGTCATTAGTTAATGATGCATACAAAATCTTATTGGAACCACTTACCAGAGGTATTTTTATCTTTTTAATTATAATAAGATTAATTATTATTATAGAAATTTTTGTCTCCTTATTGCATTTTTATGTTCATATGAATCATCATCATGCTAATGATAATGTACAAAAATATTCACATTATATTACTAATTATAGCATTAAGTAAATAGGTTATGAAAAATTGTAAAAATTTTCCTGAAATAATAATATGTGCATATGTATGTAATAGTTAAAAAAAATATTTTTTCATCAGCTGCTACATAGCTGTGTATGTAGAGAACAAACACTCCAAACACTATCAGCCCAAATTTGACATATTGCACATTTTGTGGTGGAGCTTAACACAGTAACTTAACACATATTGAAAAAAGGAAAAAAAAATCCTAATTGTGTTGTTAAGCTGGTGGAACACCATCAAATATGACTTCTATCATGTTTTAAGTTTATAAATATAGTAATAAGATTTGTTATTTTTTACATAATAACCTATATAAACATTTCCAAATGGAATTGTCATTTTATATATCCTTATATTTTGCTGTACATGAAGAAACACATAATTTTTTAAGACTTGTTTACTCAAATGGCAACTGTAAATGAATGTTTTAAATAAAACTACTTTAACCAGATGAATAGCACTATGGTGAAATAAGAATCCACTTAGAATAGTTTCATTTAAAATATATAAACATTGCAAAATTCAAATATTTATATCTTATTAAATATTCTTCAAAAACAGGTATTTACATGCTACACTTAAGAGGGAAAGAAATACCAGAAAACACACAAATAGATCAGGAATTTCTAATGGAAATCATGGAAAAGAATGAGGAAGTGGAGAATGCAGATACTGAAGAAGAAATAATGAAATTAAATAAAGAAAATAAACAAGTTATTAAAACTTTGCAAAAACAATTATCCACAGCATTTTTTGATGGTGACTTAAATAAAGTTACACACCTATTAGGTCGAATGAAATATTTTACAAGCATTGACAGCCAAATACAAACAGCGATTAGAAATAAGGGTATTATAAGATAAATTATTTTATTATTTAATGGAAATTATTTATAAATAGCAGATTATTTGAATAACAATAAAAATGTTGAACAAAAACAGTTATTTTATCATTTCATATATCCCTTATGAGTTATAATATTATTTTCATTACATATTACTTTATTTTTGTTTACTTTCTTATTTTTTTTATGTTTCATAGCAGTAAATGTTGAGCAAAAATTTTGATTTGTTTGCATATTGATGCAGAACTGATTATATAAGAAACTTGTGTAAGATTAACAAAGACTGAAAAAAATCACACAACTATATTTTACTATATTTAACTTTTTGGCAGGGATTTAGACAGGTAGGGCCATAGAGCAACTACAACAACCGGGCAACGAGTTGATGAAGCCAGTTGTGGCGCAGAGGCACAAGTACGTGACGATAAACCCGACTGGCTGCGAGTTCGCCCCCACTGGAGGAAATGAAATATTTATTTAAATTTATAATTTCTGGTGTAGAGGCAAAGCACGGCGTTGAGCTTCGCCACTCAACAGAAGCCTCTCCATGCCTACAGCGTGCGATGGTTATTTTATTTAAATTAATGAATGGGCCGATGGTGGAAGGCTTGCACGTAGTAATCCATGTCAGCCCTAATTAGAACTGTACCATTCCATCTACCACGGACACAAATTATTTATAAGTTTAATATTGAATACGAAACCCGATAGGCGAATATGATTCACACTTCACTGTTTTTTTTTACTTTTAAAAAGAATAAATGAATTCGAGGCATGTAACTAGTATTAAGCCCGAGAGATGGATCTATTTAATTGGTTTCTACAAACAATAATTAATCATGGTGCCGTATCATTACAGCCACAGGCAGAAAAAACATGAGTAATTGTACCGAGCTGCCTTCTTAAATACATATTACTATGAAAATAACTAGTTTTGTTTCCCATTTTTACTTGTCGTCTTTAATTAATATGTAATAACTAGCGGCCCGCTCGCGGTTTCACCCGCGTGAACTATGTTATTATTAATTTCTGTCTCCATGGCTACGTCCTAGTGACGTCTATGCAAAATTTGAGACTCCTAGCATTTAGTAACGAATGACAAAGACAAATGTCATTAGTAACGAAGTTTCATACAAACTTTCAACCCCAAAAACAACCCCATAGAAGTCGAATATTGCAAATTCCCGTCTTAGCGAGCACCTACGTCATATAAGTAACTCCTATACAAAATTTGAGATTCCTAGCACATGTAGTTTCTGAGATTTCGTGATGAGTGAGTGACCTTTCGATTTTATATCCTATATCTTATAAAACAAAGTCGCTTTTCGTGTCTGTCTGAACTTTCTAACTCTTCTTCTTCTAAACCACCCAACGGATTTTTATAGGGTTTTCACCATTAGGTCGAGTATTTCTCAGGGAAGGTTTATATATAGTTTATTATTTGTACATTCTTATGTAAATTAACATAAATACGATAAATGTGTATAAAGTCCTACCCGTTGAGACACTTTCGCGCATGCGCTGCTTTAATGGTAAGTACTACATGAAAAAAATGTACTGGAGTATTGTTCCTCTTAATAAGATCTTCAAAAAAGTCCGCGAGAGCATATTCGTATCTTTTAAGAATAACGTGTAGTGATCATATTTCTGTCTAAAAATAGTAATTTCAATATATTTTTTATTGTGAGGGATATTTTTCCATAATGGTATTAATCCTTATCCTTTAAAATACTTTAATAATTTTCTACGTTAAACGAAGATAAAATTTGCTGTTTACACTATTTCGAAATTGCGAATAGTTTTAGAGAAAAACGCATTTAATTGTTGACACATCACGCCGTTGACTCATCAGCTGTGCCGACTTAAGTTTTACTTATCCCTTACTCTCAGCATATAAATAAGTATATTAGTTACGTTGGCCATTTAATGTAGATCAAAACTGTCTTTTACTGTTTTTTCATTTTAATAATT
>HE671504.1:180650-212390 GCA_000313835.2 Heliconius melpomene melpomene
TGTAGTGATCATATTTCTGTCTAAAAATAGTAATTTCAATATATTTTTTATTGTGAGGGATATTTTTCCATAATGGTATTAATCCTTATCCTTTAAAATACTTTAATAATTTTCTACGTTAAACGAAGATAAAATTTGCTGTTTACACTATTTCGAAATTGCGAATAGTTTTAGAGAAAAAACGCATTTAATTGTTGACACATCACGCCGTTGACTCATCAGCTGTGCCGACTTAAGTTTTACTTATCCCTTACTCTCAGCATATAAATAAGTATATTAGTTACGTTGGCCATTTAATGTAGATCAAAACTGTCTTTTACTGTTTTTTCATTTTAATAATTACTTTAGAAGTTGTTACAATATCAAAACATCCTTGCTGCGAAACGCGCCCGTTTTTGTTAATACAAGCGCGTCATGAGCAGTCATCGGTGGTTCAGTGGTAGAATGCACGCCTGCCACGACGGGCGGCCCGGGTTCGATTCCCGGCCAATGCATTCTATTTAATTTTCCTCACAGGCAGCCACGTAGTGCTTGCTTTTTATCAGGGACAGAATACCCTCTCAAGCATTAACCACAAGACTACGAAAAAAAAACCCGCCTGCCTCTATAGCAACGAAGATTTAGATGCGTTTGCACGTATTGGATAATCGGAGTTGAATGTATTATTTCAGCGCGATATATTTGGTTTCATATTTTTTGTAGTAGTTATTAGTAGGTAGGTTTTTGCTTATAATTTCTTCCGTTTAAAAATAGTCATTTAACTATCTAAAAATAGTCATTTAAATATATTTTAATAAGTACTTGAAAAGATTAGTAGCACAGATTTAAAATTACGGTACCTACTAAAAAATCCTTGCTGTGTAAAACAATTGGTAAATCCTTATTGAAACTACGAAAATGCGGGTTGCATTAGGGTTTAATTAATTTTCACATTATCTTAAGTGCTTTGCAAACATACATTATATGAATAATCCAGTAGTAAAAGCGGGCGAAGCCGCAAGGGGGTCGCTAGTATATAGATAAATTAGTAATTATAAATACATATTTTTTAACGCTAGCGTGACAAAAAATAACGGAAGAGATGAGAGTGAAGAAATGAAAATATAAATTTAAATAAATATTTCAATTCCCCGAACCCACAACCAGTCGCATCTACAGTTACACACTTGTGCCGCTACGCCACGACTGGCCTCAATTATGATTAAAATATTATGCTTTATTATTTAAAGATTATAAAAAAATAATTGGGTAAGGAAGTTGAATATTGTGTCTGTGACAGTAGTTGAGAGTCGATTAATCACTAGTAAAGGCAAACAATATATATTTTTTTTATAATATCTGAGGCTGTCCTAGCGCAGTGGCACAGTCTGATTGTAAACACTATGATTGTGGGTTCGATTCCCACTTGACATTAGGTCCTCTCTACCTAGCTTCTCAGGGTTAAAAACCTGAAGTTACTGATGTTGTTTTTAGTGATTTGGAGGCTACATGTAAGGGTTTCGAACTCACAACTATAACCAATATACTTTCGCATAATTAACAAAAATAAATATTTCCATAAGTTTAGCTATCTCATTAAATATTTATTTCATTAATAAATAATTAAATTCACGAAAGATAACGAACACTTATCTTCTCAAGTCAGGAAATAAACTTTTTAATTGTAATCATAGCCTACGTGTCTTGGAGAAGCTTAGAATGATTGATGCTTGTAAAATGTAAACTAGATATTATTTATACATCATTTACGGTTTACAACAAGAGTAGGTATATAACGACTTGCGTATTTGATACTTGCAATTTTATAGCAGGATTACCTTTTTTCAGCTTCACGCTGTGTCCCACACATAGCACGGTGGTTAGTGGAAACCAGGTAGACAAGGGGTACCTAGGGTTAAGAGACTCCGTTCCCCATTTTCCGCCGAATTCTACTACGACACTAGAGTGACAAAAATAAATATTTAATTTTGGGTTTGGGTCGAACCTATCGATTACAGTCACACACTTGAACCTCTGCGCCACGGGTGGTCTTACCATCACCACTTTTAAATAGAAAAAAAAATAATTTTGTAGATTTCTATATAGAAAATATCAAAATTACCAAATCCCACTACAAAGCACTTCCCATGACAGCTGTAAAAGTTTGATGTGTAGGCTCCAAGAAAGTTATATAGCATTTGGATTCTAAAGTATAAAGAACGGCCGCGAAGTAAGCTAACATTACACAAAGTTAGCGACGAGTTCACGTGAAATATACCTGTTTGGGAGTACCGCATAATGTTATTATGTGCTTGGATTCTCTTAATTCCATATTTTGGAGAAGGTATGTAGATATAGAGATTTTTTGTAATATTTATCATATAGTAAAAAAATCTGCTTCACGCTGTATATATGAGAGTAGGCAGAGAGAACTTAGTGTCAAGACTTCGTTCCCCACTTTACGCAGAATTTTTAGAGGCATTGCGTTGAGTGGCAGAGCTTAACGCCGAACTTTTGCTTTAGTTAACTAAGAATATTTATTGACTTACCAATCGCGTCAAGCTTAAATATAAGCTTAAGCTCAATAAGGTTTTTTAAATAGAATTTTATAAACGGCATTTTTTAGAAAACGTTTTAAGATAACAGATGAGACACGCCACTTCTAGTGTATCTAAGAAATGAGTAATACAAACTTTATATGGGATTCTTACCATGTTTACAATAATATGCTCTATGAAGAAGGTACCCTAGTAAATCTATTAAAAAAATTAATACTAAAGGCATTGGGAAAAATAAATATTTAATTTAATTTCAGTAAATAGTGAATATTCCAATCGAGTTCTGAACGGATCCCCCACGTCCATACAACAATATCCAATCTTAGCCCAGATGCTGTTAGATGTGTGGGGGACGTACGACTACATTCAGCACTGCGCAGGAGTCATTATAACTTCACGCCACGTTATATCTAGCGCCCATTGCTTCCAGTACAACCAGGATACTGGTAGAAAGTAAGTAAATATTAAAATCAAAATTCAAAGGCAAATAATATACAAAACAAGAAGTACTTGCTTAATTTGTTGACTGTTAAATAATTTATCACCAGTTCAGCGGAAAACGGAAGTATCTTAACACTAGGTTCCCAGGTTACCTCTGCATACCCTGCTATATGCGGGATATAGCTTGAAGCTAAAAAACACCTATATTTCCACTAAATCACGACGCCTTCATAAATATATTAATCCTTTATATTTAATTCCAGTTACACGCTACCCCAATACTGGAAAATCCGTGTCGGCTCCACATATCGGAGCCGAGGGGGTGTGTTGCATAAAGTGAAAACTATAGTACCTCATTACGGGTTCGACAAGCGCTATTACACTAATGATATAGCCGTGGTCGTTGTCGCTAAAAGGTTCACTTTGGGTAATTTGGTGAGACAAGGAACTATAATTAAGCCGGGAACCGAATTGGTACCTAACTCTGTATGTACGTTGGTAGGATGGGGCGCGACTGAGGTTAGTTTTTTTAAATTTATGTTTTTATTTTATTTTGTAACGGTATACAGGCTATAAGTAATTTTCGTAAATAATTTTTTAAAACGTTTTTTTTTACTTTTGACTTTTTCCTAGATAACTTATGTTTAAGATTCTTATGTTAGTTTCAATTTTGCGTCCCCCACATTCCGCCCAAATTTCCAGAGTGTCTTACCTTCTAACCAGAGCGTGTAATTAAAAATAAGTCATTCCTCCGATTGGGAATCGTATCTACTACCATCGTTTACATTAAGACTCAACACCATTGCATCACAACGCCCTAAAGACTCTTTAACACTAAAAGCCACAAAATCTAAATAACTTATCTATCTTTACAGAAAGATGGTCCACAGCCCGATCAGCTACAATACTCTATGATGCTAATAATCAACCAAGAAGAATGTAAGACACATTATCAAGCGATAGGAGCAATTATTGCTGACTCCATGATCTGTGCCGGTCAGCTCGATGTTGATGGAGTTGATGGCTGCTTTGGAGATTCAGGAGGACCTATACTTTATAAAGGCGTGGTCGTTGGCTTGGTGTCCTTTGGATATGCTTGCGGTCTCAAGTATTATCCAGGGGTATACACCAAAGTATCATATTATACTGATTGGATTATACAAACTGTGTCAAGTAATAAATGATTAAAATCTGCGTTAAAAGTATTTTAATAGCATTTTTGTTTTTTTTTTATCATTCACCTTAATTAAATGGAGTAGGTGTGTATTTTATCATAATGAGTTATTCGAAGATATACAAATATTCTTAGTTTATTCTTATAATGAGCAAAATCTGTTTAGTAATCCGCAAAAAAGATATTCGCCGCGATTAAAAAAAATGTCATCGACATATATTTCGATAAATAGAGACATGCAATTTCAAGGAACCAGTAATTGACATTTGTTATTGCGACAAAAAAAGCTAAATTTGAATTATTCTTTATGAAGTAGCTAATTAAAACTAAATTTGAATTATTCTTTATGAAGTAGCTAATTAAAGCTAAATTTAAAATATTCTTTATGAAGTAGACTTTGCCAAGCACTTTTGAAACGCCGAATGAAGCTACCACATGTTCAGAAGGCAGCTATGCTGAGGGGAGCCGACAAGAAACTCAACAGTTGCTCTTTTCAATGTCATTATTACAATTAAATTATTAATAGCAACTATCCTGCAGCCAGCTGAGGCCAATCGTGGCGCAGAGGCATAAAGTGTGACTGTAAAACCGACTGGTTATAAGTTCGATCGCCCGTCGAGGAGATGAAATGTTTATTTAAATTTATATTTCCATTTTTTCACTCTGGTGTCGAGACAAAAGGGAGAGGGTTAAGTTCCACCACTAAACACACAATGCCTCCAAAAATTCGGTAGAAAATTGGGAATTGTTTAAAAAATTCCATTTTCCCGCTGCTTATTATTTTTTTTGACATCTGCGCTCTGCAAAATGACAACATAATGGAAAATCTGTCAATGTCAACAGAATTTGAGTTAAAACTTTGAGTTAAAACTGAGAGTTCAATGTTTGTTTTTATTTCGTTTCCTATTCGTACAGTGTTTACTTTATTATTATTTATAACTTTGTTTTGATATTAGATCTAATAATTTAAATTTTGTTTCAAATAATAGTGATGATATGCCTAAGATGGAATATTTAATTTTAATTTAAGTGAAATACAACTTTGTTAAGTACCATGTAAAATGAGTGAAGACGATGATATAAAGAATTATATTCCATCTCTGTTAAATCCGAGAACTATAAAAAGTGAAAACAATATATCATTTACACAAGTGAGTCTTTTATAAATACCACCAATAATATATAAAATTACAGTCCGGCCCGCCCGCGGCTTCGCCTGCGTGGACTACGTTATTATTAATTTTTGTCTCCATGAGTCCTCGTCCTATAAGTGACGTCCAAGCAAAATTTGAGACTCCTAGCATTTGTAGTAACAAAGTTTCATACAATTTTTCAACCCCAAAAACAACTCCTTAGGAGTCATCCTACAAATAACACATCCTATAATACATTTGTATCCTACAAATAACACATCCTATAATACAAATGTATTATAGGATGTAGGATGACTCCTAAGGAGTTGTTTTAACTCCTATGCAAAATTTGAGTTTCCTCGCTCATTTAGTTTCTGAGATTTCATGATGAATGAGAATAATATGAGCATTAACAATAGTTTTTTTTTGTGGTCAATTTTGTTAGAAATATATATAACATAATCATTATCACGATCTACATTACAATTTTAATGAATCTTAAAATATTCTTATTTTCAGAAGTCAGTATTTTCTACCTCATTATCTTTGAAAAGAAAATCCTTTTTGAAAAATAATTTAATCCAGGTATGCATATGGATGTCTTACTTCATTATAATTGATTATTACAAATATTTGACAGAAAAACATTTTATTTTCATTACAGGTATCTAAATATGAGAAAGAAAATTTAAATAAACATAATTTAATTCAAAAGAGCTTTAAATTTTCTCCAAAAAGAAAAATTTCCATTGAAGAAAAATCTTTAGGGCTATCAGCTATTGAAGATTTAGAATCCTTGAATAATAGTCTAGAATATAGTCCTTTTAGTTTAGATGTACCAAAATGTAATAAAAATATTGGTAATAATAATTTGAATAGTATTAATGGTTATACCAAAACTAACTCTTATAATAATAAGTCAGTATCTGATATTGATATCACAAATGGTGACTGCCTAGAAGAAAATAATGAATGTGAGGAGAAACCAACAATATCTCTTTCATTCTGCATTACTAACTGTGATACTATAAATATTAATTCAAATAAAAGTAATCTAAAGAAGATTGAACTGAAACATGAAGGAGACAATGTAAATATTGATTGTGAACTAATCGAGGGGTCACAATTATCTGAAGTAAATTCAGAATATAATTCAAATATGGACGAATCTCTTTTCAGTCCACCAAAAAGGAAAGCTGTCACCGTTAATCTAGAAATTAAAAAGCGAAAGTTATCCACAGATAACAATGTCAAACCCAAAGTTCTATTTTTAAATACAAATGCTATTGAAAGTCTGGCGCATGTCATTGTACAGCCACCAAATTATAAATTATTGAAGGCCAAAATTACTGATAAGAAACTGATTGGGCATCAAATAAATGGAAAAAGTGATAAATTAAAGCAAATATCTATAGATAAATACTTTCAATGTACTAATAGGGTGAAAATTACAAAAACTTTGTTGGAAGTTAAAAAGATTCAGCAAAATGTGTGTCAAATGAAAGACAACGATGTTAAACTGGAAATGAGCAACAACTCAGGTTTACTCAATATTGGAAGGACATCGGATAAAACTTATAGAAATGATTCGAAATCCCCCCAGCTTAAGAAACTACTGTCACCACAAAAAGAAATTAAACATACACTTCCTGAAGAAAGACCGGCATCGTCTGCAAGATCAAGGAGAAGTGGGGCAGGTTCCTGTTCGCCTAAACGAAATGTGGATTCCATACAATTTAATCTACCATTAAAATCGAAATCCAATAGAGCATCTGTGATCACTGGAAAAATTCCTCATTTTAAAATTGTTGCAGGTACTTCTTTTTTTTATTGTAATGTTTTTATGCTAGATTTTTTATAAATAAAATTATCATCACTGTTCATTATGTGATGAACCTTATACATTTATGGTTTATCCTGGTTTTTTTTTTCTTTCACACTGTATTCAGCACATTGGAACGCCTCTCTTTGCCTTCTTACTAGAGCAAAGAAATAAAAATATTAATTATTTCAAACATTTGCGCCACAACCTCATTGTCTCAAGATTTATGTTTTTTCCAAAAAAAAAAAACAAATCTTTGAGGCATTATATAACTTTGTGACATTTACAAACTTTGTTTTATTTTATATTTTTAAATAATTTTTGTCACAGGTACCCATTTTGCCGTCGATGCTTTTTCATATGGTGAAATACCTAATGTGAAACATTACTTCCTTACGCATTTCCATTCAGACCACTACGCCGGGCTACGAAAGAGCTTTAATAAATTGTTATTCTGCTCAAAAATAACAGGTAATTTATTATTATTCAAATTCAAATTCAAAATATTCTTTATTCAAATAAACTATCACAAGCACTTTTGAATCGTCGAATGTACATGTCAACAAAAAGCTACCACCGGTTCGGAAGGCAGTTCTGCTGAGAAGAGATGGCAAGAAACTCAACAGTCAATGGTTTATTTTACTATTACATTAGTTGGCAGCTATCCTGCATTACATTCAATAGACATTAATTCCATACATGTTCATCCTCCAAATATTCTTGTACAGTGTAATAAGCTTTACTTGTTAGAATTTTTTTTACAAATACTTTAAATTTTGGAAGTGGCAAACTTAGAATACACTACGGAATTTTATTATATACACGTACACTCAGACCCATAAAAGATTTATTAATTTTTGGAGGATAAAACTTGGCGTAACAAGCTTATTCTATATTATTCTACATTTTCAACGCTAGTTGCCCAGGGGCACAAACGTGTGAGATATGGGTTCGATTCCCACTGGTAGAAATTAAATATTTAATATTTTCATTTCTTCGCTCTGAGGTTGAGGCATATCGCTGCGTTGAGTTTCGCCACTCAACGCGCAATGCCTTTAGTATTCGGCGGAGAATGGACAACGGAAGTGACTTAATAGGTTCACTTAACAGAACGTCTTAACTAGGTTCTTCTTTCCTGTGCCTTCCTGAGGGATGGATTGTGAAGCTAAAAAAAATTTAAGGGTTCTGTTTAAAATAACAAATAACAGAATCTTTACAAGACTCATGTGCTTGTCTGTCCATCTTTGGTATTTATAAGCTTTTACTTTATTTCCCGTAAGTCTAGAAAGGTATAATAAAATTTTATATTGTTTTTTTATTTCTTCTCTATTTTTTTTTTGCTATTAGTACATTTTTCCGTTTTTTTTTTAGCAAATTTATGCATATCGCGTTTAGGAGTGAACCCAAAGTGTATTCAAGTAATAAATGTTGATGAAACTATAAGAATAGAAGGTGTAGAAATAACAGCAGTGGACGCTAACCAGTGAGTTCTGATTTTTTTATTTTTCTTTTTTTTTCTTTATACAGTTCTCTGTACAGTTTCTTCTTCGATATATACATTTTCAAGATAGGCTGCAAGAATCTAATAGTCTATTAATTCTCCATTTTTCACTCGAAATGAAAAACCGACAAGTTTACATTCGAACACTTTACCACAACGGTCCCAATGATTTATCACGCATATGTATCACGCACACAGCGGGATAGGCAGAGGTTACGTACTTTAAGACACTCCGTTCACATTTTCCGCTTAATTCTGGAGGCGTTGCGTGTTAAGTGGCGGTACTTCCTCTTAACCAGAGCGAAGAAATGAACTTATTAAATATTTTATTTCCACGAGTGGAAATCGAACCCATAACCTGTCGCGTTTACAGTCTCAATTGTGCCCCTGCAGTACGTCTGGCCTCATATTAATAATATCCGAATTGGTATATTTTATTTTTTCTAGTTGTCCCGGTGCTCTAATGTTAATATTTATGTTGCCAAATGGTAAAACGCTGTTGCATACTGGCGACTTCCGCGCGACGCCCGCCATGGAGTCATATCCTGTATTTTGGAATAAAGATATACATACTATTTATTTGGATACTACGTATGTCTTTTTTTTTTTTAATTTTGTTGGATTTTTTTTTTCTATTATTAAAAAATATGTGTTTATTAATTATGTAAGGATAAAATGAGTGTTGAAGACACAAATTTTTTGACATTGTGACCGTAAACGCAACGGTTGTGGGTTCTATTTCCACGCGAGGAAATGAATTATGTCATATTTTCATTTCATTGCTCTGGTAATAAGTCAAAGCGCAGGGTTGAATTGAAATCCTGCAGAGCGTGAGGAACTGGGTCTGAGTGTATTAACATAATGTTACTTCTGGTTTCATAGGATACAGTGACAAACTAAGAAGGAACGCATAGAAGTGTGATTATCAATAACATTATAATAAACACTACCAGGGAAAATAATATGTATTTATTCTCATTTAGTGTGTACACCCCTATTATTTGACGTTAAAAAAATTAAGAATGTAACGTTTTATTTTGAATTAAAATATTTGACTTTGCTATAAACATTGATCCTAGTGAGAATCAAATCCACGGCCACCTGTACAATCATTTGTTTCAGTTATTGCAATCCACGTTACGACTTTCCCACGCAAGAGCAAAGCTTGGACATGGCGATACATTTGCTGCGGCTAAAGAAAATGGCGGTGGAAAGATCTGGAAGGAACTTCTCGTCTGTTCTTATTGTTTGCGGGACATATACTATTGGTGAGGAGAAAGTATTATCAAGGATAGTAAAGTAGTCGTGACGCAGGGGCACGAGGGTGTGACTGTAACGCGATGGTTGTGGTTTCCATCCCCAATCGAG
The DNA here is from genome assembly GCA_000313835.2 of Heliconius melpomene melpomene. Lineage (NCBI taxonomy): Eukaryota > Metazoa > Arthropoda > Insecta > Lepidoptera > Nymphalidae > Heliconius > Heliconius melpomene. The sequence continues at coordinate 190,627 of HE671504.1, forward strand.
GAAATGAATTATTATTAAAATTTTCATTCCTTCGCTCTGGCACCGGCGTTGAGCTCCGCCACTGAAAGGCTCAAAAAAATTCGGCAGAAAGTGAGGAACGGAGTGTCTTAACATTAAGTTCCCTGTGCCTACCCTGCAGTATGCGGGAACAGCGTGAAAGTTACGGCCTAGACATTAAATCACTATCAGCAGTGATTTAATGACTAGCCTGTAACTTTTTATATATTGCTATCTTTTATTTCGCCTTGCTTTAACATTCGTTTTTTTATATATGGCTGTAGCATGCTTATAGACATCACATCCACAGATGTGTCTACATAATTATGTGTTCCCATATATTGCCATGGCGCCATCCCAATATCGTACACACAATCTGTCGTGTTTACAGTCACTTACAGGCACTGGACTTTTTATTTTTAAAAATATATAAAAGAGCAAAAAGTTTCGGTTTAGGTAAGGAAAAATTCTTCCTCGGCGTTGCGCGCCGCGTCGGGTGCACGGTATGGGCGTGCCCCGAGAAGGAGCGCGTACTGCGCACCGCGGAGACCAACGCCGCGCCCAGCGCAGCGCCGCGCGCCTGCCAGCTGCACGTGCTGCCTATGCGCGACCTCACGCACCAGGTCAGAGAGAGAGATAGGGAGAGTGTGGGCGTGGAAGTTATAATCTGTGGTCGTTGCCAATTATAGCTTAGCAGGGTAGGCAGAGGGAACCTAGTGTTAAGACACTACGCACCGCCAAATTTTCGGGGCCTTGCGTATTGAATGCCGGAACTCAACTTCGCGCCTCTGCCTTGGTACCAGAGCGATGAAATTAAAATATTAATAAACAATACTTCATTCCAGTGGGAATTGAACCGAAATATATTAAAACAGATCAGTGTTTACCAAACACAATGATTGATTGATTGCCTGTTTTGCACTTCATAATGAATAAATATAAATCATCGATATAGAGTTAATATTTATTTATAGACATTACGGACCTACTTGGATAATCTCAACGGAGCTTTCAGTGAAGTAGTCGCGTTCAAACCAAGCGGGTGGGAAAACGGCAAGAATTCGTCCGTCGAGAAGGATTCTGTTACAATACACGGTAATGAATATACTTATTTTGATAATGTTTTGTGTAATAAACTTTATAACTTTATAATGAAAATAATTTAAATTATTTTCATTTTAAACTTTTTAGTTTTATTGATATTGTTTTATAACTACTTCGAGATACTGTGTGCTAAGTAGCGGATCTTAACTCTTGTTATCAAAGCGAGTAAATGATAAATAATTAATTCTCTAAGCGGAAATCAAACCCACAACCGTCACGTTTGACGTCACACGTACCGCTGCGCCACCACGGCTTCAATTAAATACATGTATATTATATATTTCCATTAATATTATATTTCCAGGTATACCGTACAGTGAACATTCCAGTTTCTCTGAATTGATAAGATTCGTTAAGTTCCTGAATCCAGAACAAGTTGTGCCTACCGTTGATATTTCTGGAGGGATTAAATCTGTTCAGGTAATGTTTTTTAATTTTATAATTTCACGCTGTACCCCGCTTATGGCCGGGTTGACAGGAAAAACTCAATGTAACTACAAAACTCGAGGGATTGGAAAATGGAAATATAAAAAGGGGGGTAGGATGAGAGACCCTAGCGTTAAGACACTCTGTTCCCCACTCCGTCCACATTTTAAGACATTGACTTAACGCCACGCATTGTCTACCAAAGCAAGAAAATGAAATAATTTAAAACATTAGTATATATTTTAAATTTAATATAAGACATAACATTTAATTGAATCATATACATATAATTTATATATTAAACGTTTTGATTTTATTACAGAAATATTTTCCATGCCCTTTGATAAATAAAGAAGAAATTCTATGCCAATCACGAGTGACGGACTATTTCAATGTACAAACAAAACAACGCGTGACATAACTATAGGTAAATGGTGTTGTTTTTATTTTTTTATTATAAGTTCTAATAGCCCAGGTCCCAGAGCCGTTATACCTACGTCATTTTAGCAAAGCCGAAATTTTGAGAACTATTAGTCTAATATGTAGTTAAGACAGTATGCCTATCACTAACTTGAAAGTGGGGCCCTTTCAGAGGTAGCGCCAAATAACAGTATATCTCTGTCTGGAAGATGATTGTGCTGGGTGCTTTTGAGAGGTCTTGAAATTATCCATATATAGCATAAAATAATATATATAAAATATGCTTTAATTTAGATATATAATTAATTAATAAAAACACATGAGTGCAATTTTTTAACATTAAGTGGACTGTTGAAAACTTAGCAACCCTGGGCTTGCTGCTGACTAGGAGCTGGCAACTATTGATTTTCCAATTCCTTATGCAATTTTCTTTCAAATGATGTGTGATTACATAATAACATGAGTTGATTGATTGATTACGAAAAAGTTTAATTAAAGGTGATTGCGGCAGGATTCTTCTAGACAACCCTAGTGTAATCTATTCTACTAATCATGTATGATTCTTAAATCTAAGCTTCATTAAAAAAAACAGATCCCTGGAGATTTAAGTAATGGGCCTTCAATAATATAAATAATTTTTATACATTTTTTTTTATTTTTTTCCAGGTACAAAGTATTATTAAGCCATTCCGAGAGTAATATATTTTTGATATTATTTGTGTATATTTATAAAGCGAGAGTTATGCACTATAAATAAAAGTTTTTGTGCCATTTTCATTTATTTCTTATTTTAGCGTTTTATTATATTATCGAAGAGAGAATCCTTAATTAAACCTTTTGTTTTAGCGCTTTGTCTTGCAGTGCAATGCAAACTTACAATCATTTAAATTTTCCGCCGCACCGGAATCAAACCCAAAACCATCGCGTTGGCAGCCACATGTGCCACTATGCGTCAGTCAACAAAGCAGAGGATCAAAATTAAAACACATGGTTCATTATGGGCAAAATATATCTATTTACACTTTAAAATGCTGGTGTATGAACAATTCAACTTAAAAATAATATGATTTCCAATTTAAAGTAAGTAAAATGCGGTTTACTATTAGACCGGCCACATTATACATTACATGAGACCAAATAAAGAAATACAATTTTATTTTTCAGCTTCACGCTGTATCCCGTACACAGCAAGGTAGACAGAGGAAACTAGTGTTAAGACACTCCAGTCCTCATTTCTGCCGAATTCTAGTGGCATTGCGTGTTGAGTTGCGGAACTCAACGCTGCGCTTCAACTCGATACCAGAACGAAGAAAAGAAAATATAAATTTACATAAACATTTCATTTCTTCGAGTGGGAATCGAACCCACAACTTGTGCCCCTGCGCCACGAGTGGCCTGGAATACAATTTAAATTATTAAAAAAAATTGTAAACAATATGCCAGCCTAATAATATTGTACAATATTGTACGGAATGACCATTTGATAAAACTCAAAGTCTACCAGTTCATACATTCTTTTACAAATGAAGCATTTCAAGAAGACCAAAGTAAATAAATCTATACGAAATCTAATATATCTTCATTGGTATTGATTAATTTCATACTACAAATAATAAATGTTTATATATATTCAATTCTACGTTTCGTGTTTCCGTTGGGGGTCGTCCATGAATTACATCACATCATTATTCATCACGTCCCATGTCCCGAGTCACAGCTGGTCACATTTGGGAGTCCCTCCTCTATATAATTTGACGTCATACATTTTACAATTTTGAACTTTTATTAGGTTCCCGCTGTATCCCGCAGGTAGCAAGGTAGGCAGAGGTTGAAACACTCCACTTCCCACTTTCCGCCTAATTCTAGAGGCATCATCTCAACTTCAAAGTGAGAAAATGAAAATGTTAACGTTAACGTTGTTAACTCATTTAGAAACTTTTACAGTTAGAAATATTCAACAGTTCCACAAATATTTATATATTATATTTTAAAATGTCACAATATTTAGGGGGCGAGAGGGCACAAAGTGGGAGGGATGCTTCTGCCCTTCCCTCGTGACGTAATTTATGGATAGACCCATGCTAACATTATTTATGTTCCCAAAAATTTACTTTGCACTATGGTCCAGTCCGATAACTCTTGTTTGAGTGTTAACATAGCAGTGTGGTAACAAATGTAAAAAAATCTTTTTTTTTTTAATATAAATAATGTTTTTTTATATATTGGAAATAAGAAAGTAAAAAGTCATAATGCAATAAGACAAAAGCTATTCGATTAAAATATTAATATCATTTAAAGCAAATCTCTGCATATAATAAATCATAAAGACTGCTGAACAAGCATATAATTATAATAATAAAAATAACCGTCATATTCATAATACGATTGGGGGGTCATAAAACAAAGATAGTTGCAAAAAAAATTTAAAAATCTCCAACTGTATAAAATAAAAACTATTTAAAAATCTTCTTTTTTTTTTGTTTAAAAATTTCAAAGAATATTTTTCATCATCATTCATAATCACCAATAATATTACTTCACTAATTTAATGAAACTTCTCCATCCATGTCCAATAAACACCCCCATTAACACATTGCCGAATTTTAAATTAAAAAAAATATTAATATGATCTCACTTCACAAATTAACACTGGATTCAAATTTGAACGTAGCGATAATTTCGAAACAAAAAATAAATTACAGATTACATTAGCTATCAATCGAATCGAATACACTAACTAGCACATCAACGAATACAATATTAAATAATTAAAAAAAATACTTTATCAAATGAATTCAGGTTTTTTAATACTATTGTCATAAATGTGATGACCTGAAGACTTCATAAAGTATAAAAAATATTAAATTAATGGTATACATTTATAACTAGAACATAATATCATACAAACACTCTCATAGATTTTCGATTCAGAGAGTACAATTATACACATTTACTATGCATCCATATCCTAAGGTAATATTTGGAGTAAATCAACTGTAATGCTCCTAGTTTCGAGGTTGATCAACCCAGCACAATAAATTTCAATAGAAAACCACAGATATATGTAGAGTGGACATAGACAATATTGGATTATACATATATAAAACAATTAATTAGATAATTAGGCCTGATAACTTAATTAATCTTATTATTATTTATCTTATTATTTACTCAATAGTGATGAAAAATAATAAAATTGTTAAAAAGGCATAAACAAATTTTCTTTTTTATAATTCAATATAAAAACAATATATATAGTCCAACATTATTTATGCAAATTATTTTGTAACACTGCCATGATAATATTCAACAGAGATCAACTTACGCAAGGTACAAAATTCAACTAGCTTCATAAACTACAAATGTATACGTTGTGAAAATACACTGTACCTTAACACCAACAAAAAGGGGGGTTTCTATATCATTGGTAAAAATTATTGTCCACTAACTAACTGATAAGTTGTTAATCCTACATTTCATAAAATTAATATACATAAAATGTATCAAGTCCTATTTTATAATGCCAAAAACTATATTAAAGAAAATTAATACACAAAATAATTGGTTGTTACATTAAAAAAAAATGGCAAAAAACAGACCAAAAAAATATCTGTCCATTAAAGAATTTACAACTTATCAATTCTTAGCTGACGTAACATATGGCTGAGGTCCCATAGTGTCCTGCTAGGGTTGTGCAACTGTCTCTCAATATTTGAGCATTGTTAAAGTGACATCCCTGGCCGAATGCCATTGTCTGTGGTCACTAGCAACATCGCTTTTTTGTTTTGTTGGTCTTCTTTAAGTGTACTGTGTCGTTTGCTGTTACATTTTGTCTCTCTTTCATTTCTAATTTAGATCTTAATACCTGAAATTTTATAACAGTTTTAAGTTAATTTCTATATTTAAAAAAGTAGCTTTTACTGATAGCTTTGCGTGCAGGGTCATATGACACTAAGAGTTGTGTATGCCATAAACTAAGCACTTAAATTTTTTTTACATCACATTGTGTAAAACATGTAGCAGAATAGGCATAGGGAACCTGAGAACCTAGTATTAAGACACTCTATTCCCATTAAAACTGACTTTCCTACTTCTTTCAACACAACACAACTGGCCTCAAGAAACAATTCATGTGATGTAATATATATGTATAGCCTATAGCCTTTGTTAATAAATATGCTGTCCAACACAAAGATTTTTTTTATTTGAACCAGTTGCTCCTGAGATCAGCAGTCAAGACCCAAAATATAATCCAATGTCTATACACAAAATGTCCATTGTGCTGTTGTGAGACTGTGTTTTGTTTTTTTGTTATGTGATAGTTGTTGATTTGATTCCCAGTCTTGTGAATAAAATATTTTCATGCCATTTTAAAAAATATATATTTATTTACAATGGAATTTAATATTTCTTTACTATCAAATCATCTAAACATATATTTTTTAATGGAATATTATATGGAGATATAACTACTATGCATTTTTAAAAATATATACCAAATATTATTCCTTAAATTGAATTATACTTTATTCTAACTAAACTGACTTATAATGCTTACCATTTTTGTTATAGTGAGAAACATTTCTTCAACATTTATATTCTCTTTTGCACTGGTTTCAAATAATGGTATATTCATTTGACTGGCAAACCGTTGTGCATCCTCTGTTACAACCACTTTTCTTGATGGACAGTCATTTTTATTACCAACTAGAAATATACATATAATAAGTTACACATTCATATAGTATTTGAACAATTAACAATTATAAACTCATGCACAATTATATACTTTGAATTGAATTAATATGAATCATCAACAAACTGCTTCTTATCCTTTATTTGTTCTAACAAAAAACTTGCATTATCAATATGCCCACTAAAGGAATAAATTTCCTCATTTAGCATTAAATGTCTTCATATAAATGTTCGATACTCGCCTAGAACTTTGTTGACGACATCACAGTTCTGTTCAATCTCGTGTAACCACCGTTTGACATTGGCAAAGGACTCCCCATTAGTGACATCGTATACAACGATGACGCCGTGAGTCCCTCTGTAATACGTGCTCGTTATAGTCCTGAACCTCTCTTGGCCCGCGGTATCCCATATCTGCAGTTTAACTCGTTCACCGTTTATCTCTAAAGTTCTTATTTTGAAATCAACACCAATGGTTGTAATGTAACTACCGGAAAACGTGTTGTCGGCAAACCGCAGCAGGAGACAGCTTTTACCTACACCTGCAACACAAATACAGCATTCCACTATATAACTCTGAGGAGAAAGGAGTAAAATTTGTAATCACTTGCGAACTCAGGCCTCGCCCACTCACCACTGTCACCGATAATCAGCAGTTTGAAGAGGTGATCAAACTCACGAGCCATTTCTTGTTATTTATATATGAATACACCCCCTACTGGTCATGTGTTTATTGATAGCGACAGTAACTGATCGACAATTTCTAATATCGAAATGTTAGATAAACGCATGCCGTAGAACATTAGCTTGCGTCACTTTATAAAACGTCCGCCATTATTTTTCATGACTGCTGCCGTTCCGTTGTATATTTTTTTTACTGAGGCACAGATAAATAATATCGTTCTTAAAAACACTATAAAAAGTATAATATAATCTATAGAATAAGTATAAAATAGAGTGCCATATACTTAACTATTTTCGAAACGTTTACATAAATGTTACAAATAATATTAATAATTTCAGCAATTATTATAATTTCTACATTTTTCTGCAGCAATGAGCAATATATTTTTTAAATGTAATGTAAACTCTATAGTAATTTCCTTTCTGATTAAAATCAGAATTATTTTCATTTTAATATTATGGTGGGTAAAAATTATACCCTAATTATTATTTAAATTATTATTACAGTTGTACAGTCGAATTTCTACGCCACAGATGCATAAAGATGAGTCATGTCATGAATGTGTCATGTTTGTCGTTTCGAACGAAACTGTCATATCAGAGATAAAATTTGTACATTAGGTGTGGTATTGTAAATTTGTGACCTGTTGTTCTTTAACAGCGATTATAATGTCCGCCACATTAAAACCTTATTTAACAGCAGTGCGTCACACACTTACATCTGCTATGTGCTTAGAACATTTCTCGTCTCAAGTCGTCGAGAGATATAACAAACCGGAGGTAGAAGTGGGTACAAGCAAAGAATTGTTATTAAATCCTGTAACCATTTCACGGAACGCTAACGAGAAAGTGTTAATAGAATCATCTATTAATTCTATCAGAATAAGTATAATGATTAAACAAGCGGATGAGATCGAAAAGATTTTATGTAAAAAGTTCATGCGTTTCATGATGATGCGAGCGGAAAACTTTATCGTACTACGGCGGAAACCAGTCGACGGGTATCATATCAGTTTCCTGATTACAAATTTCCACACAGAGCAAATGTATAAACACAAATTAGTCGATTTCGTTATATATTTTATGGAGGAAATTGACAAGGAGATCAGTGAAATGAAACTAGCTGTCAATGCTCGTGCGAGGATTTGCTCTGAGGAATTCTTGAAGAGATTTTAATATATTATATCAAGTTAGGTCAATCGGCTGAATTTCTAAACTAGCAAAAATGTTGTTAATGGACTGACAAGACTTTTAATTTCTACTATAAGTTATCTTGTAAATATTCAATAATGACTATATTATATGTAATATGCATTTATTTAGAAAGTTCTTAATTGAAAAAAAAACTGAATGCAAAACAGTATTTTTTAAAGTCAAAAATTACTTCAATGCTTTTAATTATGTATAAGAACATGACTTAATATTATGTATTAGGTAATCTTTATTAAGAAAATTATAATAAATTTCTTTATAAAACTTGTTTCATTTATATTGAGTAAAGCATATAACATTTTTGTTATTGTAATTTAATTCTTAGCTGTATGCTGTATCCTACACATAGCAGAGCAGAGAGAGGGAACCTAGGATTAAAATAGTCTGGTTCCCATTTTCTGTAAATTCTGGCACCACACTGTCTTATTATCAGAGTGAGGAAATCCAAATATCATATTAACCCCACAACTTTTTTATTATTTTCAGATAATATTATATAATCAATAGATTTTCCTTTATGTATTTATTTATATATTTGCTTTACTTACTAAACATACTCCACCAAATACTACTTATAATATATTTTATAAAATAAAGGGAGTTTATATCAAAATTCTTGCAAAATTTCACATATTTATTGAAATAGAATCCATGAATTTATTAAATAATCACCATATTACAAATCAAAGCAGGATTATGAGTTTGATGACTTCTGATATTTTATGTTTAATTTAAGACAGTTAGTTTTTGGACTTGGCAGTACGTAAAGTGAATCCTTCTCCTTTGAAAGCCTCAAATGGTTCTGATGGTGTCTCTTCCTTTGTACTGGGTGGTCTTGAATTTCTGATAAATCTTAGTGTACCAAGAACAAAGTCATAGTCTGGTACACCTCGAACATAAGGCTGGAACAAAGGATAATTTATAAGTTACAATACTAATCAAAGCCATAATGGGGCAGTGGAACAGTGTGTAACTATAGACAAAATTGTTGTGGGTTTGATTCTTACTTAGTGCAATGAATTATTTTTATTTCCCAACTATAGTCAAAGTGTGGTGTTGAGTTTCACCACCTTTCTGAAATTCATAAGAGTAATTGACTCACAGTTAATTATATACTTCTGTAACTATTCTTGGTTAAATAATGCAACAATAACCATACTTTAATACAAAGCAACTAAGTGTAAATGGTAAATATACATAATTTATTTCTCATCTCACCTGTCTTGAAGTTGATGCCTGAGGCTCTGAATCACTTTCACTAGTTAATTTTTTCTTTTTGCCATCCAATCTGTTTCCCTCCCCGCTGAATGCTATAAAACCACTGGCTTCCGGCATCATAGCTGCCGGGTCTTCATCCATGGCTCCCATGTCCGAGCTTCCTTCTGCACGGCTTATGTGATCTTCCTCCTTATATCCCACTGGTGGGGCAAATTCTACCTGTTTCCAAATGTTTATTATATAGGATATTTGTATATATCTTGTACAAAATAGAGTAATATTATGCTACATATTATATAAGCCATAGCCTAGCCTAGACTATTTTATTATAAATATACCTACACTTTAGCCTTTATTATTAGAAATATACGTACATTCATATCACACTCAATAATAATAACTGCATTCCCAGGTTTAGTTTCCAGTACACATAGTTCGTAGACTTTAGAATTGTATTTAATTGCTATAACATCACCATTTGTTAAACATGAAAAATTTCTCAGACAGTTTTCGAGCACTGAAATAACAATATAAAAAAAACGTTAAAAGATGAAAATATTAATACATTATAATGAAAACTAAATAAAAATTACATTGCTTTATTTTAAAAGCTTTAACCTACCTGCTTTTGGATTAGTAATATCAAGGAAATCTTCTGACAATGGTTGAAACTTAGAGAATGTAGCTACTGGTAAAGATGCACTCTCTATCTGAAGTAAGGCTCCTTCTTCTAATACAAGATTTGCCATCATCTATTAGAAATTATAAAAAAATGATAAGATTTGAGGCATGGGCAACATGGGTTTCACTTACGGGGAAAAATCATTTTATTTTCCTTGCCAGAGCAAGAAAACAAACTCTTTGTTATCTTACCAAAGAGTGGTGTTGAGTTGCACCACTCAATATTCAATGTTCAAACACTACGTTCTTTAAGATATAGTGTTCGGCAAAAAAAAGGAACACAAATTATGTTATTTAGTTAGTAGTTTTTGTTATTGAAAGTAGTAATTGTTTCAATTTAAATAACTTCAAATACTAACCCAATGTGGTAAAAATACTCTTCCTTCATCTGCAACAAACTCCAATACTCCACAGTGTGTAATCCTTTTAGTTTTTTTATTTGTCAATTTAAATATCATAGGATATTCAATGTTCAGTCTAGTCAGCTGCTCTAAAGCTGAAGGTGGCATTATAACTGTGAATAAGAAGAATCATATAAAACTAATATGAAAATGTATTATCTTATTACTTGAGGTTGTTGTGGTACAGTTTCACAGCATCTGGCTATGATGATTCTGAGTTTGATTTCTCCTCTGGGAAATAACTAAATTTAAAAGTATTTTAGTTTCATTTCTACCCTTTGATAGCCAAAGCACGGCATTAAGTCATTTAACAAATGGTGTCTTACACTAGAACTCTTCATTCTGAAACTGCTTTTTATTTTGTTATACATTAGTTTGAATTACACATCTTCAATTTACACATATATTTTATTTTATGGCACATTATTTTGAATAACATGTCTTCAATTTACATTACTTTTATAATTGAAGTATTTTTCAAGTTGTAGTCGTAGTAATAAATGTAAGCAACAAAAAATAGATACAGTTACAGCTTCAGTATTAGATGTTGTAGTCTCTAATAAACAAATATTAACATCATATATTTAAAAATATTTACGCATATAAACTGTAAATGATAATAAAAATGAATTGGAAATATCTTGCTTTTCTTTAAAGAAAAATGCATTTGATGGATATGGCTGGGCCATATGTTTTATGTTATTTACTTAAATATAATTAATATAAATTGAAACTTACTTTTTCCTCCTCTTTCCACATCTTGTCTTTCATTTCCAGGTAGCATAGAAACGGAGTAACATCGATAAGTCATTATAAAAGGTCTTGTAATTTCGTGAAACATGTTGAAACCAAACTGAAACTTAAGAAATATAGTCAAACAATGAGCTTCTTTATATACATAAAGCTATTTACAAATGTTTAAGTTTATTTACCATTTTGATTGATTTTGTTTAAACAATAGAAAACGATTAAAAATAACTGCAAATCATTTAGGTACTGGATGCAATCAAAACACAAAACTTAATCTGTTATTAAATGTCAAATTCTTCGTTGTCAGTTTGACAATTAATTTCAATATGTGGCTTTATATTTAATGACTTTTGCTTTTTATATATGAAATGGGTTTTTTATAAAAAATCACTTACAGGTTTGAGGACAGTAATCAAATTAAATAAAATATATTATAGCTAAATTTTAATTTATATTTAAAAAATAAGAAATATATAAAATCACATAAAATTGTTATTTATTAATATTTCTTTCCTCTAGCACCAACGTAAAAGCTCGAGCGTTAAGTTCCACCACTCAGCACGCAATGCCTCGAAACATTTATCGGAAAGTTGGGAACGGAGTGCCTCAACACAAAGTGCCCTCTGTTTAGACTTGTTTTGAAATCTTTTTTTTGTACAAGTATTCGAACATTTCTACCCATTCGACAACGATTAATGCAACCCATCCCTTTCTATCTCGTAATCGTTCACAGTTCATTTCTTTTCATTCATTTGTGTATGTGGCAGCGGGTGCATTGTTCGTCATTTCTCTATACAAATAAAAAATATATTATTCATCTATTTTTCCTTCATGTAGAATTATATTGGAAAAGTGAGTAACTAAAGTTGCTTCTAAATTTTGTAAATTCTATTAGTGTACCGGTAGTTGTTCTTTCTCCTTCAAACATGAATGAACGCCATGTTGATTGTCAAAGGTGTTATTCGTTTCTGATGAGACAGCAGTGAATTGAAATAACTGTGTTAAATTTTCAGACTCCGCGATTTAAGAGGATCGCTCGTAAGCCGTTTCGGTTACTTAGAGCAAACAAAAAGCAATCATGGCTCAAGTGTTGCCTATACGTTTTCAGGAGCATTTACAGGTGAGTACGCCCATTGCACTTTGATAAATATGCTTGTAATGATAGTGTAGGGGGACGTTATATGATGCGAAGTAGTTATAATGGATCGTTTTATTAATTGCCTTGTTGTGTAAAAGTGGGAGGTGATAGTAGAAATGACATTGCGCAATTATATGCGTTGACAGATACCACCCCCTAAGCCGTGCACGAAATAGTGCCGGTATTGATTTGTTCCACATTCCCTCTGGATCATATGATTTACTAGTTATTTGACAATTTGGCAACCTTCCTCTGACGAGCTAATTATTAGCTATAGACTGGAATATATGTATAACAACAAAGTAGTTATAAGATATTGTAAATGCCAAAGATAAGGATTTTACAATATAAAAATTTGCACTTAGTCATTTTATGTTTCATATGAAAAGTTTTTATAAAACAAAATGTACTGTTTATTATGTTGTTATTAAATTAATTACATAAACTTTGATGTAGGGATGATGGTTTATAAATGTATTTAAATTTTGTATATAAAAGTAAAAATCTTTAAAGCTGTTAAGATAAAGATTAAATCACAATAAGTAAATAAGAAACCTATATAATCACTATGAAAACATAAAAATAAATAAATAATGAAGAAATTCTCATATTTTATTCCTATATAAAGTTTATATTCAAAGTATCTGAAAAAGACTTTATATGAGACCTATTTTTTATGGGCATTGTGCCAAGACTTTCTTGCAAACATAAGAAGATTATTGCCTCTAATGTCGGCAGCTCTGTTCTCAAGCCTCAAAACAATGGCCATTATATTAATATCTTGAATGGGCAAATTTGAGATGTTAAAACAGTTATTTATAACTATAATTATAATAATACAAACTACTTCATTTTTACTTGACAGTAATTTTATTTGTAGTTTTTTAAACTATTGAGATAACATATTTATTGAAATAACAAGGAAACTTTTTAGGGAATTGTAGCAAGGAGATATTGTTTATTTGTAAATGTAATGGTTATGGGTTCAATCCCACTTCTTTACAGCGATTATATTATAATTATTTTCATTCCTTGATCTGGTAGACAAAGTGAAGTGTCAGTGCCGTCACTTAACAAACAATATCTTCAAACTTGGACAAAAAGCGGAGAATACAAATAAAATTTGCAATATTATATCTCACTTAAATAATTTCTAATAGGAAAATTATAAATTAAGCTGAACCAATTAACAAAATATTTATCTATAATATTTATATTTGTCTTCCTAACAGCTCACAAACATAGGGATAAATCCCGCCTCCATATCCTTCAACACTCTCACTATGGAGTCGGACAAATTCATCTGTGTCCGAGAGAAGGTTGGGGACACTTCAGAAGTGGTCATCATAGACATGGCGGATCCCACAAACCCCATAAGACGTCCCATCAGTGCTGATTCGGCTATTATGAATCCAGCGAGTAAAGTGATAGCCTTGAAGGGCAAAGCTGGGGTGGAAGGTGAGACATAGATAAACAATTTTGGCTTTTTGTTGCTTTGCTTATTTTTTTTATATTATATACAGCATGGCTGAGGTGATTTATAAACCTGTTAGAATTTCGAATTTAGATATTTTTTTTTTGAATTTTCATTGTTTTCATAAGAAATCCTTAACTTTAAAAAGTCCTAAAATGAATTGTAGCCATCAGACAGCTAAGTTCAGGGTAGCTACTACTCATTAACCATACTTTATTTTTCAATTACCAGCTTATTTGTCTACTCTTTGTTTATTAAAGGTTTTATTCATTTTGACATTTTATAAAAGAAATAGAAATTATATTTCTACACATCTATATTTCTTAAATAACATTTTCTAGCAAGTTGTAAAAGAAAGTATGTATAAAAAAAATATTTGAGTAACTTTATTAGACACTAGCAAGACTACTTGAAATTGATGCTTAATTTAATAAAATATTTTCAAAAAAATCTATTTGTGGCAGGCATGTTCTGAACTAACCCAATAAGAAAGATAAAGATAAAAGATATTTTTTAACAAATAACATTCACAATTTTTTGTTACGTCTGATTGTACCCACACTAGGTATTTCTGTGTTAGGGGTTCCAATATATTATTTAAGAAAACCAATTGTATAAACATTATATTCCTACAAATGTCCCTAACGTATAAAATGTTGATGTAAATGCAAATTTTTGTTGTTGAAGTTACAATGGACGTTGCAAATATTAAAATAAAATATTAATAAATAATAATTAATTCCAGTGAGTAGGAATCGCACCCATAATCGTCGCGCTTATAGTCGCTTACAAGCGTTGTGCCGCTGCGCCACGACGGGCTCTAACGTTGGCGTAACGTTGTTATATATCATTTTTTTCAAGTTATATGGAACTAGTGGACCCGGACGCGGCTACGCCTGCTTGAACTATAAGAATATTTTCGCGTCGGTCATACTCATACTATGCCGCCCGAAGGCTAGGTCATTTCGAATCAGTGACATCTCCTTAATTATTTATTAGAATGTTATACAGTAAACTATAATTTCAATCTACATAAAATGCTAAAAGTGACTATTATATTTATTTTCATAAGGATGAATATCAAAATGTCGCGGTAACGGTTGCGTAGCGACGCGACGGTTGTTATTAACATGGCAGAATAAATTGCATGTCAAATTAGAAACTACTTTAAAATATATTAGTTTATATGTGTAATGTAATGTTATATAGCCTATAGCACTTCTGAAGAATGCAGCTTTCATACAAAACAAAAACATAGTAAATCGGACCAGTAGATCCAGAGATCTTAGCGTTCAAACAAACAAACAAACAAACAAACAAACTCTTCCGCTTTATTATATTAGTATAGATTCTATCAAAAAAATTAGATCGCCGGCAAAACGTCAACTTAATAGCCAAATGTCAGTGCGTCATTGATCGTCCGTGATGCGGCAGATTTACTTCACTCTCCCTTTTAATTGCAAAGGCGCAGGTACGCAGGCGTGGGTTCGATTTCTACTCGAGGATATGAAATATAAAATATTTTAATTTCTTTTGCTCTGGCATCGAGATCCAATCGCGGCATTTAGTTACGCAATACCTCTACAATTCGACGGAAAGTGGGGAGCAGAGTGTATTAACACTAGGCTCTCTCTGCCTACACTGTTACTCGGCAAACAGCGTGAAAATGAAAATAAACTACTGGTAACGCAGTTTGAACGTAAATAAAAACCATTCATATTATTAAGGAGGTATAATATTATAATAATAATAATTATAAACAAATAATTGATAATGTTAGCTAACAATTTGAAAGTATCAACTTCTTCTTCTCTATAAGTTTCTAAAAATATAAACATTTCTTTCGGCTTTCTTTAAAAGCTTATAAAACTGGCTATTCAATGCTTTTCTTACTCTTAAAATTTAAATCGTGTATATTCGACCTATATTCTCCACCCTGCTGTTGACCTTCTACATTTATGTATGTAGCCAAAAGATATTGGGAACTCGTTCACCAGTTAGGTCAACATTATACTTAATTTTTCTTCGTAACTAGTAAAATTTAGTTTTCTGAACTGCCATGGAAAAAGTACTTATGTAAAAGAATTTATAATAGGATTACATGTTACTTATTTCAGTTGATATAATATTCTATTATAAGTTTTTATTGTTTTTTTTTTGTAGGCAATAATTTATTTTACAATGGGTCCATGCGTTTACGACTTTCTATCATTTAAGCGAAGTCAATTAAATCGAAAAATATATCAACTTGTTCAACGCGACGATTGTGGGTTCGATTCCAAATTGTCATCTAGATGATAATCGAACCTATTACCTATAAACATGAGTCAAAATATTGAATCATAACGTATATCTACCCTTGCAAATATATTAATGGGGTGAAATTTGAAAGAAAAAATAAACGAAAATAGTTTTTTCAACCTTTTAAACAAAAACGTATAGAGATAATATTAAACATATTTTATAATATAATTTTTATTTTATCACGCAGTATGTAGTACTAGGGGATTGCGTCATGACGTCGGTCGTCCACTCGTCGACTCGGCAATGAATCATCTAACGTGCGCGGAACAGAGAACTGTAAAAATGGCGTCAGAATATTTTAAAGATTAACTTATTAAATATTAATAAATTATTAATATTTTATTAAAAATATATTCGTTGCGTGTATTGAGGATCGTCTATTGTAAAACTGAACTTACAAAGATATAAAAATAGGTAATCATATAATAGCATTAGTTAAAAATATATGTATAAGAAATAAATTAACTTAATATATTTTTTTAAGTTCATAACAGTCGTAAAATATTATCTGTCTTATATAAATTGTATTTAACCAATTTTTTATTGAAGACATTTTTCAATAGAGAAATTAAACGGGATGGCGTTTATAAAATTTAATAAAAATTTTCGGATAGTTTCTATACAGGCTCTATCTACATGCATGATTTATAGCTGACGTCTTAATAACCGATGTTATATTTCTGCTATTTAATTTTAATTTCATTTATTTGTATTTGAAATTTTCTAATATGATACTGATAATGAAATTAACGGAATCTTTAACGATTGGATATTTATTATTCTGTGAAAAGGCTGCTCACAAATAATGAAGTGGGATATGAACAACTTTGGGTAATTTGTCGATTATTTTAAAATAAAATTATTTCTAATTTATTCAATGTCTATGTGGAAAGAAACTAGCACTTAATAGAATTCTAAATGAGTACTTTAGAAAATATTAAAAATCACCATAAAGTAGATAAAAAATGATTAACCGTTCTGGAGGAATTGCATGTTGAGAGTGAGCACCTTTATCGTTGCCAGAGCGAAATTATATTAAATATTTAATTTCCTCCAGTGGGAATCGAACTCGAAACCTGTCGCGTTTACAGTCACTCCCTTGTGCTCTGCGCCACGAGTGGCTTCCAATATTGTTTGTATTTTGTTATTTAAAAACAAACATGTCTTTTATAGTAGCGATGTCACAAATAACTTGTTTCCAACTAATATTTAGCTATTTAACACTTACATAATAATATTACAGTGTTGACCTCATCACAAGAACATCAAGGCGTAGCCTTAAGGTTTATTCATTTTTAGCCGCATAAATAATTCTAATATACCTATAGGGAGTTTTACTTTATTATTTATTCAAGTTAGGAAAAAATATATATTTATAATATATGGATATGTGTATATAATATTTATATGAGGCACATGTGTGTGTCTGTAACGTGGCGGTCGTGGGTTCGATTCCCACTCGGGAGAATAAATTATATTTTTTTTGTGTTTTCATTTCTTCTCTCTGGCACCAAGACAAAAGCGCGGTGTTTAATTCACCCACTCAACACGCAATGCTTCGAAAAATTAGGTTCCCACTTCTTACCCTGCTGTATATGCGGGATACAGCGTGAAGTTGATTTAACTTTTTTTTATATGGTTGAGAATAAACTGATACTATTTTTAACTTGCTTTTCGAAAAAAAACGTAAATAAATAATAGTACGTCATTTATGATTATTCTTATCAAAATGACCCTGACAACGTACTTTCTTAAGCCAATGACCCATTATATTCTTTAAATGTTTTAATTTTGTCATTTCTTTTGTGCCATAATATTATTATTATTTATTATTAACGGTACATTTATTTATAAGAAGCGTGCTTTACCATTTCTTGTTTTTTTTTATAGTCACGTAACTTAATGCTCGTTTTTGCGGTATTGACAAAGAGAATGTAGTGTTCTTTTTTTTTAACTTCACGCTTTATCCCGTACATAGCAGGGTAGGCATAGGGAACATGGGAACCTAGTGTTGAGACACTTTCGTTAACCACTTTCTGTCGAAATTTGAAATGGAATTAATGAAAATGTTAAATATTTCATTTCACCGACGCATATAAATTATAAAATCATTTGCAAAATCAAAGACCAAATATTTTTATATAATATAGACTTCTACGATCATCTAGCAATATAAAATTAACCCTAATAAATGAAAGCAGTCACTAGTAACATTCCTATAAGTGATGTATATTTAAAGAGGCTAATATTATTAGAAAATGGCATTGGTACGCACGAATGCGTCCTAAGCTATACGCGACTATATGTTAAAATCGATTGTTATTTTTTATTTATGGAACCAACTTGAAATAACTATTTTCTTGGCACTTTTTCACTTAATTTTTCTTTGGATTTTGTAAAATAAACATTTATGTGATGTCGATCGTTAAAATAGAGAATCTATTTAGTGAGACAGAAGGATATCTTATTTATTTTTATTATTAACATACTATGTTTATAATGTCCTAAAGCACTCTTAAAAACTAAAGTTGAAAAAAAATAATTATCATCCATTAGTAAAATGTCATAAAATACTCATTATCGCGCACCCTAAAGCACCTGCACTTGAAAAATGAAGGGCTTCTTTCATTTGAAATTTAAAAGTACCATCTAAAGTAAGTAGGTACCAAATTGGTAAAGAACCGTAATTTAGTAGCTTCACGTTTATCCCTAGCGGGTTAGTCAGAGAGGACGGAGCGTCAAACGCTACGGTCTCTGCTTACCTCTTTCGCCTCGTCCACTATCATCAACCTCTTCATACATGCCCTCCGGGGGGGTCCTCATGCTTTTTACGTGACCTCTCTCTCTCTCCAGTATCTTCTGTGTTTTCGAAGGTCAACCGAGGTCGCCGGCGTCGACATAACGACGTTTATTTATAAGAGATTGACCTCGGGTATTTAACACTATTAATTATCTATAGGTCAGTGTGCTCCATTACAGTGACAGGAAAAACTTTAAATAGGCATTTTTATTATTGTTTTTATTCTGTTTACTTAATGGTGCTTTTGATTCACATAATTTTATATCATCAATACTATATTTGAAAGTTAACATATATGTAATATAATAATAGAATTGAGGACGCCGTGGCGCACAGGCCATAAGCTTGTAAAGGTAAACGCGACAGTTGTGGGTCCTATCCCCTATAGAATTGATAAATTGTTATTTATAAATGTTTTCATTTTTTCGGTACCAAGGCAAAGCGCGGTGTTGAATTCCGCCATTCGACACGCAATGCCTCAACACTACAGCGGAAAGAGGGAACGTAGTATCTAAACACTGTGTTTCATCTGCCTACCCTGCAGTAGGCGGAATACAGCATGAAGCTAAAAATATATATTTATATTTTATAACTTAACTCTTTTTCGCATTGTTTGAACAGCAATATAACTAATCCGTACACCTCTCACACAGACGATCCATACTCATTTATTTCTTATGTCCCAGCAGCGCAAAAGACGCTGCAAATATTCAACATTGAGATGAAATCCAAGATGAAGGCGCACACGATGACCGAAGACGTGGTCTTCTGGAAGTGGATATCCCCCAACACCCTGGCCCTCGTCACCAAGATGTCGGTCTACCACTGGTCCATGGAAGGTGACTCAACGCCGGTCAAGATGTTCGATAGACACTCCTCGCTCGCTGAGTGCCAGATTATCAATTATAGGACTGATCCGAAACAACAATGGTTGTTGTTAGTTGGTGAGTTTTTATTTTTTGTTGTTAATTTAGTTTTTACCATTAGAAGGATGCTATAAATTGCAAATAATAATTGTCCATAGGCATATCGGCCCAACAAAACCGTGTAGTGGGCGCCATGCAGCTGTACTCCGTGGAGCGCAAATGCTCCCAGCCCATAGAGGGGCACGCGGCCTCCTTCGCCACGTTCAAGGCGGAGGGCAACGCGGAGCCCTCTACGCTGTTCTGTTTCGCCGTGAGGACAGCTCAGGGTGGCAAATTGCATATTATCGGTGAGTATAATAAAACTGGTATATTAGTTTTTTTTGTTGTTTATTCAATTTAGTACAGAAGTCAAATCCTTTTTCGAAATTGAACCACGGAACCTCCCAAAAAATACTCCGCTCCCATTAAGACACCATACGTTACCAGAGCGAGGAAGAAATTAAAATTGAATCTTTAATATAACATAAAACTCATAAATAACAACTATTTCAGAGGTTGGCCAAACTCCAGCTGGTAACCAACCATTCCCCAAAAAGGCAGTAGACGTGTTCTTCCCGGCCGAAGCCCAGAACGACTTCCCAGTGGCAATGCAAGTGTCACCCAAGTATGACGTCATATATCTAATTACCAAATACGGATATATCCATATGTATGATATTGAAACGGGAACCTGTATTTATATGAACAGGATTTCATCTGATACTATATTTGTGACTGCCCCACATGAGTCCACTGGTGGTATTATTGGTGAGTTGATTTTGGTATACTTGTATAGTGCGGTTGATAAGTCTTGGTCGTTTTGAATGTAGGTTTTTTGGTAGTTGGTGCATTGTTTCGCACGCGGGAAGTAAGTAGTTGAAAATAGGAAAAATCCCAAAGTCATATCTACCCAGCCATCTGCAGTTAACTTTCAGTTCGATCACAACTCGTCGAGAATACTGTAGAATAGTATGTATCAGACGCCATTTTGTTGTCAAGTGATAAATACCGATAAAACCAACTGGTTGTTTCTATATCCACCAAGTTGTACAAAAAATTTAATGCAGTTAAAATGGTTATACAGGGTGGAAGAGGTCGCGCTTCTTTAATTGAAACTGCATATAGGGTAAAATATTTCAAACCCGGAGCTAAAGAAATTAATCAAGATGCCTCAACAATTTGGACGTAGGATTTTTTTTTCATTTCACGATTTTTCTCCATACCTGTATTTCGTGTGACGCACACATACACATACTACTACAAAAATACTACTAAGCGTTGCCAATCTTCTACTTTTCATTCGTCAAAACAAAACCGAACGAGAAAGAACGATATCTCGCGTTCTTTTTCACGCAATTACCTATTTATTATAAATCTAAATAACGTTCAATTATTATTATTAAAATTGTTTAATAAAATCCTACTTTAAGTCAATTTATTATATCACCTTTATTATGAAATTATTTAGTAATACTGCACGGTTATTGAACCACCACAAATTATATTCAACATTTTTAACACACAAATGATATTGAACTACGATAGATAGGTACTT
>HE671504.1:212490-242637 GCA_000313835.2 Heliconius melpomene melpomene
ATCCGGAGTGGGTTCGAGAAATGGGCTAAAGATGTCACAGAGTGGTATCCAAGGGAAGGAAAACGGAAAAGAGGACGGCCGCTACGGAGATGGGAAGACGACATAAAAGCATCAGCGGGAGCAACATGGACGAGGAAAGCACACGATCGTCAAGTGTGGAAGGATCTGGGGGAGGCCTATGCTGAAAAGCAAAACAAACAATTTACCGATGTCTAGATTTTAAGTACTTTATTATATATTGTAAATATTTAAGTTTGTTAATAAAGGCTATTTCTATTCTATTCTATTCTATTCTATTCTATTCTATAATTTTTCTCGGTAAACAGGCACACACACAAAAATACTTTTTTAATTGGAACCAGTAATTCCTGAGATTGGGGCGTTCAACTAAACAAACCCTTCTGTTTTATTATATTAGCAGAGATGTGTCATAGAAAGAATTGAATCTGCAACCTTGATCATTATGATGCATGTTCTAAGTATTGCACTCGTTTCATATATTATATTTTTATTATTATAAATAGTTTAATGGAATTTTCCCTTCTTGAAAATTTTGATGATGACCTATTTTTTCACGGCGATAATAGATGTTGACTCGTATTCGTAGAGTGTTGTTTTTTGAATATTTCAATGAAATTTGAGGCTGTCGTAGCGCAGGCGCAACGGTTGTTTGTTCGATTCTTACTCAGCGGGAGTATTTAATTTTCATATAAAGCCAAAAACAATGTCCTTCTATAGAATACCGAAATTATGCGGGGTAGGCAGTATCAACTAACTAATACTCGCACACTTTCGAAATACAGGGATTAATTAATTGAAACTGCATATAGGGTAAAATATTTCAAACCCGGAGCTAAAGAAATTAATCAAGATGCCTCAACAATTTGGACGTAGGATTTTTTTTCATTTCACGATTTTTCTCCATACCTGTATTTCGTGTGACGCACACATACACATACTACTACAAAAATACTACTAAGCGTTGCCAATCTTCTACTTTTCATTCGTCAAAACAAAACCGAACGAGAAAGAACGATATCTCGCGTTCTTTTTCACGCAATTACCTATTTATTATAAATCTAAATAACGTTCAATTATTATTATTAAAATTGTTTAATAAAATCCTACTTTAAGTCAATTTATTATATCACCTTTATTATGAAATTATTTAGTAATACTGCATGGTTATTGAACCACCCACAAAATTATATTCAACATTTTTAACACACAAAATGATATTGAACTACGATAGATAGGTACTTACATTTAACATTAGTTTTACATCGTCGTTGTCGCATTTTTCTTTTACTAGCACTAATATTTACATCATAAGTAATATTAAAAACTCAACATTTGTTTGAAATGTCTTAAAAGAATGTACGTTTTGATAGTAGACTCAAATACTGACACAATAGTTTCTTATTTGAGAAAAATACTCAGTAATCACATCATCACGATCACGAAACATTCATCACGATTTTAGAAATCCGATTAATGATAAAATTAATATTAAACAACATCCAAATAATTTAAACACTTAATAATTATTCAACGTATAAAGTAAAACAAAATAATGTAAATACAACAGAACTTAGCCGTTCCGCGGCTAAGTTCTGTTCTTACACAGATAATTAAAAACATTGTAATAGTTGCCATTAACTAAAATACTTATCGAATATACTATTAATTTTTTTATTAAGATTTTCATTATTATTTATATTTGTATAATTATTTTGATAGAAAATCGTATAAAAGTTAAAGAGTAAACGAGTTTTATAATGTTACACGAGAACCTACGAAAACTCAATACGAAATAAATTAATATTTAGTAATTATTTGTAAATAGTATTGATAATTTTATTAATTATTTTAATATCAAATCATGCGTAAAAAGTATAATCTACATTTATTATGAATTATAGTGTTATATTAAGCAATCAATCAATATTAAAAATGCATTTTGTTATCTGTACAAAGACACCCCGCTCACGCCGCACCGATTACCGGGGATTCCCATAGAATCGGTGCGGCGCGTACATTCTGCGCAATAGTAGTTGGGTCGGACTATAGCTGAATGCTATTTACTAAACCATATAAATACAACGGGTTATGGGCCCAGACCACGTCGTAACAATAATAAAGAAGATTGCATCAATCTTAGAAAATTTAGAAATACTGGCGAGATTAAAACAGCGTTACTTCACGCGACGCTTCGGCGTTGGTATTGAAATTTGGAGGTTAAGTTGCCGGGAAGGAATAAAAAAGAAAAACAAGCAAAAAAACAATCACAATGGAAGGGAAACAGCACAGTAATAAAACTGGAAGGAGTAAAAAATTGGAATGCTTGGAAGTTCCAAACATAATACTACTACGGGGGGAAATTGTGTCATCATCATCTGCATTTATTGTAAAAAGAAATGCTACAATTAAAAGAAATATTAAATGTTTCAAGCGTAATAATATGGGTCATTATCGAGCTGAATGTAATGTGGACAGAAAATGTAATATTTATTGTTAAAAAAAGTGAGAAAAAATGCTATTATTGTAATAATTTTGTAAACATGTTAAAAATGAGTGTTAGTTTAAAACGGGAACATAAAAAATGTGTTTGTAGTGCAACAAAAGTAAAATTAAAAACCTAATAGAAATAATTCAATAAAAGTGTGTGTAAAGTGTATTCCTAAGTGTTGCGTTAATTTAACATCAGCTCGCCGCCGTTGCCTACATACCTACGCTAGTTGCTGCGACTCGATTTCTTGAATGAAGCGTGTGCGACGTTGCCGCGCCGACAGGTAAGTGTGTGAGTGATAATATTACACTTTACAAATGGCGTTTTTTTTTAAAACGATTATTTTATTATTTATTTTGTTTGAAAAAATAACTTTTTCATTTTTGGGAATTATTTTTTTTCTGAATTATATTAGGCTTTTATAGAGTAGTTAAAACTGTGGTTTCATTTAAAGTGGTGCCGTCAATTCCACCCTGTATATTAAATACTAGCTTTTACCTATGGCTCTGTCTGCGTGGTCAAATGGGAGTTAGTAAGAGTTCTTTCCATTTAATTTTAAATGATGTAATATAGCTTAAAGGAGTCTTCAATAAATAGACTATCCAATACAAACACAAAATCAATTCAAGCTAGTAGTTCCTGAGATTAGAGAGACCAACCTAACAAACTCTATAGTCTTATAACATTAGTAATAGATATGTTCTAATATATTTTAATGAATCACAACAGGTGTAAACCGTAAAGGCCAAGTGCTATCAGTGACAGTTGAAGAAGACTCAATAGTTCCGTACATCAACACAGTACTGCAAAACCCAGAACTGGCGCTACGTCTCGCGGTTAGAAATAATTTGGCCGGCGCTGAGGAGTTGTTTGTTAGGAAGTTTAATATGCTATTCACTAATGGGCAGTATGGGGAAGCAGCTAAGGTAAGCATTTTATTAAAATATAGTTGTTTCGTTATAATTATTTTATTAAAATACTAGCGGACGCGCGCAGTTTCGCTTGCGTATTTAGTGGTGAATTCTAAAAAACCATGAAACACATGTTCAATTAAATATTTTTAAAAGTCTAAATTTCAAATTTTATAATAATCGGTGGCGTTTTAAAGATTTTTCCATACAAACTTTCAACCCCTTATTTGCACCCTTAGGGGGAGAATTCTAAAGAACGATGAAACACGTATTCAATTAAATGCTTTTAAAAATCTAAATTTCAAATTTTATAAAAATCGGTGCCGATTTAATTTTTTTTTCATACAAACTTAGAACCCCTATTTCATCCCTTTAGGGTTAAAATTTTTCAAAATCCCTTCTTAGTGGATGTCCAGATTACGAAAGTAAACTTTTGTCCAAGTTTAACGTTTCTACCATCAGCGGTTACGGCTGTCTGTCTTACCTCAGTCAGTGAGGACAAGTCCTTTTATATATATAGATAGTTGTTTCGTTATAATAATAATGTGACTCATTCTAACCGTATATATTTTAAGGTGGCAGCAATGGCGCCCCGAGGCATTCTCCGCACGCCACAAACTATCCAGCGTTTTCAACAAGTGCCCACACAGCCGGGACAGACGTCTCCGCTGTTGCAGTACTTCGGTATCCTGCTAGACCAGGCACAGTTGAACAAGTTTGAGTCGCTGGAGCTTTGTCGGCCTGTTTTGTTGCAAGGTGGGTGTGGATTATGTTATATATATTTTTTATATGTGGTTTGTTATTAATTTTAGTTTTTTAAATAATACTATTTTAATTATATTATTTAAAAAACTAATATATGGTGTAAATTAGTGTCATAATTTATTATTTCTCACTCATATATGAATGTAAGAAAAGTGTACCTAAAATTTTGAAAAAATTTTTTAGATAGCATTTAATTTAATTGGCGACATCTGATGTATATTTACATTTTAATAAAAAATCTAATTTTAACTTTTTTATTTGCTGTATTAGTTCAAAATTATAAAATAAGTTAGTGTATACTAAAGTATATAATAAAATATTTTTAATGCCTATAAACAGGTCGTAAGCAGCTCCTTGAGAAATGGCTTAAAGAGGAAAAGTTGGAGTGTTCAGAGGAACTGGGTGATCTTGTGAAGCAAGTGGATCCTACTTTAGCTCTCTCCGTATATCTACGGGCCAATGTGGCCAGTAAAGTTATCCAATGTTTCGCTGAAACTGGCCAATTTCAGAAAATTGTGCTTTATGCCAAAAAGGTAATTATTTTTTTATTAAACTAAGTAATAAAAAATTTTTTCGATCATTATGGATTTAGAATATATGCTGATGGCAAATAATTAATTAAATTTCTACTTTATTTCAAAAATGTTACTAATTACTTTTAGGTTATTTAAACAACACTACAATAGACTTTCTAATAAATTATTAAATAATGAAACATGACTATAATTCATATATTTTTAACCAGGTTAGCTACACACCTGACTACATCTATCTACTCCGTTCTGTAATGCGTACCAACCCTGAACAAGGAGCAGGGTTTGCCGGCATGTTGGTAGCTGAGGACCCACCCCTGGCTGATATACAGCAGATTGTGGATGTCTTCATGGAACAGAATATGGTGCAGCAATGTACTGCCTTCCTGCTGGATGCTTTGAAGAATAACCGACCTGAAGAAGGTGCTTTGCAGACCAGGTAGACAATTTTTATGTTTCAATCAACTAGTGGGTTTTGCTGGCGTGATGATAAAGTAGAAATTTGGATAGAACTGTGTAGGTACTTGTAGGTATTTTTCCTTGGCCTCAAGGGATGGTATGCTGTCGCTCAACACTGACCGCGTTGGCAGCGACGTGTTAATAAATATATCATTAATAAGTAGAAAAAAAAATATCATCCATTAGTAATTTTTCACATATGAATAATAATTATATATTTTTAAATTATTATCACATTTCACTCACACAGACTACTCGAAATGAACCTGATGTCGGCGCCCCAAGTCGCGGACGCGATCCTAGGCAACGGCATGTTCACCCATTACGACAGGGCGCATGTCGCGCAGCTCTGTGAAAAGGCGGGCCTGTTGCAGCGCGCCCTCGAGCATTACACCGATTTGTATGATATTAAACGTGCTGTGGTAAGTTGGATATTTTTTTATACTTGTAGTATTTATTTTATTAAGCTTTTGTCTTGATGAGACCAGTAGTGGGGCAAGGGCGGGGTTGTAAACGCGACAAGTGGGTGGGTGCGTTTGCCACTGGTATAAATGAATTATTCCACAACCAGTCGCATTTACAGACACCCTTTGTGCCCATGCGCCACAACTGGCCTAAATAATAAAAACCTACTTTATAGTATGTTCGTGGTTCGTAAGACATTAGTCTTATGACTCAAATAGGACTTGCAACTCAAAAATCACATATAAATTGTTCTATTAATGACGACTCTATATTAATTTATGAAATATTAATTATTTCAGGTCCACACCCACCTCCTATCAGCGGACTGGCTTGTCACGTATTTCGGCACCTTATCAGTGGAAGACTCTCTTGAGTGCCTCAAGGCCATGCTTCAGGCCAACATTAGGCAGAACTTGCAAATATGCGTACAAATTGCCACAAAGTACCACGAACAGCTGACTACTAAATCTCTGATTGAATTATTTGAAAGTTTCAAGACTTATGAAGGACTTTTTTACTTCCTGGGCTCCATTGTCAACTTTAGCCAGGATTCGGAAGTGCACTTTAAATATATTCAGGTAAAATAAAAATATAAAACCGTTTAATAAATTACTTATTAAATGTTTGAAATCTTCATCATCATCTTATGCATTTAAGAATAAAATGTTGTTATAACAATTGATGAAATAAGAAAATTATTTGTGTAAAAAATAATTGTTTAACATTTGTTAATAAAGTTATATTTGCTTATGTAATCTATATTAAAATTGTAATAAATTTTATTTTACTTTGTTTCATGGAATTATTTAAAATTTAATTTTCACACCCACATGTGGTAGACACATGGTCACCACAGGTGAAATAAAATATATAATAGTGATGATTAAATAATATTATTATATGTATTTTTCAGGCTGCATGTAAAACAGGACAAATTAAAGAAGTGGAACGTATATGCCGGGAATCGAACTGCTACAACGCGGAGCGTGTGAAGAACTTCCTCAAAGAAGCCAAGTTACCTGACCAACTGCCTCTCATCATAGTTTGCGACAGATTCGACTTTGTCCACGATCTTGTGCTATATTTGTATAGAAATAGCTTGCAGAAGTATATTGAGATATATGTGCAAAAGGTATGTATTGTTTTTTCATATTATATATTTCCTTGGCTTTTTTTGTTTTTAAAAATATTGAAGTCCATCTGAAATGTTTAATTAAAAAGGGGGAAAGCCAGTCGTGACGCAGAGTCATGTGCGTTTAATTGGACTCCAAGAAATGAAATATTTATTTAAATTTATATTTCCACTTCTTTGCTTTAAGCAGAGTGACTTAACACTAGGGTCTCTGTTCTTGCCCTGCTACATGGGATGTACAGCGTTAAGCTGATTTCTTTTTTATATGATTTAATTAAAAATTCACAACTTAATTTTGTGTTTTTTGTGTGTATTTATAACACTACAATTTTCATAATTCAGGTAAACCCGTCTCGCCTACCCGTTGTTGTCGGCGGTCTCTTAGACGTGGACTGTGCTGAAGATATCATCAAGAATTTAATCTTAGTTGTGCGAGGACAATTCTCAACTGATGAACTTGTGGCTGAAGTCGAAAAGAGAAACAGGTATTAATTGCTTTACCAATTCTTCAAAATGAATTCTTGTAAAATAAAAAGATTAACGCTTGAATAGTATTTATTAAAGAATTTAATTATTCTTTTCTATGATGGCATATTTTTGATATTTTGTATAGATAACTTAAGGATGTCATTTTAATATATAACATCTTTTATTTCAGATTGAAATTACTTCTCCCATGGCTGGAGACACGCGTGCACGAGGGTTGCAACGAACCAGCCACTCACAATGCACTGGCTAAAATTTATATTGATTCAAATAACAACCCTGAACGTTTCCTCAAGGAGAATCAATGGTAAATTACTGCTAATAATTATTTGTTTTCATAAAATTTTATTTTTTTATTAATTAATTGATTTAACTTAAGGAAGCAAACTTTATAAAGTATTTAATATTAATATATATATTTTTATCATTGTTCTGGCACGTCATTAGGTCTACACAATAAAAATATCACTTTCATTAAATATGGCCAATGTGTGCAAATTTTCAAACGCACAAGCGTCTGATTGTAAACGCTACGTTTATGGGTTCAAAGTCCATTTGGAAGAATAAGATATTATTTATTAATACTTTAATTTCTTCACTCTGGTAACAAGGCGAGGTGTGTGTGTGAGGTGTTGAGTTTCGTAACTCAACACACAATACCTTAAAATTTCTGCAGATTAGCTAAATATTTCCTTACACAAAATAAATAAATAAAACAAACAGGTACGACTCGCGCGTTGTTGGCCGCTACTGCGAGAAGCGCGACCCGCACCTGGCGTGCGTCGCGTACGAGCGAGGCCAGTGCGACCGCGAGCTCATTGCCGTATGCAACGACAACTCCCTCTTTAAGACCCAGGCCAGGTACCTAGTGCGTCGGCGAGACCAGGATCTGTGGTTGGAGGTGCTGGCAGAGTCCAATCCGTTCAAGCGACAGCTCATTGATCAGGTTTGTTTTGTGGTTGTCTTGATACTCACTCCCTTCTCTCTACCCTTTGATGTGGAAAAAAATGTGAAGCTGCTTAATTTTTTTTATTAAACAAGTACAGATTTATTAATTTTGATTATTTTAAAGTATTTTACTTTTAATATGTGCTAACACATAGTTCGTTCAATTTATTTCAATGGAAATTATTATTGCAATAACAATTCCAAATATAATTTCCATTTCTTAATACTAATAAGCAATTTTTTTCAGGTTGTCCAAACTGCCCTCTCGGAGACTCAAGACCCAGAGGACATCTCAGTGACAGTGAAAGCTTTCATGACAGCAGATCTACCAAATGAACTGATTGAATTGCTTGAGAAGATTGTTCTCGATAACTCTGTGTTCTCTGATCATAGGAATTTGCAGAATTTACTTATTTTGACTGGTTAGTAAAGATTTCTATAGGGATTTATGTAAAAAATCTTAAGATAAGGAGGACTTGCACATCCAGAGATAACACAAGCAAAATTTCTGAATCTCTTCAAGCAAAATTGCTGAACACAAGAAAATTTACAAAGTCTTTTATATTAATCTATTTATTATTATCATTTCACAGCTATAAAGGCGGATCGAACTCGCGTCATGGAATACATAAACCGTCTCGACAACTACGACGCGCCCGACATCGCCAACATTGCGATCAACAATGAACTGTACGAAGAGGCGTTTGCTATATTCAAGAAGTTTGATGTTAACACTTCCGCTATTCAGGTAATATGTTTGATTTTGTTGTTTTGGTTTGTGGTAATGGTGAACTATAAGACGTTAAATATATAACAAATTTAATGTACCGGAAATCGAACTTGTGTCTATTGGATACTCACCGAGTTTGCAGGTCATCAAATGCTATGTTAAAACTTATGTACATTTCTAAATATTTACTTCTCCAGGTTGTGTTTATTTTTAAAAAAAGTTTTATTGCTCTAGCTTCATTGTATAAAGGTGTTTGACTTTGCACCATACTTTACCACAGTAAATTTTCAAAATAAAGACATATTTAGTGTTTTAATTTATTAGACAAAAATACAATTAAAACTGATTTTATCTATGTGGTTGATTATCTAATATGTAGCCACCCAGTTATAATTAAAAAATAAACCTTGTTTCCAGGTGCTAATTGACCAAGTGAAGGACCTGAAACGCGCATACGAGTTCGCCGAGCGTTGCAACGAGCCGGGCGTTTGGTCGCAGCTAGCCAAAGCCCAACTACAACAGGGCTTGGTGAAAGAAGCTATTGATTCCTATATAAAGGCAGACGACCCCTCCGCCTACATGGACGTGGTGGATACGGCGACCAAGGAACAGTCGTGGGAGGATCTTGTGCGGTATTTACAGGTTAGTTTTGTTGTTCTTTATTAGATTTATTAAATAAAAATATACTTTATAAAATACAATAGTCATCAGTTATACTATATGTCATAAGGTTCATAAAATCCAAAGGCTAGAGACGAGGCAAAGGCGAGAGAGAGGCAAGATAGTAAAAAAAATTAATTTAAGATTAATATTGATTGATTAATATTGATTAAGATTCAATATTGATCTCTTAATTTTGGAAAGAATATAATATGACAGAGGGTCTAAAGCTCTAGATTCTCTCTGCCTCCTACTACTACATATGGAATACAGTGTGAAACTAAAAAAAACAAAAACAATTGCTATATTCCGAAACTTGACAATTTTCAACATATAAATAATAAACAATCTCTCCCACAGATGGCACGCAAGAAGGCTCGCGAGTCCTACATAGAATCAGAACTGATCTACGCATACGCCCGCACCGGCCGTCTCGCTGACCTGGAGGAGTTCATCTCGGGGCCAAACCACGCGGATATCCAGAAGATCGGTGACCGCTGCTTCGAAGATAAAATGTATAATGCGGCTAAATTGTTGTACAATAATGTTAGCAATTTTGCGCGTTTGGCCATTACGTTGGTGTATTTGAAGGAGTTCCAAGGTTTGTTTCTTTTGGTATATTTTTTTGTATGTTGTTTTGTATGTTTGTATGTTAGGTTTTGTTGTATAACTTTAGGCAGTATTGAGAGTTAAGACACCCTATTTCCCCACGCACGGCCCTATTTTAGAAACGAGTGGTGGAACTCAACGCCGCGCTTGCCTGAGCGACAAAAGTGAAGAAATTAAAATATTAAATATATAATTTCCTCGAGTGGGAATCGAACCCACAACCTGTCGCGTTTACAGTTACAAGCTTGTGCCCCTGTGGCACGACTGGTCTCAATTTAAAATATATTAATTAACAAAAACCATATTTTCCAATCACAGGTGCCGTGGACAGTGCTCGCAAAGCAAACTCTACCCGCACGTGGAAGGAGGTGTGCTTCGCGTGCGTCGACGCCGGCGAGTTCCGCCTCGCGCAGATGTGCGGACTGCACATTGTCGTACACGCTGACGAACTGGAGGACCTCATTAATTATTATCAGGTATTTGTTGAAGATATATAAGGGGAGTTTAACTTGTTGTGTTATGCAATGGTTGTGGGTTTGGTTCTTGGTTGTGGAAAAAAATTTGGATATGCAAAGCGTAATATGCAACATAACAAGCAAGATGTGGGCGAGTTTTGTCTCGCTCAAACATGGGGGTTACACATTATATTGCACTTATTACTCAATTATTAAATAAATAATATTTTTTAAACCAATATAACAATTTATATAAAATAATTTTAACTCACCTTCACAGGATCGCGGTCACTTCGACGAGCTAATAAGTCTATTAGAAGCGGCCCTCGGCCTCGAGAGAGCCCACATGGGAATGTTCACGGAACTGGCGATCCTATACTCCAAATACAAGCCGGCCAAGATGCGCGAGCATTTGGAGCTGTTCTGGTCGCGTGTTAACATTCCGAAGGTAAATTATGTTTATATTTTGTTGTTAGTTAAAAAGCAATAATTTTTTGAAATTGTATATATGTTAAAAAGTTGTATCGCATATTGCGGGAGACATATTTGGTGAAGTAAAATATTAAGTAAAATTAAGTACCTAGACTATTAAGATATTAATTTTAGACATTATTTATAATTGCAGTAGTATCAATAATCAAATCACTCGTACAGTAACGTATGTTTTCTTTTCCAGGTGCTTCGAGCAGCTGAACAGGCCCACCTCTGGTCGGAGCTGGTGTTCCTCTATGACAAGTACGAGGAATATGATAATGCGGCTCTTACTATGATGCAACATCCCACTGAGGCGTGGCGTGAGGGACATTTCAAGGATATTGTTACTAAGGTATAATTTGCTTTGTTAGACCTAATATAAAATAAAAATTCCTTATTTCACGTTAAAGTTGCAGGTGCACAACTATCAAAGAATTTAATAAAACAGAATTACAAAAGGACAGCTTTAACTCTAAAAGTGAACCAGTCATTAAGTGCCCTCATTGTATAATAAAACAATTTTATTTTGTTAATTTGTCATGTATCTTTTGATTTGTATATCTCAGAAATATGGTTTTGTTTTTTACTCCACATAATTGAAGTTACAGGTTAGTATAATATAAAAATAACCCTCACATTCATAGCATAAGTATTGCAACTAATATATAATTTAAACCATTCCAGGTGGCAAACATGGAGTTATACTACAAAGCTATCCAATTCTACCTGGACTTTAAACCTCTACTCCTCAACGACCTGCTATTAGTCCTGGCCCCGCGCATGGACCACACTCGTGCGGTCACCTTCTTCACTAAAGCCGGTCATCTGCAGCTTGTGAAGGCCTACCTGAGATCAGTACAGAATCTTAATAATAAGGCTGTAAATGAAGCATTGAATTCGTTATTAATTGATGAGGAAGATTATCAGGTATGAGAATTGATGCTCTTAATTTTTGGTATTTTACACCTTTTGGGCATATTAGGGGTAGCCAACCTAATGTTAAAACACGGTACCCCAAAACCCGGTGAATTTTCTAGACTAAATTGAGTTGAATTCAAACACTCCATCATTACACTTACATTCGAATGGTATTCAACTGTGCTACAATGGTCTTATATATTGTGAATTTATGAAAATAAGTTTTATATAGTCAAGTTATTTACAGCTTATTTATTATAATATTTAAATTTATAAAATGATAACCTAAATTGTTTTACTTGTAGGGCTTACGAACATCGATAGATGCATTCGACAACTTCGACACTATTGCGCTGGCGCAACAACTAGAGAAACACGAACTTACCGAGTTTAGACGAATTGCTGCTTACTTATACAAAGGTAATAATCTCAAAACATAATATATTATGAAAATTTAATTTTTAATGTGTCATTATTATGTGTGTATGTGTGTGTGTTACTATTATTTATCATAAGCCATGTGAAAATAAATGAAATATGAATGAATATTGAGTGAGTGACTATGTTAAGAAAACGTGATGAACAAAAAATATAATTGAGAATGAAGAATAAATATGACGAAATTGCAAGCATAAATGGGGGAGAGCTTTTTTTTTTATTATTTTATTCAAATACATATCCAAGAGTTACTTAAAGCATCTAAAATATTCATTTTACACCAGGCAACAACAGATGGAAGCAAAGCGTGGAGCTCTGCAAGAAGGACGCGCTGTACGCCGACGCTATGGAGTACGCGTCCGAGTCCCGCCAGCCCGAAGTGGCCGAGGAACTGCTGGATTGGTTCCTGGAGAGGAATAATTTTGAGTGCTTCTCCGCTTGTTTGTATCAGGTGATTGAAGTTTCTTTTTTTTGCTTTATGCTCTGTCCTTCTGTATTGTAAAGAAATAAATATAAATGTATTATTGTATAGAAATAATAATCTAGTGTTATGACGATGTTATTGGGTGATGGAATTCACTAATTCTGTAATAATGTATGTAATTTGTTATAATTTATATCATTGTAATGCATAATAATTATTTTTTATTTGTGTAAAAGTATGAAGTCACTATTTGTTGCTAATTATTTTTTTAATATTATCCATATAATAATGATTTAAATTCCCTTACAGTGCTACGATCTATTGAAACCAGACGTAGTCATCGAATTGGCATGGAGACACAACATCATGGACTTTGCTATGCCATACCTCATACAAACGGTCCGCGAATTGACGACAAAGGTAGAGAAGTTGGAGGAAGCTGACGCCAAACGAAGTACTGAGAGTGCTGAACAAGAGGCCAAACCCGCTATGATCATGGAACCACAGCTTATGCTTACCGCTGGTATGTATATAATTTTTTAACAGTCATGCTGTATCCCGCACAAAGGGTAAAAATTATAGTATTTGTTAAAATTTTTTGCAACAATATGTCAAATTATTGACTAATAAACCAATTCGCAGGTCCATCAATGCCCTACGGCGGTGTACCTGCGCAGGCGTCGCCCTACGCGTACGCGGCACAAGCACCCTCCCCCGCGCCCTACCACGGCTACGGCATGTAGGGAACCGCCGCCCCTGCCTGGGGGTCCTTTGCGCACTTCTGAGCGACGTGCCGACACGCCGACACGACTCGCCGACACCGACACCGACACCGACACCGACATGCCGACACCGACGCGACACGCCGACATATATATTTATTAACTATTATTAATGCCCTATAGTGTACATATTACTATGCTTATTAATTGTGAATCGTATTATAAATTAAATGTTGTTTAGAATATACAAGTAGATCCAGTGAATTGAAATAAATATGGACGTCGGCGTGTCATATCGGTTGTTTCTTAGGAGCGGAACTCTCTGCATTTTCGAATTCAACCGTAATTTTAGTTGATGAGGTCAAACTTGTGAAATAGTCTAGATTTTATACACAACGGGTTTACGTTTGTAAGCGGCATGGCCTAATTGAGGTTTTTTTTTTCGGTCATTGTAAGTATTAATCGAAAATGCACTGAGATCTTATTTAATAAATAAAGAAAATTAAAATTATAGTTCTCGTTACACTACATTTTCGAGGTAGAAATTTGTTAATATATATATTTACATCATCAATATTTTTAGAGATTCAATCGCTTGGATGCCGACTTTTAGCATTATATTCTCGTCATGCTACTTTAGTTGTTAGTTGGCCAAGTAGATGGAATCTCTAAAACATAGATATCTAAATACATTGCGTGCTCGTCATCTTACTAGGCTTACCATAGTGAGAAAATTATAAATTCATTTCATATATATATAATAGTTATTGATGAAACTTGGCCTTAAATTATTAAAACTGCTGCATGTTGTCATTCTTAAAATCAAACATCTACTAGAACTAGATGAAATGTATATGGAAATTATATTAACAAATTAATAATATAGAAGCAAATATAGCAGTCTCCATTCTGATATCATAATAATACCAAAAACTTTGGAAGTAAATAAAATAACCATTTTATTATGTAAAATATTGAATATTGCTGTATTTTCTTTTATAATATTTGAATATATATGTTTTCTCTACTGTTAATCGAGCAGCTGTAACCAAATTTTAGATTTGTCTGAGCTTAGGTGTACCAATGAGGTGCATAGATGAAATATTAAACACACATTGTAAATTGATTGTGGTTATTTATCGCGACGTCGATACTTTCGTTTGAAATATGATAAGAGCTATTTAAATACATCAAAAAAAAAACTATATGGAATATTATGTCACATTCAATAAATATTTAATTAGATAAATTAATATTCTAAAATATCTTTATGCAAAAGTCGAAATTTGCTGAGCTTTGTTTTTTTTTCACAAACAAGTGCAATAATTTGGTTTTTTGGTTGGTAGTTCAGTATAATCCTTTTTGTTTGAAGTCCGAAATATTAAATTATATATTTATTTAATGTAAAAAATTTTAAAATATTCATTTCAAATGATTATTGCTATATGTATATAATGCTTTCGATATTGCAATTGTAATTGGTGTAGAGTACGTTGAAAATGATAAATTTTAAATTGCAAAATTAACGGTAATAAATGAGAAATGTAGGTATGTTTAGATTTAGTTTAGGCGGAGATGGAGTAGTGGTATGTTATTATTATTATTATTTTTAATTAATACTATTAATTATTATTATTATTATGTTTGCGAGCGTGTGCGGGTTTGTATCTTGTTGCGTTGCGTCTTATATCACACCTTGGTATGCCTTCACTAGATAATATTTAAGAATATTACTTATAGTTAAACCCGGCTGCCCGAGAGAGCCTTCTGTTATTTCAACTCTTATCATTCATTAATTATTATTATTTTATTATTTGTTTCTCATGAAAGATGTTAGCTCCACATACTGTTATATTATTGGTAACAATGTGATCGCGAGTTATAATTGATTATTAATTATTAAAAAAATCATTTAAATCATTCCTCTCATTTAATTAATATTTATTTTTCTTAATAAAGCAAAAATGAATAACAAAATAAGCCAGAATTTTTTTAATTATAACATTATTAGTATTGTATTTATTCATGTATGATACTATTTCACTGAATTTTATTATTGTAAGATTATATAATATGAATAAAAAGAAGTGTTTCTTTATGATTACCTTCTCCCGTATAATATAGAGAAATCTGCTGATAAAATTAAAACTGAAAGTAATGATGAAATTTTATATTAACCCTTAATCAAATATTGGGAAATTATTTCCCACATGCCACTACTGTAATTTTTTTGTTTTATTTCGTTTTTGGCAACTCTAATCAGTACCAACCTTAGGGAAAAATAATCGTACAGAATTTTTTAATTTTATTAATTTGCAACATTTTGTCTTAAGGCGCGAACTGTCATTGTATGTCAATGTCAAAAACACAGTTTGAAATATTTTGTGAAAAAACCGGTTCAAACGGAAGATTTAAAAGTTTTTGAAGAAAAAAAATCTGGTAAGTGCATAAACACAATAATATTGTAAACTAGATTTGTTTTCTGAATGTTTCTTACGGTTTTTGGGCTCGCAGCATTGATATTTGTTGTATTTTCTTAGGTTTAATTATGTGGGAAATTATTTCCCATTGTTTGTTCCTGCATTTGAAAAATACCAATTTCTATATATACAATAAATAATTTGTCTGTTGCACTATATAAGTACCTAAACAGGTATAGTTACTTATAATTTTATCTAACTTACACAACATTGTCAGCGAGTAACTCATATATGGAGCTTTCTCGAGAGTTATGACTGCGATTGAGTGATTTCTCACTTGATTTTTATAACTATTATATTTTAGAACTATTTGTACTGCTCAGACTACCAAGTTAGTTTAGACTTCCTTTATTTGTTTTAGATATTTAAATATGGACGCTAAAAAGTTACAAAAAGTTCTAACAAAGAAAAAATTGGAAGAGGTGGTGCAAAATTTAGACAACTTGTCTGATTTATCAGCCTCAGATTCTGAAGATGACTCATGCTATGTCAATAGCATTCATTCTCCATCCGATACTTACCTCAATCAGCTTGACGATAACCTAATTGAACAACGTCTTGAATATATCTTCGGCTTCGAATCGAATGAAGATAAACAAGAAACGCCTACTATACAAGCCCAACAGATTTCAACGGATGCCTTACTGACAGCCTTAGGAGAAACATCTCATATCACAAACTCACCAACAACAGACAGTCCTTTGCTAACTTACTTAGATACAGAAAATGACGAATGTAATATACAACTTCAAGACATTCACGCATTTGAAGTTCAGCAAGACTTAATAAATGTCATTGACGTTCCCATGGAAGAGTTTTTGGCAGATGATGAACAGACTGAAACTAACAACGAAATACGCAGAGATCGTTCTAAGCCAAGAGTATGGGAGACAAAATCCGAAACCCATGATATTCCCGTTTTTGAAAAACGTTTTAAACCCAAGGCGAATGACACGCACAAAACTTCACCACTAAGTATTTTTGAACGGCTTTTTCCTGATGAACTGATTGTTATAATTGTGGAACAAACAAATAGATACGCATATACAGAAAAATAGCAACAATTGGCAACCAGTAACTCAACAAGATATTAAGGCGTATCTAGGAGTTTTTAATCTTCATGGGCTTAAATCCTCTGCCGGACATGGAACTGTACTGGTCTTCAGATCCTTTTTATTACAACAAGGAAATTGCCCAGGTTTTCCCAATCACAAGATTTAAAAAAATTACGGAAAATCTCCACTTAAATGATAATGAAATGGAACCACCAAGAGGCTCTTCTGAATACGACAAATTATATAAACTGAGACCCCTCCTCACAGAACTGAACAAGGTTTATCAGAGAGAAGCATTTAATTCTGAAGTACAATCAATTGATGAATGTATGGTGAAGTTTAAAGGTCGAAGTTCGTTAAAGCAATATATGCCGAAAAAGCCCATCAAGAGAGGATTTAAAGTCTGGGCAAGGTGCGATGCAAAAACCGGGTACTTCTACCAATTTGAAGTTTATACTGGAAAAGGCGACAGCACGGAAAATGAAGGATTAGGATACAATGTTGTCATGAAACTCTGCAGTAGTGTACCAAAAAATACTTTAGTCGCATTTGATAACTTTTTTACAAGTTGTAATCTTATGGAAGATCTTTATGATAAAAAGATTTATGCAGTAGGGACAGTCAGATGCAATAGAAAAGATCTACCTGATATAATAAAGAAAAAAGCAACCAAAACCATTGCGATTGGAAAAACATCAGTTTGCAGCTGTTACTGCAGAGCCAATCACAGCCATTAAATGGCTTGATACGAAAGAAGTCGCTATACTTACGACAGCCCATCAGCCACTAGATACAATGCTTGTAAAGAGGACCCAAAAGGATGGTTCTAGAGCAGACATTCTTTGCCCGAAAGCAATTGCTTCGTATACACTTAGCATGGGTGGAGTTGATCTATTCGATCATTTTAGATCATCGTATCCAATAAGCCGTAAATCACGAAAATACTGGATGAGACTTTTCTTTTTTTTGTTCGATGCATCCATAATAAATGCATATATTACCTACAACTATACACATGTTGCGACCCTTCACGGACACCGAGAATTTAGGTTACGCTTAGCACGTGCCCTAATAGATAATCACACAACACGGAAAGGTAAAGCACAAACAGGTGTACTTTTTAAAAAAGATAAGAAAGGGGGTAGGTTTGGCGTGCCAGACGAAATTCGTTTATTGAATGTGGGCATACACTTGCCAGAAGAGACTAATACTTACAAAAGGTGTCGCTTTTGCAGTACCAAACAGAAAGAACAGAGAACAAAAATACAATGTTCCGCCTGTGGAGTAGCTTTGTGTGCTAAAAATTGCTTCAAAACCTTTCACACTGTTCCACCTCAATAATATTATTTTTCTTAGTAATTAAGTTTCAGTTTATATTAAAACTATATATCATTCCTAACGTTGTTGTTTCATTTTATAACTTTATTCACTCATATTACAGTATTTTTTTCAATTTTATTATATAAGACAAAAAAGAAACAAGTAAAGTAGGAGCAACTTACATGTATAGAACTTGTAGTAAAAATATATCAAAAGTTGAGAGCTATTCCGGATAATGGGAAATAATTTCCCACTTAATTATATTTTGCTTTGAAATACCGGATACTGGGAAATAATTTCCCACTGCAAAACCCCCATTTCCCCCCTTTTTATAAAAAAAAGGAGTTGTTTTTCGAAATCTACGGCACCCACTTACCTAAAAGCCGTGACCAGATTTCAAATTACTCGAAAAATAAAGTTTGTTTGATTAAGGGTTAAATAATTTAAAAATTTCTCATAATATCAAACAATTTTTCAATGAAAGAGATGTTCGAGATAGAGATAGTCAATATTTAATATATTACATAATGAAGCTGAAGAGTTTGTTAAGTTTTACGTTTTAAACTCAGGAACTACTGGCATGAATTGAGAAATATATGCGACTATATAATTATCGAGGAAGGCTATGTGTCATACACAACTAGTTATTTTGCATTTGATTTCATTGCAAAGGTGAAAAGTTAGATCTCTAAATATATATTTACTGAATTTCCTACTTAAATTCAAAAGATAATCAAATTGTTAATAATATGATTTTTTTCCTTTTCGTACGTATCGACGTTTTACATCACTAATGAATATCATAGATTTAACATAATTTTTTTTGTCTACTTCTACCAACTAAATGTCGTTGTCACATCACATTTGACAACTGACAACAGTCAACAATTATTGTGAAAACGTCTAGATATATAAAGTATTATGACCTACAAGCGCAAAAAGTACCACCACGGTGATACTCATCTGAAAAAAAGGTGGAGAGTACGGAATAGAAAGAAGGATCTCGACCAAATCGACGACGATATAAAAGAAGGTAAAGTAAAAGTTCGTGTTTGAGACTCACATGTGTAATAGTTTAAGGTTATGTCACACAAATATATCAAACGGTTTTTCATTTATTTACAGAAAACGCCGATAAGTTGTTAAACCAAGAAGTGGACCTCGACGTACCAGGCGCCGCACAACATTATTGCCTACACTGCGCTCGATATTTCATTGATAACCATGCACTTTTAGAACATTTTAAAACTAAAGTGCATAAAAGAAGGTTAAAAGCTCTAGAATTAGAACCATACACTGTAGAAGAATCGGAAAGGGCAGCTGGATTCGGGAATTTTAAACTTCCTAATAAAAGGAAAATCGTCACACAAAATACAGAAAGTGCTGATATTACTGACAGAGATAGTGATGCTTTAGAAGTGAGTCCTAATAAAAAGAAAAAAGTTGAAGATAATGCTACGTAAAATATGTCAGAATTTTTTTAGTAAAAACATATCGCTAAGGCAATATTCTGCATTGTTTATGAATGGTCCAAAAGCTACTGAAAACTTTCTTTTTGTTACACCATACATTGATTTTCATGAGCAAATAAAGTACAAAGAAGTCATACAGACTGAACTTCATAAGAGACAAATAGATTTAGATTTACAGAAATTAGAGAATCTTTGGGATGTATATGACACTTTAAAAAATAAAAGAAATGAACTGGATTCGAAGAGGTCAACTATAGGTAAAGAATTAGCAGAATTACAACAGAATAAGGAAGAAAGTGATCATAAAGAAAAATTGAAAATACAATTTAATTTAGTCAAAGAAAACATTCAAAAATTAAAAGTTCCATTGTGGTCGGCTGAAGAAGCTGCTATAATAGAATTTCTTAAATTGCCCAATAAGTTACACAAATTGACCCCTGATGACACTAGCCATATTATACATACATATAGCAATCAACCATCCAATAATAAGGATCATCTTGTAATCGGCAAAAAACATGACTTGATTTATTTTGTTAAAAATGAAAATTATTATCTTAAAGGAGATGCCGCCATTTTTGAGTTAGGTGCTAAGTTTCATCTAAGTAGGATATTAAGAC
Source organism: Heliconius melpomene melpomene (assembly GCA_000313835.2). Lineage (NCBI taxonomy): Eukaryota > Metazoa > Arthropoda > Insecta > Lepidoptera > Nymphalidae > Heliconius > Heliconius melpomene. Next base: position 233,076 of record HE671504.1, read on the forward strand.
AGCATAAATTCACTCAGTTTTCTAATACTGATTTTGCCAAGAGCCTGGTTATTGAAGGTTGTGGAGAAGACCATACAAACCCAGATTCAACATTTATAATTCAGAGCAATGAGGATTCTAAATGTAATATTGATAGTAGACTCCACTTGACTGGAGGTGGTTCAATATATTCATTCTTGGCCTATCACACCAAAAATGTTTTGCATAACAAAGTGTTTCCGTTAAAATATTTCTCTATGGGAAGGCAGTATGTACCTTCACCAACTGAAGAAGACAACATGTTTCACGTCAGCCAGAGTTCGGCTGTTCAAATATTTGTTGTCACTAAAAATGATAAGGAACTTGATGATATGTTAAATAATATCATAGAAATGGTTAAAAATGTTTATAACGAATTAGGCTATCATTACTGTTTGAGCTTTATACCAGCTAACAAATTAAAAACGTGGGAATCGCTGAGGTTAGTTATTGAAATGTATTCAAGTTCTTTAAAAACTTATGTTGAAGTGGGTAATATATCCTTAACTGGTGACTTTATAAGCAAAAGGCTCATGCTTACTTATACTGAAGAAAAACGAAGCAAATTCCCGCATATACTCTCAGGGACAATTTTGAATGTTCCAAGGCTATTGGCCTGTGTTTTAGAACAAGACAATGATTTTGTTCTACCTGAAGCATTTAAAGTGGAAAACTGGTCTATTGGAACAACTGTGTAAGATATATTATGGTATAAAATATATACAAATTAAAAACAAATTACATCTTCGAATGTATAAAGATTATTATAATATCTTGAAAATGGCTGTTTTTTGTTAAATTTAATTTAAAACAATACTTCAGTATTTTATCAATTAAATATATTATTATTATATTTAACCAAGATTCACTTTCCACAAATAAAAACAAGTTTTTACTGTAACTACATATGTAACATTTCATATAAATAAAACTCTGTTAAATTTTAAATTGAAATTCATTTCTCTCCCAATATGGCTCTTCTATGTTAATTGGTGATTTCATTGTTATTTCAATTAAATCCACATCTCCTAGTTTACTTACAAGTATGATTGTATGTGTTCTGAAAATTAAAATTATAAATAAAGTTAATATTCATTTTACAAATGTCTCAAAAAATTCTACCCAGTTTTTGAGACATTGCATATTCATGTTACCATTATTAAGATTTAATTTTTAATAACATACCTTGTTCCATAGTTTCCTTCAGGTATTTTTACATAAATTGAACTTAATTGTTTATATATACTCGGTTGCCGACTTTCCAATTGGGGATCAGGTAAGTTTCTAAAACATTATTTACATACATTTTTTTAATCTATGTATGAAGAAATAATATAATCTTAAAAATATATAAATACCTGTATTCATTTTTTAACAGTTTTAATAACTCTTCTATCAACATGTCCTTGTTATTAGCTTTATTATACTTTGTACATATATCTTTAAGAAGATTCTTTCCATATTCCACTTTTTCTAAAGGTTTCTCTGGAAGGCTATTTCCATAACCTATATACTGGTCCGACCATTGAGTTATTGTGTTGGTTGCATTAGAATATGATTTTATTATTGGTGTTGGGTATCTAAAAAATTGTATATATTTACTTTAAAATAATCTTAAATCTTTTTTCTAAAATTATAATTTCCAATATATAAGTTTCTTATCTTACCCAAGTTCAACGGATACAAATAAAAAATCATTAAAATCATTACAGTTTTGTTGTATTGTTTCAATATAATCAGCCATAATTATATCACTTTTTACAAAATCTTCTACTATTGTCCCTCTACCTGTGAAAAATAAATAAAAAAATGACATAAATATTATATTTTATAAATAATATTGTAGTATATGTGATAATTTTAATAGAAGATAACAAATATTTGCTTACTCTTAGCATTCTCCTTTTTTATTCCTGGTATATTTAATAAAAGTCCAATTTTTTTTCTTGTTGGAGCCACAGCTAGCCATGTACCTCCTTCACATCCAGGTTCTAAATCACGACCTGTAAAGTACAATTAATACGGGCAATATAAAAAAATATATACTAAAAGACAAGAGGCACCCTGCTGTATATATTAAAAGACGAAATAAAGAGAACAATTCAAACCTCCATATACAGAAGGGTCTTCTTTCCAAGAGGCCATAGATTGTGCGGGTCTATTATAAAATTCATCCCTATTAGATGCTAGTATGAGACTAAAGTCACTTTCGATGTCATCATTTCCATTATAAACAAAAGTAATGCACATTTTATATATCATTTAATCAAGTAACTCTTCAATCAATAAATATCCCATTATATTTTTCTTTAACATCTCGCGATAACTATAAATAATATATTAAAATTTAAATTTTAGACGTATAGCGTATTAAAATTAATGAATAATATTGTATGTTTCAAATTTTAGTGATAAGAATTAACCGATAAGAGATAACTGATAAGGGAAATGTAAATTGCTCTTTGTCTTTATTATTATTTGTAATTGAACATATCTTTTTATAATTATTAATTAAATAATAAATAAATATCATATGGTGATCATATGGTAATGTCAATGCAATCAGCTGTTTCTTTTCTGTTGACCACAGATCGCTCTAAGTCTACGATTTACTTCAAGAGTACTCTATACTGCATAGTAAATTTAAATAACAATAACACTCTAAGGCCCTTATTTATAAACCGCTCTCAAATCTGAGATCGATCTTGAGATGCAGTTCTCATTAATCAAATGTTAAAATATCTAAGAATGAAAACGCCATCCCAAGATCGAGGGGCATAAATATATTTACATACATTACGATATTAAATGTTCTATATTTTGTATTCTCATTTATCTTTGTCTAGTCACACAGAAAGAAAGCCATAATTTATTTGATCTCTCTTTTTTTTCCTAGGACACATTTTAGGCTGGTAACTGACTGACTGACTGATGACTTCCATCAGGGAACATATACTAGACTTCCATAGAGTAAAATGTTTCTTGCTTTCTTCTACTCTATGGTATGTTAAAATGTCAAACTCAATGATAACAGGAGAAATTGTTTAACATGATGTATTTATTCGTAAATAAAAGTTGCTTTATTTACATACATATGAAAACAATGTAAAGAAATTATAAATTTCCGAATATCCTTTATAGATTTATTGCGTACAGGGCCAGGGCCATTGAAGAAAATGGAGTCCAATATGTCTTTCTTCAGTTTACCTGTGAGCTAAATTAAGTAAGATTATATGTGTTTATCTAAAATTATTTATTAGTGTATATATAATTTAAGTTTTTTTTAGTTTGTTGACTCGGAGACTTCAGATCTTGTATTCAATAAGAAAGTTGATGAGTGTGATTATGACTTTCAAAGTGAATTACCTTCGCAAAGTGCTTTACTTGGTACAGACGATGAACTAGCCCAATTACTGACCGCTGATGGACCTTTGGAAGAACCAGATTTAAATGGACCGGCCACCTTACATTGTGAAATATGTCAAAAAAGATTTGATAATGCAAAGAAGTATTATGGACATTTGAGAGTACATTCTAAAGATAATCTTTGGATTTGTGGTAAGTAAATTTAATTATTTGAATAATATGATAATCATTTTATAAAAAATTGTTTTTAACATTCAAGTAAAGAATAATCTTAGAATCAGGAACTGGTGAAATAGTTGTTATCTATAAGTTTTAAATTGATATTTTTGTATATTATATTTTGACTAAAAACCAGTAAATCTATATTTTTGCAGAGAAATGTCCGAATCAAAAATTTTCTACCAAGCAACAATTAATGAAGCATAGTCTAACTCACAAGCCACTGGCCAGAGTATGGAAATGTCCTCAATGTTCCATGGCATTTGAGTCTCTGTGGCGTCTTCAACAACATGTGTTTACTAAACATTTTGACTATAGGTAAGTCATGAAAGCCTCATTTGGAGGATTAATTAAGTATATTTTATAATGTAAAAAAAATAATAAAATTTTTAAAAATATAAATTTAAAAAATGGATTTTGGACAATGAAAGTATTTTAACATTATGTTCCCAGGTTCCCTCTGCCTACTTTGCTATGTGTAGAATATAGCATGAAGCTAAAAATAAAAGAAAAAACAATTGATAGGATAGATTATTGTCCCTGTTTCATAAGACTGAATAATTTTAAGAGTTTCATACAAATTCAAGATTAATCAATTTTTTTAAATGTTATAGGAAATTGTACAATTGCATTGATTTTATTTGATTTTATTTAGCAATAAATGATATAGTCAGTATTTACTAATAAATGTTTGTATGGCTTTTCAGACCTCATAAGTGTGATCAATGTGAAAAATCATTCCAGAAACCATCCGATCTCAAAAAGCACAAAGATATACATAATGGTAATTATTTAGTTTTATATTTTATTATTATTATATTATTAATAGTATTTTAATTAAGTTAAAGATCATTTATAACTATTTCTTATAAATTAGTTATAATAAAATTAATTAATGTAAATTATTAATGTTTTAGATGTAAAAAAACATATTTGTCCATTTTGTGAAAGGGAGTTTGGACATAAATCAAATTTGAAGAGGCACATGTTAACGCACACTAATGAGAAACCTTTCAGTTGTACTGGATGTAATAATAGATTTACACAGGTATTTAACTATTTGCTATGTGCTGATATGTACATGTTTTTTATATTACATACAATTATAACCTATATGTTATTATTTCTGTAAGGCCTGTAACTATTGTAGGTTTGATTTCCACTTAAATTAACTTGTTTTCATTTCCCTGCTCAAATAACAATATAAAATGCTGTGTTAAATTCTGTTAATTAAAATTGATTGTCACAAAAATTGAGTGGTATGTAACGAAAAGGAGAGTTTAAACAATTTTTCTCTGCATATCCTGCTATATGCGGGATACAGTGTTAAGCTAATTTACAATTTCAGATAGCGTCACTAAAACGACATCAAAAGAACTGTATTCTGTTTTCCAATAGCAATGAAACTGAAGATAAAGTGAGAAAAAACCATTGTAGAGTTTGTGGGGAGACATTTCAGTATAAAAGTGCGTTGATAGAACATTGCGTAAGGTATGTCAGTTCATGAGTTCTTTTTAATTTTTACTTCATGTATTGAAATCTTATGGATATTATGTATTTTTTTGCTAACTACTTACTGTTTATGTTTGCAATTTTCATTTTTATGTTATTATTGTATTTTATATCAACAAATTGTCAAGATATTAATTATGTATCAGGTAAAAAAAATATATAATTATGTGCAAAAACTAATTTTATTAACCTTTCCTTCCAGACAACATAGTAATGCCAATATCAATAATGAAGACAAGTTACAAATAAACCAAGTCAACATAGATACAAATAGAACTGAAGACAACATAGTGGATGACATACTGTCTGCTGAGGACGACTACATGACGATGTCTTCACAAACCTTACAAAATTATAACCAACAAGCCCTCCCAGACCAAAACACTTATGACAATCTAATGCAAATAGAATTCCTCAAAGAAATGAATCAACTACATATTTTAGATGAAGGTGAAGAAGATTTGCTATACAATGACATTGATTTTGATTCATTTAACACTAACAATAATATAAATAGCGATATAGATTACATAAATGACAGACATGGTATTCTATTTGATGATATGTCAAGCAAAGTCGATCAAGACTTGATGAGTGCACTATATCATGTTAAAGCTGATTTACCTGATGATATATTAAATGTGGAAGCGCCAAAACAAGTAGAAATTCCAAATTTAGTACCTCAAAGTACTGTTCCCGTTAACGAATGCGCAACTATATTTGAAAGTGACGTGGATTTAGAAGCTAGTACTAATTTGGCGGCCAATTTGAATCAACTTATTGGTGAAAATACCGTACAATATATTTCTACTGAAGACGATGATATGTTTATCATTAGATTAAATAGTGAAATTGACGCTGAACAACTGACTGACATGTTGAATATAGGTGTAGAAGTTGTCAATTCAGATAATGATAAAACTGAAGTTCCTAATGATATTAATAAAGAAGTGAGCAATGATAACACGCCTATTGTTATTAAAATAGAAAATGTAAAAGAAACAGGCCAAGTTGAAAGTTCTAAGCTGAATAAGAAATGCAAGAAACAAGTCCTTTATGTGTGCTCGACTTGTGATAAAATATTTAAGAGGAAAGATAATTATAGATCTCATATAGGTAAACGTTATTTTTATTTTACGATTTTTCTTGCTGGGTGTCGTAGCGCAGGTCCAAACATAGCGCCAAAATCAGTGAGAAGGTAAAGAGCTAACCGTCGCGCACACCACCGGCTTAAGCGCTCTCGAAGGCTGCATTCGCCAAATTTAGTTAGCGTTCGCTTACGTCGTTAAAACCGTAGAATTGATTTGTATTAGGTATTTAGACAATGTTTGACTACAAATGTTTTGATATCGTAAAGCTATACATTCTCTAATGCACTGGGTTGGTAGTTAGTATTAAATATTAGAAGTTGTAGAGAAAATATTTCACAAGTACTTTTAAGTAAATCGGATAGCATAACGGCTATAGCTATAATCAAGATCAATACTACGAGCGCAGATCCAATTGTCTAGCTGTGTGTGTCAATTTTTCTCAATAACCTGAGTTTTTGCAAAAAATCACAATTTCCAAATAACTGCTGAACCACTGAAAATCGCTGATCATAGGTCCTGAGTAACGTATAGGTTCTCAGATGCCCTACGCATAGACTATCGTTGATCCGTCAATCGAGTTACACCTGTATAATACATGCATATCTGTATGTAATATATATCTAACATATGTCCAGCAACGCACAGCGAAGCTCTACGCCGTCACCGCTGTCGCACGTGCGGCGCGCGCTTCAGCTACCGCTCCACGCTGGTGCGTCACGCCGCGCGACACCGCCCGCGCGGCCACCCCCCCGCGCGCCCGCATCGCTGTGTTCCCTGTGCGCGACCCTACGCCGCCAAGTGGATGGTGAGACTGCTGATCTATGCGCTCTAGTTTTTTTTTCAGGAAAAATCTTATAAAAAAATCTAGTTTCGTGAGAGGAGCCGGATTGTGTAAGAGGGAAGATGTGAGTAAAGTAATTGCTCCTTTTCTTTCAGTGCCTGTTATTACTAATTGAATCAGAATAAAAAAAAACATTAATTTAGAAAAAAAGGTACATGTCCAATCAAAGTATAAACTCTTGGCCATTTTTTACCACCATGCACTAAACCCAATTCCAATTCCAAATTTAGAGCTTAAATTTTAACCCAAGTGAACACAAAACTCGGCACTCATATATATCTCCCGTTCCCATTGGTGAAATCGAGCATTTAACTTCACTCTCATTTAACATTTATATCTTTGGTGGGATTAAAACTTCTGCTTATTAAATTTAGTAAAACGCAGCTAGATTTTTTCGCTGCTGCTGCTCGGAAAGTCCCTGTTTATATGAGACCGTAGGCTATGTGCTGCCCTCCTCTAACTATACCATTATGTATTGAATGGCGCACTCTAATATATTTATGTAACAAATAATTATTTTTTCTTTTATTTCAGCTAAAGAATCACATAGAGCGCGATCACGAGCGGTTGACGCCGCACGCGTGCGATGCGCAGGGTTGCACCAGGAAATTCTATAAGAAGTGCGACCTGGACGTGCATAAAAGGTATGCTACTCTTATTTCTCTTCTTGACGTAACACTCTTGTCAGAGCGGTGACCGCATCACAAAGTGACATTAGGGCTGCCCCTATTATACGCCTCACAAACATTCGCCACTTATCTCTACTGGCTGAAAATCTGGTACACTAGAGAACTTAGATTAGACGATAAGTCTTTATACTAGACTCTCCCTGTTTACCCTACTGCTGTATACGTGAAGCTCAAACGAGATAAATTATATATCTTAATAATATTGTTATTTAGAAGATAAACATGTATGTAATTAATGTCTATTGAATGAGATGCAGGATAGCTGCCAGCTAATTTAATAAATTGTACCATTGATTTTGAAAAGAGCAACTGTTGAGTTTCTTGCCGAGTCTTCTCAGCAGAACTGCCTTCCGAACTGGTGGTAGCTTTTTGTTCATATGTTCATTCAAATTCAAATTCAAATTCAAAATATTCTTTATTCAAATAAACTTTATAAGCACTTTTGAATCGTCGAATGTACATGTCAACAAAAAGCTACCACCGGTTCGGAAGGCAGTTCTGCTGAGAAGAGCCGGCAAGAAACTCAACAGTTGCTCTTTTTAAAGTCAATGGTATACTCGTATTTTACTATTACATTAGCTGGCAGCTGTCCTGCCTGACATTCAATAGACATTAATTCCATACATGCTTATCCTCTAAATATTCTTGAACAGTGTAATAAGCTTTACTTGTTAGAATTTTTTTTACAGATATTTTAAATTTTGGAAGTGGCAAATTAAGAATACACTGCGGAATTTTATTATATACACGTATACTCAGCCCCATAAAGGATTTATTAACTTTTTGGAGGCGAAAACTTGGTGTAACAAGCTTATCTTTATTTCTCGTTTCTATCGTATGACTGTCGCTATTTTTTCTATGATAATGTATATTTTGTCGGACAAAGAGAATATTATAGTGTAGAAATTGGGAAGCAACTGTAATAATACCTGCATCTTTGAAAACATCTCGCAGAGAATCTCGAGCTCTTAGATTATAAATATATCTTACGGCTCTTTTTTGGAGAATAAATATTGAATTGATATCTGAAGCACTGCCCCATAACAGCATTCCATAAGATAAAATACTATGGAAATAGCTAAAGTAGACTAGTCGGGCAGTTTCAACGTCCGTCATTTGTCTTACTTTCTTAATTGCGAACGCGGCAGAGCTGAGTTTATCTGCAAGTGCTTCCAGATGAGCGTTCCACTGGAGTTTGGAATCTATAGTAACACCTAAGAAAATAGCTGATTCCGACACATTAAGAGGTTCTCCTTTAATTATTACATTAAAATGATGTTTTTTAACATTTGGTAAGGCAAACTCGATGCATTTCGTTTTTTAGCATTTAACATTAGATTATTAACATCAAACCAACGAAGAATATGCGATAATGCACTATTCACTTCGTCATAGTTTATTATATTTCTGTCAACCTTAAATATTAAAGAGGTATCATCCGCGAAAAGTACAATATCACATAGGTTCTTCACATAAAAAGGCAGATCGTTAATATAAAGAAGAAATAAAAGAGGACCAAGTATAGATCCTTGTGGAACGCCCATCTTTAGAGGAGATCCAGATGATTTTACATTATTTATACTAACCGTCTGGATTCTTTGGTTTAGATATGAGGCAATAAGGTCAAGGGCAGTATCCTGTATACCATAATGTTTTAGTTTTAACAACAGAGTTACATGGTCTACGCAATCAAAGGCTTTGGATAAGTCACAAAACACTCCAATTGCATTTTGTGACCTCTCCCATGCGTCATAAATGTGCTTTAGGAGTGCGGCACCCGCATCCGTAGTGGACCTACCTTTGGTGAAACCATATTGCTCACTATG
>HE671504.1:242737-257473 GCA_000313835.2 Heliconius melpomene melpomene
AAGAACGCCGGATCTTGTTTCCATTGCCTCATATTATATAATTCATATAGTTTATTTCTGCTTCGGTATATACCAACAGTTGCCCAGTCGCTAAAAGTTAACTTCGAGTTTTATACATCTGTTTAACTTTAAAAATGTTATCAAACTCTGTAGTGAGTAAATTAAAAACTTTACAATATAGCTGATTCGGATTTAATCCGGTTATTTCTAAGTTTGCAATTTTTTCACTCACTTTATTATTAAAAAGATTAATTTTATTTTCAGTAATTGGTCTAATTGATATTTGTTTACGTTCTCCGACTGTTTTATCTATTACCGAAAACATTTGACCACAATGATCCGAGCTAAGATTAGTAATAATTTGTTTTTCTACAATCTCACAATGACAAAAAACATTATCAATACAAGTAGCGGACGTATTCGTTATACGAGTTGGTTCAGAGAAAATATTAAACAAATTAAAAGATTTAAATAAGTTCAAAAGACGAAGGCTTAATGATGTCACCTGTAGTATATCTATATTAAAGTCTCCGCAAACGATTAAAGATTTACTATTCGAACTCAAATTATTCAAAACATCCTCCATTTTTTCTTCAAATACTTCAAAACTACCTGAGGGGGGTCGATACACGCATACTATAATATGTCTATTGAATTCAACGCAGGACAATTCAATGGAGCGTTCGTCGGAGAGAGCTACTATATCTGGTCGCGATTTACAGCGTATGTCATTTCTCACTAATATAAGCGAACCGCCGCGGATGGCCTTCTCTCTAACGAACGAACTTGACAATGTATAGTTTTCTATATTTACTGTATTGTTACATCTCGAGATCCAGTGCTCAGTTATACACATTATATGTATATTAATTTTTTTTAGAAATAATTCTAGTTCCAGTTCTTTGCCTCCTAGGCCTTGCATATTCTGATGTACAATGTTAAATTTAAATGACCTAGGCGTTGTTTCGACGATTCAAAAGTGCTTATAATAAGTTTATTTGAATAAAGAATATTTTGAATTTGAATTTCTAGATATCACACGGGTGAGCGCCCTTACGTATGTAATGTGTGTCAGTTTGCCTTCCTCCACGTGTCACACCTGCGGCGACACCAGCGACTCGTGGACTGCAAACGAAGGTACCTACATATAAAATTCAGTAATGTGATATTTTTTAGAGCGGAACTCGCTATGTGCTTTAGAGGCAAAAGCGGGTTAGCATAATAGATTTTATTCGTAACTATCGCTTTTGCAATCTGACAGTATCCTACTGCCCCACAATGTCTGGACAATTACTAGTATTAATTATAATTATTTAATATTCTAACTAGTAATTAATATATATGCGTTGAGTTTCGCCACTCAACACGCAATGCCTCCATAATTCGGTGGAAAGTGGGGAACGGAGTGTCTTAACACTAGGTTACCTCTGCCTACCCTGCTGTGTGCGGGATACAGCGTGAAGCTGATTTTATTTAATATTTATAAGAGGTGTTAAATCATTAAAGAAAATACAACACAACTCTTTGTAGTATTTTAATAGCCTTCTTTAAAATGTAATAAACTTATTTCTGAATTTAAAACCATCTTAAACAGATAATATATTTTTTCAGGCTTGAAAGACGACAGAGAGTGGAACAGCAAATAATTAAGAACTAAAATAAAACCAATTTCCTGAATTTTTGTTTTATTTTAAATTTTGTAAAAGGCACTTATGTTCTTTGTACATACACAACATAGTATGAAAAAAAGTGTAAAAAAAAAAACTTAATTATTCATTTTCACTTATTTCTATGGCTGTACTTTTTTTTAAACATTGGTTGGTTTCGTTAAATTCAACATAAGACATAGATAAGTTTTTTTTTTAAGTGATGTCAGTTCCTTATTAACTAAATACATAAATACTTAACTACATATAAAAAAAGTACATATCATAAATTCATTAAAAAGTCTTCTAAATGCTTTACAACGAAAAATGATTATCATTTTTTAAAAATATACATATAAAATTATTAAATGTGTTACACACGTTTCTCAGCAATAGATTGCAAAGACCTAAAAACAATTAGAAGTTTTCTCACTAAAATCCAAATATATATTTTTAAAAACAATTTATTATAAAGCCAAATAATAATTTAAGAATTTTGAGATCAAACTTTACTTAAATTATACAAAAAGATAGTTAAATTACTTGTATTTTCACTCTATAGTTTTGATATAATTTATTAATTATAGTTTCCAGAAATCTATTATGGCACATTTTTTTTAATTTTCATAAATAAATGGAATGTGGATAACAAAGTTTCTTTACACTAAACTATTGCTGGTGTCTCTTAATGTATGTAAAATAGTGAAAATTTTAAATTAGCATAATTATCAAGAACCACTTCTAAAGAAATAAAATAAAAAAAAAAATGCAACTTCCGCTACATATTTCAATCTAATTATCGAAGTTTTATATACGCAAAATTTTTAAAACAATATTTATTAAAATTAATTTAAGAAAAGAAATGCTTTAAATACATTTTTTACCATTCAACACACAATGCCTCTTGAATTCGGAGGAAAATGAGGAACGGAAGTGTCTAAATGAGAACGGATTGTGTTAACACTAAGCATATATAGCTATACTAGCATATAGGCAGAGGTAATCTGGGAAAGGTTACCTCTGCCTACCGTGAAGCTAAAATTTCTTCTTAAAATAGGCTCTTTTTCGACTTCTTGCTAGTCTTGACTTTCAATACGTTATATATATTCCTCCTATATGAAAAAACATTTATATCTATATTCAGAGATATTGTTTAATATTTAATTATCATTAAAGTCATAAATGTTTGTTAAATACTAAGTAATTAACTGTTGTGTTTATTATGATTTTCACTAGATAAGATTAAAATATCAACATAACTTAAAATATAATTGTCGTTTTATATATAATTTATGACAAAAATATAATAAAATTTATAAAATTAAGTACCATACACTCGGTAATATGATAGATCCTATACATATATTAATATTAATAGAAAAAATGCAAACATAAATTTTTTTTTGGGACTCACAGTACCTTATTTAGGGAGCCGTGAGATAAAATGTAAACAAATAATAAATATATTACTTTACAAGTCACGATTAATGGAGTATAGATTAGTATAGCAAAAGTGGCAGTAAGATGCTGATAGCACTTTAAATAATACTTTATAACGATATCTGTAGTAATATAGTAACTAGTGTAACCCTTTGAGACTTATTAGAAATCTTATTTCTTTACTTATAATAATTATTTATTAAATTGTTGACATTAAAAACACCCAAACGTTAGCATTGGATATTTTTCAAGGCACACAAACGTCGAACACTTTTCAAATCTTATAAATGATATAGTATTTATTTTATTTTACATTTCCATCTTTAACTAACTCAAAGTTATAAATATAAATATATTTTATTTAAATGATTTTTTTAATATTAATTTTTTTTTATCATGGAGTCAAGCTATCAGACAATCCAACTTAAGAATAGGAACAACACAGTTAGGAGCTAAAAACATATAAAGTGATAAAAAAGCGACATAAAAGTTTGAAATATTTCGTTTTCTTTGTTTACATTTTGTCTCAAGCCCAAATGAATACACTATAGTTTGATTCTTAATATGATGTTATACTTATAAAAATAAGTTCTTACATATTTTCTTGATTCTCTTCTATTTCCTTTTGCATCATAATTTCCATGAACGCTTTAATACCGTTAGGGTTGTTTATTAAGGTTCGGAGATCGTGGTGATTATTTCCCAACTAAAAGAAATAATTAGGTGTTTGAAAAAGGCGAAAATTGTTGTTAATATTATTTGTTTTTTTTTACCTTCATGTTGTGTGTGTTTTTGTTAACACCATTTTAAATGAAAGCACAGTTAAAACTGTGTGTGTTGAAACTCTCTTTCATTTAAAGTGGTGATGACAAAAAGTTAAAACTACTCTATAACATATAAGTGTTTTTTTCTAACAAAATAATTAATAAAATTTTTGCTGTAAAATAAAACGCCATGCTCATTCATGAAATCGAGTCGTAGGTATTGGCAGTGAAGTTGAACATTGTTTAGGTTTATTATAGATAAAAGATAATTGCGTAAAACAGAACGAGAGATATCCCTTTCTCGTTCTGGTATGTTTTTTAACAATGAAAGTGGCAGATCGGTTAAGGGATCGTGCGTTTTTAATCGAGTTATTGCCATCTTCTTAAAAAAGTAGAAGTATTTTATACTTCAAATTAGTTTAAGAGTTGTCTAAATTAGAGAACAATTTGTTCTCATATAATATTATCTATTGCCCTTAATCTTACTCAAACTCCTTTAATGCTCTAAGAAAAAAGCCCTTAAGAATTGTCCTTTGTCGTGTATACGTGTGTGTGTATGCGTGTCTTCTTTAGAGTGTGTGTGTATATACTGTTAGTAGTGTGTGGATGCGTAGGTTCTTCTCGTGTGTGTGGATGCGCGTGCATAGGTGTGCATGTATACGTACAAATCTGCGCGCCCACGAGGACAGGTTGTTGGTGTAGGTGTTGTCGGCGTAGCGCGCGTCCAACAGCAGCACGGCGCCCCAGTCGCGCACGTGGCGCACGCTACGACCCACCGCTTGGTTCAACGCTCTGGAAACAAAAAAAATACATGTCACATTTCTTTAGCTTCACGCTGAATATCCCGCATATAGCAAGGTAGAACAGATACAATCCAAGAGTGGCAACCAAACCAAATATTGTAAATACACGGTTGTCGTTTCGGTTCCCACACGGAAGAATGAATCATTTAATATTTTTATTCTCTCGAAAAATAAGCGACAATTAGGAAACAGAGTGTCTTAACACAGGTTCCCTATGCCTACCCCGTTATATGGCTAGATAAAAAACACGTACGTAACACACATTAAAATAGTAAAATATGAACCGTTTATTTTGAAAGTGGTGTAAGTCCATTTTTGAGAAAAATGAGCTATCACGTAATTCATGCTTAATTTAATGTAATTTTTTTATATATAACTAGTCCGTGTTTAATTTCTCAAAAAAAAACCCATGTTTTGAACAACTTAAAATCGGTCGGTAAATGAAATTGCATAATCATCGACATACTAACCTTTAATTTTCTCGAAACAAAAGAAAATGGACTTACACCACTCTCAAAATAAACGGTCCATATATAACTAAGTTGAGGCAATTCGTGGTGTATTTGTACAAGCGTGTGAGCTTAACGCAACAGGTTGTGAGTTTGATTTACACTCGAGGAATTGAAATATTTAATATATTCATGTTTTCGCTCTGGTGTTGAAATAAAGCGCGGCGTTGAGTACCGCCACTGAACACTTTCAGCGTAGAATGGAGGAACGAAAGTGTCCTAGTGTCCTAACACTGGATTCCTACGTTCCTCGCCTACCCTGCCACCTGCTACGTGCGGGATACAACGTAAAACTAAAAAGACGAAGTTATACCACTGTAGGTACTAATGTGATGAGATAAATACAATAAAATAAAATACCTATAGGCTTGAATAGAGTACCACTCGCTGCCGGAAAGGAGGTTCATTTTTGCTTTGTTCCTGTCATTATACTTAATTTTTTGTGATATCGCTTGGTTCATCTTATTTGGAAAAGGCACACCCACCTGCATTTATAAATAACTGTATTAATTTCCTAAGTTCAGATCTAAGTAATGTGGTCTCCTGATATTAGTGTTTTAAGCTTTTGGGCATCATTCATTCAGGATGTAAATAATCAAAAGTAACAGAAATCAAATCTGCCCAGCCATCTACAGCTAATTTCAGGATAGCCACGAATCGTCGACCGTACTGTATAATATTTGCAGATCTGAATTTGGAAAATTTGTGAAAATGTTTAGCGAATATGAATAACAGAAGAAAAACTTTTTGAAAATAATTAAGTAAATGAAAACTCAATAAATATTGTATTATGGTTAAAATAAAAAAACCTAATATCGTAATCATTCAATTCATTCAATATTAGCCTTTATAAATATTAAAGATTTATAATAACGATATTTTTTTAAATTGTACATTTATACTTAAATAAAAAAAAGTACTGAATAAAATATAAATTACAAACTAAACGTTTCAACTAGAATATAAAAAAACTCCACATTACCAGTACAACAGCTCGTGCCTGTCGGTCTTTGAAGTCGACGCCCTCGGCTGCCTTGCCGCGGTACACGGCCAGCAGCACCGCGCCGCCACATTCGCCCTCCGCCGCAAGAGTATACGCCTGATATTTATATAAATCAATTAGATACATTAATAATTTGATTATTTCATATACATATGTATATATTTTAACCAGCATCTCACTGTATCCTTCAACCCCGGTAGGCATTGGTCAATTTTCAATGTTTTTGCGGCGTAACATTTAAGTGTATCAGATAGTGGTAGATCACACTCAGGGTTTCAGTCAGCTAAACTGACTCCGCATTAAAAGAGTATTCATCTTTATCATTTCCTTCTGTAATCTTGTACTCTGTACCCACGTTTAAAAAGCATTCTGATCGATCTTCAGTTCCTACTAAACATACTTCCCAAATATATCACTTCGGTCAATTGTTCTATACAATATACTAATATACTAATTAATATATTGGGGCCAGTGGTGGCGCAGGGGCACAAAGTGTCACTGTAAAATCGTGGATTCGATCTAAACTCGAGGAAATGAAATATTTATTTAAATTGATATTTTTATTCCTCCTCGCTGGTGTCGAAAGCAAAAGCGTAAAATATGGATTTTTTATGAAAATTTATTATCATTTCATATTACATACCTTCATAACTTTCTCGTGGTCCCTAACATTATTTGCCTCTTTGAAAATCCTTTTAGTTTTTTGCAAGTCATTCCAAATCCCGCACTCCCTCCATCTAAAATCATAAAACGAAAACTTTATTATAGAAGAGCTATGTATAACATAAATATTATAATTAAAATACTATTTTCTTTTAACGTTTTTATAGGAAAGTTGGAAGAAACCTAGTGATTAATTTCTGCTTATTTAAAGTGTTTTTAACAAATAGGAGCATTTCAATTTGTGAAATTTGACTTCATATATTAGTACTTAGTTATTTTAAATCAATTATCATTAAGAACGTGCTCAGTTGGTTTGGGCACGTCGAACGAATGAGTGATGAAAGAATAGCAAAAACGATTTATGACCGAAATGTGAGCGGTGTACAGCGTAAAACTGATTTAATTTTTAAAATTATTTATCATTAGATTAAGAAGAAATATTTTTATGTCAGTTCTGTATTTCAGTGTGGTGGCTGTCCACAATTTAGTTTGCATGGTCTTTGTGACTATAAATTATTATATCGCCATAAATTATTATATCATTGTAAATACAATAACTATAAAACTCCAAAGATTGTTGCAGTTACGTTCGTAAGGTATATATTATATATTACTCTTTAATAAGACTATCAAAGACCGGGTATGATAACAAGAGGTGGAGGTAGTATTGTGGAGGTAGTAGGTAGTACACATGCAGCGAAACGATGACGTGTTCTATAGAATGTAAATATCTATGTAGTAGTATGAAAGTTCTTATACATATGCGGTATAGAGCGTGACGCAAATCAGTCTTATATATTCTTACTCCTTAACAAGATTGTCCAACACGGCGTAAGAGGGCAGGAAGCACAGCACGCCGTGCGGCGTGACGTCACAAACGCGCGCGAGCACGCGGCCCAGCGCGCGCCGCACCTCCGCCGCGCGCAGGCACGCCGCCGTGCACTGCAGCGACTGGATACCCTCGCGCCCCACCGTGCCCACCCACACCTGGAAAAATAATACTTCTGGAGAAAGCACTATATATTACTAGTTTAAATCTACGGCTTCGCTACCGTGTAGAAATGGAAATAACTGAGAGTCATCATCATCATCATCATTATTATCAAATGGCACGCTAATCAGTTCGATGATTTTGTGGCAACCTGCTATTTTGCCATTAGTTATTTATCTTTAAATACAATTGTACAATTTAAACAAACAATGGTGTACAATACCGAAATTTATGTCACTTTTATGGAGGCATTTGGATGATATATTTATTTTTGAAAAATTTTCGCCACCCCACGGCCATTATCTACTCAATTTTTAATATCTTTTATCTTTTCAAAACCAAAACTTACTCTTTCCTTAGGTATAATATGCGCTTCAATGGCTCTTATCTTGAAGGTAGTACCGAGTTCAGATTCCAAGCTGGTTATTGGAGTTAAAGTACCAGATGCGAGTACCACGCTACGAGCGGTGGACAATTGAGAAAATATTACTGCGGAATTCATGCAGTATAGGTGAAGCTTCAAATGTTCGTGGTTCGACATCTGCGGGAGGTAAGAAAAGAAACATAGTAATAGTTATTTGTTATTTTAGGCTTCTTCAGTTTTATTAAAATAATTTACATAAGTAGGGTAGACAGGGAGAACTTAGTGATTAGGTACTGCGTTCTCCATCTTTACTCATCATGGCAGAATACAATGTCACCTTTTATCTTAACGGGTCAAGAGAATAAAAAAGCACTGAATAAAACCCAACGTCTTTTGAAAATTTTCCTTTTCAAAAGCCATTGGGTTATGCCACTCAACACTAGGTTGATGGTAGAGTATCCTAATACTAGGTTTCCTCTGCTTATATGCGATATACAGCGTGAAGTTGTTTTTTTACAATTTGGTATACATTAGATACTTACATTATCAAATGCTGAAGTTCTCCATTCGTTATTTCTAAAAAGACTCGGTTTAAATTTCAATTCCAATATTGCGGCATAGCTGTCCATATAATCGCCGAAAATATAACCTATAATTATAAACCAAATTAAAAAGTAATGTCCTAATTTAAGTGGCTATTAGAAAAAAATTCTTGAGGCTAGTCGTGGTCCTTAATCCCCCGAATACAGATCGAACCCACAACTGTCGCTTACAGTCACACTCTTGTGCTCCACCGGCACGACGGTGTCAATAAATAATAATAAAAATATTTTATAATGAAATTCTAAGAGAGATTAATTTGTTTTACTAAAACTAATATTTAAAGTTAAAGTATTATAAAATATGCATTCAAATTTACTTACCGAGAACAGCATTAAGGGACTCCAATAAGGTCTCAGTTGCTAATGTCACTTGCTTTATAGTACCAGGACTGTTCCGTAGTTTATTGGAAAGCTGTGTTACATTTCTATTAAATTCTGTAATGTTACATTAATGAGAATTAATACGTTATAAAGCTGGAGGAGAGACCAGCACAACTAGAAAATATTTATATCCAGTTTTTTTAGTACTTTAAAACTATTTTGTGATTAGTTTTAAAGTTTTAGAATATGGAGGCAGAGCGCGGCGTTAGTTCAGCCACTCAACTCACAAAGCTTCCAGAATTCGGCGAAAAATAGAAAACGGAGTGTCTTAACACTATTCTCCTTCCCTATACTATATATAGGTATAGGTATACAGCGTGAAGCTAAAAAAAAAACAACTTTTATTTTTTTCTTACCACTATATTGTAGTTTTCCTATATCATGATAATGTAAGGATTCGACAAAATACTTCATATCCCATTCGTATTCTACGTACGATTGACACTCGCTTAGGGGACTCTTCCTTAGTAACGGAATTTGATCCGTGAACCTGCAATGTAAGGCATTGTTTTTTTTTAAATATTAAACGATTATTATTGAACTGAAATGTTTTTTATTTAGTATTAAAACGGTTTTTTTATGATGTTATACAGGGTGGAAGAGGCAGCGCTTCTTTTATTGAAACTGCATATAGGGTAATATATTTCAAACCCACACCTAAGAAATTAAACAAGGTACCTCAACAGTTTGGACGAAGGATTTTTTTTTCATTTCACGATTTTTATCCATACCTGTATTTCGTGTGACGCACACATACGTGTGCGGCGTTTCCGATTTGACAGGTAAGTGTGTGCGTGCCTATGTTATACTTTACCAATGGCGTTTTATTTTAAAACGATAATTATATTATTTATTTTGTTTGAAAAAATAACTTTTTCATTTTTGGGAATTATTTTTTTTCCGAATTATATTAGGCTTTTATAGAGTAGTTAAAACTGTGGTTTCATTTAAAGTGGTGCTGACAATTCCACCCTGTATATGTCATAGTTATTTTCTAATAATATAATTAAAAGAGGAAGGGTAGGCAGAGGCGAACTTAATATTAAGATACTTCGTTCGCCACTTTCCGTCGAATTTTTCGAGCCATTGCAGAAATAATATGGTTTTGTTCTGTTACTGCCGTTAAAATCTCTATTTAGTAAGATTAGAGAGAGAGAGAGAGAGAGAGAGAGAAGCCCGGTAGTACGTATTCATATACTACCTGGCTTAACTTAACTTGGCTTTACCAAGCATATGGTTTACAAAACCATATCTTTTGAATAAGCTTTTCTTCTGAGGTTTTGTGGCGTTTGCAGATTTCGAAAAAAATTAAAAAATATACCTTTCCTTGGATTGCGTTTAAGTGAATTGACTTTAAGCTTTATTTATTAAATAAACTTTTTATTTAGTTAAAAACAAATTTATTTAAGGTCCACAGATAAAGGTATACATACGTACCATTGCTCCCATCTTTCCAAAGCTTTAATTAAGTATTCGATATATGACATTGAGTCATTGTTAGCGAATCGAAAAGCCATCGCATTATTTAGCTCCTTGAAAACACAAAAATAAAATTGTCTAAAATAAAATCTATATAATAAATTAATCTATTTAAATACATAAATTATATTAAAAATAAGTATGAAAATCATTACATTGTCATATAATAATATGTAATAATGAAATTATAGGTAGTTATAGCATTTTAATTTTCGTAGTGACTAAAAAACAAGTATTACAGAGTTGAGTCGCGAATGAAGTTAAAAATGTTAGAGGTAGGGGGAGACATGTCCATAATTGAGGCCAGTCCTGGCGCAGGGGCACAAGGGTGTGACTGTAAACTCAACAGGTTGTAGGTTAGTATCCCACTCGACGAAATAAAATATTTATTATTTTCAGTTTTACGCCCCGGTGTCGCGTCAAATCGAAGCGTTGAATTCTGCCACTCAACACACAATGCCTCCACGATTCGGCGCAAAAGTGGGGAGCGGAGTGTTTTAACACTAGGCTCCCTACCCCGGTACATGAGGGATTCAGCGTGAAGTGGTATATATACTATCCTTACGTTAAGAGCTGCTCGAACATCTTTTATCGTAAAACTGAAGGTAGCGGCATCCCGGCAGATATCTTCTATGTTGTGACCTTCATCGATTATAACTATATCGCCTTCTAAATTGATTCGCAACTAAAAACAGGAAATGAGATTTTAGATTTTTTTAATTTTTACATATTTTATATGATACTCTTAAATCGGACTAATTACATATATTTAGATTTATACATGTTTTTAAATCCAACGATTCGAACACTTTGCAGTAGTCGGAGGTCCAAAAGTTTCATAAAAAATATAAGAACCACAATATTTTAATAAAAAAGACATTACAATATATAACTCGGCGGCGGCGGCGCTGCGTCTTGAGTGGCGGAACTAAACGCCGCGCTTTGTCACGACACCAGGGCGAATAAATGAAAAATAAATTTAAATAAATATTAAGTGCACAGTGCGGATCGAACCCACAACGGCTGCAACGGCAATCGGCTGCAGGAATGTGAAGCTAAGAACTGAGAGACGGCTTACACTGTTCCTAATATGAGGCTCGATGAGGAAATTATAGGGACAAAATACTATTTCGGCGTTTCCCTTCAAGTCCCTAGCAGCATAGTAGGGGCAAGCCACCAATTCATTTCCCTTCTTCTTCAACTCTTCTATGTCGAACACTCGAGGCAGTGTGTCGCGATTCAAACGTTTACGATTATCGAAATATCGACAGCTTGTAGTTTTATTATTGGAGTTTTCTGTAGAAGGAGTCGTCTGTAAATATAAAAAAATGATTATACAACTGTGCTTATGGACTGTGACCCCCTTTGTCTCCCCTTCTTAATCCTATTGAAAATATATAGAAACGAAAATACTTACTTGGCTAACCTGAGTAATGGAATGGAAATTATAAAACTGCAAAACAATATAATTTGCTAACTGTATGGCAATTATATTAACATGGTTATAATAAAAATAAGTAAATTGGCTCTCTTTATCTAAAACTAGTTGACTTGGGCGCGGCTTCACCCGCTTGAACTATACGAACATTTATTAAATATATTTCTGAAAATATTGTCAGTTTAGAGGCTGAACCCTAATAAACCATGAAACACATGTTCAATGAAATATTTTTAAGAGTCTAATTTTCAAATCTTAAAAAATTGGTAGCGATTTAAAAAAAAATTCCATATAAACTTTCAACCCCTATTTCATCCCCTTAGGAGTAGAATATTGCAAATTCCCGTCTTAGCGAGTACCTACGTCCTATAAGTAACTCCTATGCAAAATTTGAGATTCCTAGCACATGTAGTATCTGAGATTTCGTGATGAGTGAGTGACCTTTCGATTTTATATATATATATATATATAGATATATAGATAAGAAATGTAAAATTAAACATATACCAACCTTGATGCAGGATCTACACATAGCATTCCTAGACTCCCATTGGTTAGGATCAAAATCACGTATACAACTATTTTCTCTACTAGATAAAATAGTCATTTTCGAGTTATCCTTGTAAATTGTTTTGCCAAATTCAGCGATTACTTGCTCCAACTGTTTATGGGTACGAGCACCATAGTAAATAACTGGAAGTCTGGAAGAAACGTACATTTCTATGGTATTGTTGAGGGTATCCTCGAGTGATGTGTTCATTCTGCAAGGAAAACCAGCACCGACACCTAAATAACTCTACTCTACAATAATATTTAATATTTAAATATATAATATAATAGGTATATAATATTATATTCTATAGATATATTACAAATATTTATAATACTAAACATTAACAATCCAAAATCATAAACTTTACAAGTTCTAAAATAATTTGAAGTAACAAATAAATAAACAAATAAGCTTATAAGTGATTGATTTTTTGTAAATTATTTTTTTTAAACGCAACCTAAAAAAAAAGCCACACACACACACAATATCCTACACGCTTATATAAACTACATAAATTCATTAACATTCCATACTAGGTACTAGTACTATTTACTATATCTACTCATGCAAAAACAAGGTAACCTTTTGTGCAATAATAAAATAAAAAAACTCATTCTTTTTCCTCTTTTTAAATCACACTGTATAGCGTACACAGCAGGGTAGGCAGAGGGAACCTAGTGTTAAGACCCTCCGTTCTCCACTTTCACACCAGCGACCCGCTCGATAGTTATAATATTAATTTACTAATCTGCTTCACTTTCGTTTTCTATTAATATTATCATTGTAAAAATAGTATCTATTCTATACCTCTATTGAAAAGTAAATTTTTGTAAAAGCAACTAATTCAATAAAACATATCTATAGCAATTTTGTTGAACAACTTTCTTTAAAATGATATAACTTTCAGATGGCACAATATCAACAAACTACTCTGACCAAAACATATTGAGACCTAGGTTGACCTTCAAAAATATACCACCATAGATACTGGAGGAAGGTCATATAAGAAGCATGAGAACCCCCGGCGGGCATGTGTGAGGCGAAAGAGGTATGCAGAGACCGTAGCTGGTCTCTGGCTACTCCGATAGGGATACAGCGTGAAGCTAAATAAATAATATAAATAAGAATAAATAAATAAGAATAAATAAATAATAATATATTTTTTATATATATATATATATATATTTTTTATCGATGACCATATGTAGTTTTGGTGTACTTATTCTTCAATTGTTATGTTTCATTTTTTACCACAGTCAATATGTATATATATATATATTTTAACTTTCTAGTGATTTTTGTTATAAAGTATAGAGTGTAGATACAAAGTACCTTTATTAGTTTTGTCCTTTTTTTTTTATTATAGTTTTCTTTCTTTTTCTGTTTGTGTAAGTAGTCTGTGATTGTAAGGTTTTTTATCATTACTGGTGTCTCTTGTAAGGTATATTGTATGTAATCTCCTACCGCTTTAATTTTTTTTTTTTTGTTACTGCTGGTGGTGAAGGGTGAATAATGTGATCTTTGCACATTTTATTTTATATATATATTTTTTTTTTATTTGGTACATTTATTATATTATATAAATTAGTATTTATATTTATTTTACATATATATATATATATTATTATTTAATTGTTTATGTAATATGTTTGTTTATAATGCTTCATCTAACTCAAACGACGATTCATTTTGTTCTTTATCATCTTCATCTGTAAGTAGTTTTCATAGTACGTCCGTTCCTCTTTCCAATCTACTTGTCGACACATTTTCCAATTTTCCCAAGAATTTCAATGTCCTACATATTAATGCCCAATCCGTTCCTGCACATTATCCTGACTTATTAGCCTCCTTTGATTGCGCCAACGTGCACGCGATTTTAATTTCTGAAACATTCCTTAAACCCTGCCTTCCTTCCTCCTCCTTCTCTTTACCTAACTTCCATCTCATACGTAATGACCGTACAGGTAAAGGTGGTGGTGGTGTAGCCATCTATATTCGCAACCACTTACCTTTCACAATTGTTAGTAAGTCTCCATCGCAATACTCTGAAACTGCTGAACATATTTTTATAGAAATTTTACTTGGTCGATTAAAGCTATT
>HE671505.1:0-33897 GCA_000313835.2 Heliconius melpomene melpomene
AAATATACATAATATAACCTACTACCTACCTACCTGATATACAATATTTTTTTTCAATATTTCTTTAAATGATGTCATACCAGCGGTAGAGCACAGTTGCAGCAGATCGCTACAATTTGTACGTGCAATGAGTCACACCTGTCGAGTGACACAAATGCAAATCCACAATGTCTATTTGTTTTGTAAATGTAAGAAGCTGTTACCGAACCTATAAATACAAGTGATACAGTACCTACACTGTGACTGTCTCTTTCTAAGAAATACGTTTACTTACAAGTGAACGAATAACTAACATAATACTGTCATACTCAAAAGTGTACTGAAAGTGAAAAAAGAAGGTCTTAACGGAGAAAAGTAAAGTTAAGACCATGTATATTTAAAGTACGCGTGAAACTAAAAAAGTTGACATAGTAGAGAACTTGAAATATTTAATACAGAAGTTTGTTAAGCGTTATTTTTATTTTAAATAGGTAACATTTAAATATTTTTTATATATTTAAAAAAAATCAAAGGCTTTAAATTCCTAATGCCATATATATTATACGCTAGATAAGACACCACTTAAAGAAGACTTGAAAACGAAATGGGCGAAATAATCAATAATTTCAGAATTTTTACCGAATAAATTTTAAATGATCTTATATACTTAAGAGCCCTAACATAATGATTTAAACTCTATTAATTAAACAGATATTGTAACAATCTCGTCATCGATATATAGACGTTAAGGACGCTATTGCTTGAACAGATGCTCAAACATAATAAATACACTTGTATCGACAATGGGTATAAAATTACAAAATTTGTACAGTAATATGCTTTATACAAATGTAATTCGATATATTACGTGTAAATTTTATGATCACTGAAAGAAAAAATATTGTAAAATATACAAGCCCTACGCCGTATCCTGCATAAGTATGGTAGGCAGAGAGACCTGGTGTTAAAGCACTCCGTTCCTCAGGCACGGATGGATGGTGGAAGACCTTGCTTTGTCTGGTTACCAGAGCGAACCAATGAAAAAATCACACTTACCGACCCACTCTTAACTACTCGGCTCGATAACTTCTATAATAATATTAACAAAAAATGCTATGCAAGCTTATTCATATATTGCAGTTACATGTCTCTCATATAAGATTCATCCAGTCAGTAGTTTATTCCAAGTTCAAGTGGCAATAGTTTAAGGTAATCAAGTTGACGGTGTGACGTCACATGACTGATGGGATCTACTCGCATGAACTAACATGACTTTGAACTATTTACCTACAAACCAATACTCTTGAACGGTTATTTTAAATTAACATAATAATACGTTTTAACAATATTTCCATATTTGTTATGTTTAGTATATTTTCGAATAAATTTATTAGTTACACATTCATGCTTTGTCGAGATATTCCATTAATAATTTTATTTTTAATTTTATCATTAATTGATTTCAAAATCACAAAAACGTTGAATGTAATGAATTTATCGAAAATTAATTGGAATGCGGAATGCGCTATTTATTATAATAACTTCAGTGTTTTTTAGTGATTTTCCCTCAAAATATTCTTTATTGACTGGACAAGACAATTCAAAAGTGATTGCTAAGTAACAATTTTTTATTTGTAGTAGAGTCAGCCCTACGGGAAGCATTTTCCAAACTATACTATTAATCACGAAATCAACGTAAAGAACACATTTATTATAAAAATAGCTCAATTACCATTCTGCACCATAATCTGATGAGACGAACTCGTACGACGTGAGAATTCCCAAGACAACAGGTTTTTATTCTGAACCGATGTAGACGCATCTGCAATGCAAAATGTTAGTAAGGTTTAGGTTTTTTTAATGTTGAATATATGAAGATTGAAGACTTTACTAAATATAAAAATATAATTAAGATACAAATAAACGCCATAATAAGTTAAGATAAGCTGTATTAAAAATTGTAATTGTAAATCCCTATCTAATTAATCATTATATTCATAATATAGCAGCCTCTAGTAAAGTGAAACGTTAAGTTTTGCACGTTAAGTATATTAAATAGGTGAACTATTGTTTTTTTAGGTGTAACAATGACGTATTGGCACTTTTTTTTAAATATTGCAGGACATGCAATCAAACATTGTAAATAGTGTTTTCGAATACATATAATTTTATACAATAATATAATCTCATACAAAAATTGATTTTTAAAAATATTTTTGTCGTATTCTAGTACAAGTGGAAAAGTTGAATGATTCTGTCATCAAGAGCTGTCAACGCATCAACAAAACGGGCGGGCGGGCTTGATGGGCGGTTGAAATGAGATTTTGTATAAAATATAAATTATTGTCTGACTATCGCCGTAAACGTAACGGTTACCGTACAATTTCGATAAAAATTAAAAAGTTAAACGATGTTCCATTTTTTGATATGTCAAAAGAGATTGAGATTAAATTAATTAGATGTTATGTCGTTAATAATACAAGCAAACATTATTTAAATTAACCGTATACATTTGTAGTTTAAAACAACGAGTAACCGCAACTTCTTTTAGAGATTTTTAAAACTAAAAAGAAAAGAAATAATAATAATGAATAACCATTGCGTTATGTTCAATATCAGTGTTGAATGTTGACCGTGTTGCCAACCCGTTGGCTCGGCAGTAAATTTAATTGGTGATTATTTTCGTATATTGGGTCAAGTGCCTCCAATAACTCTACTGTCTTTTAAGATGATTAACTCTTATTGGATCGTCCTCCAACTTGCGTAACCTATTGGTTACTTCCCACACAAAAAAAACTTGTGATCTATTAATTTGGTCATTCACTACGGTGGTCAAAATATTTTTATTTACATATACTTTACGCAAGTATGAAAAATTTATGAGGTTAAACTTTCAATAAGCTTTCATAAACTTATTATCCTTTTTTAATAAAAAAATATATTGTTTTGTGGGAGTAACAATTGAGTTACGTGTAATCCAATTTATCCAGGGTTTTTTTTTTGTTAACCATATTAGGAAAGATATTTTTTGAGTTGAGTGAGCATAAAGAAATTACATTAGCTATTTATTAAAATTAACAAGTATTTCGTCCCTAAAAGCATTTTCTGAATAATTTATTACTCATCGTCTAATTCAACCGTTAAATCTACAAACATTGATAGCAGAACTACAGAACTCGGCGGAAAGTGGGAAACGGAGTATCTTAACACTAGGTTCCCTCTGCCTACCCTGCTGTGTGTGATACAGGGTAAAACTAAAAAAAAATGATTACAAGTTGAGTGGAAGGGAGACAGTGCCCAGTATTAAAGCACTTCGTTGCCCATACACTTAATTTGGAGACATTGGGTGGCGAAACTTAACACAGCGCCTCGTCTTGTTGCCAGTTTACAGTCTGGCGTACAATCTGGTACCACTGAACCACTACGGCCACATTTCAGTGATATAGTTCATACATACATCACCACGTAATATTTCAATCGTTATTAACTCGTGTAAATACCAAAGTGCGTTACTAACATTCGTAGCGAGTCGACATCAGGTCTAATTTTAAAGCGGTGCAACAATGAACCCAATAGCTGACGCATCTCGGCGTTGCCCTACCGAAATAGGTACCCATACATCGACTGCTTAATGTTAATGCCCATTCCATGCAGTACACGGCCACGTTTATAGTGAGATATTTGCAAAATTAAAATCTAAAATTTGATTTGAGACGTCATGTTCCTTTAAATAGTGAAAGTATAAGCAAATATACCTACATATTGTAAAAAAACATTTTACAACAATTATGAATGTTTTAAAAAATCACAACAATTTCTTTTTTTAAGTTAGTACTTAAACAAAAAATATTAGATTTATCTTAAAGCTTTTATATCTCCCTATTTAATACGATCTTAAATTAGTCAGGGAAAGTTAAAGTAATTGTACCGATCAATCTACCCATCCGTCTGAGACCGATGGGGCGCAGGGGCACACCAGCGTGCGACAGTAAATGTAACAGTCGTGGTTCCGATTTCTACTTGGGGGGAATGAAGTATTCAATATTTTCAATTCTCTCCTCTTGTAACGAGGCAAAGCACTGCGTTGAGTTCCGCTACGCCAAAGACACGCAATGTATAATATATTCGGCGGAAAGTGAGAAACGGAAGTGTCTTAATGGGAACGGAGTATCTTACTGTAGGTTCCCTTGCTATGAGCAAGATACTACGTGAAGCTAAAATACAAACTACTTTCTAAACCTATCACACAAATATTTATTTAGGATGGATTCCGAACCCACGACGTATGTCAGTGATCTCAAACCCAATCACCAACTAGCAACGGGTCAGTCAAGGTAATAAAATCCAACTCGGCCGTGACATTATATTCATAATTAACCAAAATGTCAACAAAATTCTTAACATTTATCAAACAAAACTTAAATCATATAAATATTTAGATACTTAAAGCAAATGTTATCTTAAATATTTCAACCTGCCCATATTATATCATAAAGTCGGTCTAATTATAAACAGTTACAAGCATCATCGGTATTATGAGCGGTCTGTTTCATTATTAATAGATGCAACCGCTAGGCTAGTAACGGATATAGCTGAGGCAGGATTAGTTCATGTTCATGGTCTTGTCTTGTATTCAAAACACTAAATTTCGGTTTGCAGCTTTCTAAGAATTGGCATACTAAAAAACGTTGCTCAGTGGAACAGCGTTTGGCTGTAACGATGGGGTTGCTTGGGTTCGATTGCCACTCGAGTCGAGAGGGGGTTAAATATTTAAATTGTTTTCATTTCTTAATTTTATTATTACATTTCCTAAGTAAAGTATGGAATATTAACAGTTCACATAAGATTAAGAGTTTTTATATCTATAAATTAGACTTTCATAATACGCGACGTTAAATTGCAAATTTAATTATCCCTTTTCACGCAAACACGATCGTTTACACAAAATTTATAGCTACTTTCCTCGGTTTCTTATTATATGAATATCTATACTTATTTATTACTTAACCATCCATTGCACCGCGACGGACATAAAACATAGAGTAATATCTCTCTATTATTAGAGAGATAAATAAGACCAGAAATATCTTTAAATTATAATTTCAATTAACACAATATTTAGTTTAAACTGAAATACTATTACTATACTTACCTACTATGCATAATTGTATTAGAAACGATAAACAAAAGATTCTTTCTATTCGTGGAAAGCAAAACCTTGACTTCTTTGTTACAACCAGATGCTTCATTGCGAAGTGCTTAGTTTACTCACGTATGTATCGCGCGAAGCTGAATCACAGAGCTTTTTGTTAAAGTTCAGTTAAGTCGTATTTTATTCACTGTCTGTTTCTTTTTTCGTTCTTTGACGATCAAGGCTAAGTTAAAGCTAAAATTAACGAGATCCCAACGGTAATTTACTTTGTTAGAACGTAGTCGGCGTAAAAGATATTAATCTATACTAATATAATAAAGCGGAAGAGTTTGTTTGTTTGTTTGAACGCTAAGATCTCTGGATCTACTGGATCGATTTACTTTGTTTTTGTTTTGTATGAAAGCTGCATTCTTCAGAAGTGCTATAGGCTATATAATATTACATTACACATATATACTAATAAATTAAAATACTTTCTAATTTGACATGCAATTTATTCTGCCATGTTAATAACAACCGTCGTCGCTACGCGACCGCGTTCGTTACCGCGTCATTTTGATATTCATCCTTATGAAAATAAATATAATAGGCACTTTTAGCATTTCATCTAGATTGAAATTATATTTCTATAGAAATTATATTCTTATATTTCAAGCAGGCGTAGCCGCGTCCGGGTCCGCTAGTACATATATAAAACAAAATGTAAAAAATATATTTAATATATATAATATGTATAACTATTTAAAACATGAAGTTACTGAGATATTTCTCATATAACGCTAATTTTTTAGAGCAAAAATCATTATTATATAATACAGCAAATATCATCTTAGTATTATTAGACATATCAATTGTTTACGTGCAATTTAAATCGGCATAGTTCCTAGAACGACAGTAAAGATACAGCGAGATTATATTGGCACGCCAGTATTTAAAATTAAGAATGACATCCACATCATGCGAACAATATTAACAATTATCTTTATATATATTTTGTACATATATATTATGTACTACATTTTCTACTATAGCCCTAATATTTGTTTGTATATTCTTCTCTTTGTTGAAAAAATATTTTTAAAATTATTTTCATTTTCAAGCTCTATTAAGAAACTCAAAATCTATAAACACAGTTCTTTATAAATGAAAAAGTAACAGATGTATCCCGCACCTAGCAAGTAAGGCATAGGGAGCCTGGAAACATAATTCAAACATTCCGTTCTCCACATTCTGCCAAATTCATCATTTAAGTGTTATTGTATGTTAAAGTTCATCACCAATTACTCATTAACTACTTATTCTTTTTTTTCCTCGCTTTGTTAGACAATTTTGCGGCGTTATATTCCACCTTAATACGCAATGTCTCAAAATAAGTGGAAAGTGGGGAACGGAGTGTTTTAACACTATGTTCGAAGAAGCCTTAAGTTGCTTAACATTACGACTGCAGACTCATAGTAGAGTATAAGCTTTATTTCTGTAGCCGTAGTACGAAATAGTTGAGCGGTCTCCGACCCATTTGGCACCGTAGAAAGTGACGCGGATAGATCAGATTGTGGGGTCAAGTTTATTTATGAGGACTCATTTCGTAATATATCAATACATTGCACATGACTACCGTATTAATGGAATCGTCGAAATTGCTATCTACTTGTCATGCCTCCTACGATGAAAGTACCTAAAGGCATAAAAAAGTTTGATTTTTAACAATTTAGATTAGTTCTTAGTTTATTGCGTTACAAACGTGCCATTGGCTGTTAACGATAATTTGACAAGTAAAATACCACCAGCTAATTACTGTAATTGTAGTGTTTGAAACATCAAATATAAAAATACTCAAAGTATTCATAAATATATTGTATTTTATAAATGTACCATAAAATAAGTTGAC
This sequence comes from Heliconius melpomene melpomene, assembly GCA_000313835.2. Lineage (NCBI taxonomy): Eukaryota > Metazoa > Arthropoda > Insecta > Lepidoptera > Nymphalidae > Heliconius > Heliconius melpomene. Next base: position 7,020 of record HE671505.1, read on the forward strand.
TATGTTGGAATGAATTGCTTATTATTTAAACATAATACATTTATATAAAACTCTTCCGTTACGCAACGTAAGGAAATAAAATTTGGCATGAATATTTCTTGGGGAGTATTGGAGAGCACACTTAGAAGTGCCCCCGAGAAAATTTACCGAAATACCTATGGAAAACGATTATAATTATAATAATATTAGGCATATATAGATACTAGTTAGCTCAATTATTGGCAGACACGAAAGCTATAAACACAAACTCAGGCTGACATAGTGATGAGAAATTTATTACACATATAAATTTAAATACATAAAATAAGCCTTGCTCTATTTAACGCTATTATTTGGCCAAATGATATATTAGGTCATAAATCATTGTAGTAATTCCAAATACGAAGACCCATTAGTGAAATACTAAACAAATTAATTTCTGGAAACGTTTTACTCGGTGTACGCGTGTTAAATTGAAAGCTTATTATAATTTATGCTCTGGTTGCCCCTGACTTCGTTCAGTTTATATTAATATATTTGCGTCAAGTTATATTATATGTAAAACTAGCGTCATTCATTAATTTTTAGTTATTTGACATATATGTTATAATATAGAGATATATACTATTTCGTTCTTTATAATAACATAATTTATAAACTAATTGTCTATAAAAAATCTTGAATTTTCATTTTTTTCTAGAATTTTTACAAAAGTTCAGCCAGATTTAAACTATTTTAAGAATAATGTAGACAAACAAACAACAACGTCAATTATATTCATACATAAAAATCCGCTATTAATCAAAGGATAGTTAAATAAATTGTAAATATTTATAAGTCTGCGTAAAAAATATTCTTAGAACGCTACCACTAAAAGCTTGACCGTAATAAATTTTCATATTGTTAAAAGCTTCACCAAACTATATCTTCATAAGGTGAGTTGGTTATGAAATGTAGTTATGGTACAGTGCGACGGAGTCTTATTGCAAACTATGGTAGTGAGTTCAGTTCCCACTCGGGGGAATTAAGTACTTTCATGTCCCCGCTCTGATAACTTAGAATTCCAGTAATTTACGCACAATATCTCGAATTGAAGCGGAAAGAACAGAACGGAGTGTCTTGACACCAGGTTTTCTCTACCTACCCAACTAAATAGGTAACACAAAGACAAAAAGACAAAACATGAAGCTAAAAAAAAGTAGTATGAAATGCCTATCAATTTATTCATTACTCATAAAATAAAACTCAATTGTGCAACACGAAGAATGTTCGCAATGCTCCAATTAAAGATGCCCTACAATAAGGGCTGAAGTACATTTTAATTAAAGAAATATGAAGTGATGAAGAGTTGACAGGGGAGTGATAAATTAATTTATCAGTACATCGGGTGCCGTAGTGACGCTCTATAATTGACATATGATCGTAATCTGTCATCTCGACCGCCTCATTAAGTTATCGCGCTGGAAAGTGTTAACAAATTATTTTTAATTAATACTAGCCTAATTGTGATGTTTCACGTTCGAAGTGATTATATTTGTTTTGTCCCATTTACATATATTAGTAGCTACAGATATATTAGACCGAACATCTGTGCAGAGAGAGTCTACACAGATGTTGGATTGTTTATAAAAATTCACTATGTATATTATACTGGAGAGAAATAATTAGAAGTTATAATTTCTGATTTTTTTTTAAATTTTAATTTTATTTATTGTATTCTATGAGCTTTAAGCTTTTAAATAAAATATTAGTGAAATAAAGTTTTTAAAAACAAGCTTTTATTAATGTCATAGTATGGTATGTTCATATTGTATTTTACAATTCGCGTATTTTTCATTTGATACCCATACTAGATGGGTTATGCAAAAACTTGTAATCCGCCATATTATGGCAAAATTCCACGCCGCGTTTTGCCACGATGCCAGAACGAAGAAATGGAAATATAAATTTAAATAAATATTTAATCTCTTCGATTGGGGATCGAACCCAAACCCAGGCGATTTTACAATCACACTTTGTGCTGCTGGGCCACAACTGGTCTTTCTCTATATATAAATTCATACGAGTAAAAATAAAAAAACCAAGTCGTAAGTCCACCAAGCCGATTAACAACGTTACGTAAAAGCATTTTAATAAGCCACCCATTTATTTTATACCTACTCGTACTTAACGAAGTCGTAAATCATTGTTTTTGCTAATGTATTGTGAGGCTTGGATAGAACATGTCAAACAGTATCTTCTATTATTTATTTTTACGTCTATTTTTTATGTTGTCATTATAAATATCATGGAGACGTTTAAAAGCTTTTGAAATGAAAATTATTATGATAGCAGTTACATATCGACGATCAACGCGACGTTGATTTCCTTCATTCAACTCCTAATGTCCCCGATCCGCAAAGAAAATGGAGAATCTTAACACTAGACTTTCTTTGCCTACCTATGCCATATGTGAGATAAAGGATCCAATTAAACAAAGTATAAAATTTGTAACCACGATTCTTGGATGCCAGCCAACCGTTCTAGCCAATTAAGCCATATTCAAATTTTTATACTAAGTTTAACGCAAACTTTATCTCGGTAAGTGGATTTTACCGAAAAGTTTATATTTTTATAAATTCGTGTCGTCCCGTACAAGTTATATTTTAAATATTTTAATACGTATATTCATTTTATAAACTAAAATGAGTTCACTATCTTTCGTCCGTAATAAAGACCAGTGAGTTTTCGCACTTGAAAGGATGGGATGAGTTTGTGATGTAACTTTGTAATTTAATTCAGCTCTGAGGGGAATAGTTTGCGGGCGAAAACATTTTCTAGCTTAGCAATTTTCATTATTATACGATGTTATATGTATTTTGTTATACAGATTTTGTTTTTGTTTTTAAAGTAAAATAGAAGACAAGAAAATTTGCACTTATAAAACAGAAAAAGGAGCACGTCTTCGCCATGACATTGTCGCCAATATTCTTAGTTCTTCCTCGAAAAATGCTTTGCCTCAAGTTAACTAACTGAAAGATGGGAAGTTTGTTATAAAGAGTGTTCATCAATATATAGCTTTGTAGGTGAGTTTACGTGGACTTCGACTCATCCGAAGAATAATGTCCTTTTAGCAAAAAAAATTCTTTGGATGAATCAACTTTTACAATTTTTCTTAAATAACTTCTTTAATCTTTTATCTTCTTTAAATACAAATTTTAAATATTGCATTGTATTTATACATTATGTTTATGTATTGCAGCATCCGGCCGCTCAATAACCTATTCAATTGAATTGACAGATCATTCAGCTATTCGGCTAATGTAGGCTGTAGTCCACGCTACGGGAGTTTTGACCTTACTATTTAATTAATAAATATATGTATAACAGCGTATAGCGTTCATTCATTCATTCACAGGTTTAAAACTGTGATGATATGTGATATTCGGAAAATATTAATATTTATAATTAAAAATAATATTTACAATATGCATATACAAAACAACAATGGGTCGTAATATGCAATATTTTTGTTATAGCTCCACGCAACAAACACCGGGAACCTAGTTTTAAGATACTCCGTTCCCCACTTCCTGCCGAATTTTGGAGGCATTGCTTGTTGAGTAACTTAATACCAGAGCTAGGTAGGAGCTAAATATTTCATTCTTCGAGGGAATCAAACCCACAACCTGACGCTATTATTTTCATACGCTTGTGTACCGGCGACCTCCTTAATTTCTTTACGGCGACCTTTTCAATTTCTTTACAAAAATATAAAACATATGTAAAGCTTAGACTTAAACCATGATATAATATTTAGAACAAAACATACTTATATAAAGAAACATAATACGAGTATGTACTAGCCGACTTAAATATGCACGTTTTGCCTTGAAATATAATTTATTATTAACGCGGTCGCAATGCATTTGACTTTTGTTAGTTTAGAAATAGCGCATAAATACAATAATTTAATGTGAAATTTCACTAACATCAAAATAAAGTTGCCACAAATCTTGTCAAAAAGTATGACCAGGCTTCACATCCTCAAATAAAATATAAAACGATTACAAGAAAAAAGGAATAATATAACAATTTATTAAGGACATCGTCCCGCAGAACACAGTATTTAAGTATAATCGCAACAATTGTGGGTTTAATTCTCAGAGGGAATTCTCAATTAGGAAGAGGAATGTCTCACTAGGTTCCCCCTGTCTATACTATTTAATGCGGGAAACAGCGTGAACCTAGTTTATTATCTTCTTTACGGGTGTACAGCACGTGACCTCTTCGCTAATTGGTCGTAACTTGAGCCACCCACCGGCCGGCGCTACTCCGTTCTATTTGTCCGTGATCTTGATCTCGATAGCTGATTACATTGTCAATGGCAGCCGCGTGTGCCGACAAATCGACTTTTGCATCACAAATGCGATCAATTATTGTTGTACAAATATAAACTCCCTCTAGTTTAGTGGTTAATGAGTATACTATTCCAAAAAGGGTTCAATTCAGAAGAGGGACAAATATTACTATATTATATATTATTGAGATTTAGCATCAATCCCTCCAGCCATATTTCCAAATCAGAGAACAATGACGAAGAGAAAAATTACGTCTTTTTTTATTATTCTTAGAAAATAACGAATTTGTTTTATAGGAGACTTTTTATATCAGAATTCGAGGTTTTCACAATGGAATAAATAGCATAATAGTATTGTTGTTTCACAAGAATTCTGTCGAGCCTAAAGAATAGCGATACATTTGAAATATGAATAAAATGTTGAGTGGTTTCTGACAATAATTGGATTAATTAGTACATGGAGCGCATTCTAACAATTGTTAGCATTTGTAGAGCACGAGGCATTCAAAGTTGTTACGAAAAAATATACTATGAAGTATATTATATGTATGTGTTTTTTAACGGGAAAAAAATAAACAATATATGCTACGGGAAGAGATAGATAAAAATATAAAATTCGTTTTTAATATTGTTGTATTTAAAAAATTATAAATATTATTTATTCTTCAAATGAGAATTTAAGAAGAGAATATTATTGAGTCTTTGAGATTTCTTTCGTATAGAAAATATAAAGTATAAGTATTAATAGACCAAGCTCTTTAAAACTAAGTCAATTTAATTCCTAAGCCAGTAGAGTATACAATTACCACAATGGCCTGACACATCAATAGTAACATGACAGACACGTGTCACTTCCAACGTTTAAAACACAATTGAAATGGCTTTAGAAAATAATACTATACGTTATTGTATATTTACTAATGTTTACAGTAACTGGTTCGATTCTGTGTCAGGTCAAATATGTATGTCTACATTAATGAACAGCTGCACGCGATAATGGTAAGTCTAATTTTTAAAAAGTCAAGAATTAATTTTCTTAATTCCACGTTCAGTCTGCACATATGTCATTTAAAAGGTGCTCAAAATAAAAAAAAATACATACGTATTTCAAAAATAAATATTCCATACATCGGATTAGATAATTTTTATTTTTGCCAATATACAACTCTTTACTAATAGTAAAGATTTTTTTTCGAATTTGAGGTTAATACTGTTAGCCTTACTGTTCTTTTCAGCTACGTTGGTTGGGTTAACAAGAGTACCATCTGTTTCTGAGAAATTGCAAGCACAACGTGGCTGCTTGAGACGATGTCTGCAGGTGCATCCCCTACGAGATTCAAACCTAGGCTTGCGGCCGTCGATAGGACTGGATATAATTACATATATCTATGAAAGAACAGATTGTCTTTGATAAAAAGGTTCTCTCTGTCTACCATCCTATGTACACAATAAAAAATAAAAATCTATAAAAATGTTTGAAAACGACGTCAATACATTTGCAAATTTTCCATCGCACGAAACGTACACTTACATGGAACTAAAACTACAAATATTAATCTGTTATGGCAGGTGTGTGGCACCCTACAATAGGCTAGTCTTTTCAAAGATTACACTTCTATCTTATTTCAATATGTCTGACCTACTTACTTAGCACGTTGTGAGAACCGCATTCATTTCCTAATGGCATACTGATTACAGGATCCATAAAGTATTATTATTATTATATATTATTTCAATATGTACATATATAGAGAAGATTTATTATTCTTTTCTAATTTATGGAAAAAAATATTATTCGATTTTTTCGCAAGTAGTCAAAGTGCGCGTGTCAAATCTAACTTTAGACTGAATAGTGGGAATTTGAGTGACTTATCACTAAGTCAAGATGATATGATAAATGGATATTATATTATATCCGCCATCGCGAAGCGTAATAGAGCATTATTTATTTTTGTTCCGCTCTCTAAGACAAAAAGCGACGTTGAGTACCGTTACTTTAAACGCAAAATCTCAAATTTGGAGAAAAAATCGAGAACGGAGTGACATTAAGTTTTCCCAGCCCACCCTGCTAAATGCAAGATAAGAGGAGAAGCTGATACATTATATAAATAAACACCTATTCAGGAGTAGGTACTTATTCCAAGAGTCTATATCGATGTGCAACACCCGCAGAATCATCAATCAACCACTTATCATACTTCCTCTAAGCAATCTCGAGATGTTGTGTTTTTATACAGCTGGTCATTGACTTTGTTTACATCCTATATATTATAACTAACTTATATTTGATCAATATTAACACAACAAAATTATTATTTAAATTGTTAATAATTAGTTTTTTCACAATCGTGTCCTTATTGGAAAATGTATCACTTAATATGGTTGTTACAATATAAAACATGGCGGCGTTAAGTTCTGCCACTCAATATGCAACACAAGGTTCCTTTAGCTTACCTTACTAAATGCGGGATACAGCGTGAAGCTAAAAAAATAACAGTAAATATTAAACTCTGTCTCTGTCTTTCTGTTATGACTGAAAACCAATAATTTACCAAGCTTAATTATTCTACAAGCCAATTATAAATTATACCGGTAACCTAATTATTAATTATATTTAATTTAGGTCACACACTTACCTCTCATATTTCAATGAGATGAAATGTATGAAGTTCATAATTTCGAACAAAGAGTACCTCAATCCCATACATTCTGATTAAGCCGCCATCACTCCACGTTGCATCAATTGCGATCGCGGTGCTTGAAACTTGCTAATTGATTGACAAGTGCGCTTTATTGATATCAACCGGTTGGTTATTGTGATTTTTTGTAGATGTTTCATAATTGTTTACTTTTTGTATGCCTTGTTTATATAATGACGCCGTTGTGACGCATTAACTGTATGTCGAAATGAACGTAATGGTTTTAGATTCAAATTTCACTAGGAAATATAATCTATATTTTAAGATTACAACGTTCAAAATGCAACAAAACATATAAATGCACTACAAACAAAAATCTAGAAAGTCTGAACCTAGAAACCTAGAACGAAAATTGATAGTTATGAGTTATTACCTAGAAAAGATTATACGTAAGAGAAAGTTATACGAATATTTAGATATATATAAAAATCAAAAAATATTACAATAATGTGTAAGACCGTCTTTGCGCAGTGGTTTGGCAGAAATCGTAAACGCGACCGTTACAAGTTCGATTTCCAAGCGTGGTAGAATTCAGCCATTTAATACGCAGTCTCTCAAGTGACGGAGAAACGGAATATCTTAATACTACATAGGTTCCAGTCTCTCCCTGCAATATATGTATATTCAAATAACAAAATGAAGTTCAAAAGCTTAGAAATTAACATTTTAATAATACTAATTAGACAGATATGGTTATAAATATACATATTTCTTAAAGAACTTCATTAAATTAAATCAATAATGCAAATAAGAAATTTAAAGCTTACTCTTCATTTCGAAAGACCTTTAATTCAAGGCTCTCTATATGCCTCACCTCTTTCTTAATAGTACGTGTTCATTAAATTATAATACCGACTGATACCGACAGCTTATCCGGTGACGTCACCGCTGACATCACGCCAACTTTATAATTGTGTAAGAATCGCCGAGTAAATTCTCAAGGAATACAATGTCAATGACGCATAGTCTAAGTTTAATTGAAATAATAAATAATATTTAAAAAAATAGGTCCATGTTATAATATATCATACATATAGCAGGATAGACAGACGGAACCTTCTATAAATAGAGGGAGCCTAGTGTACACTCCGTTCCTCAGTTTCCTCTAAAATTTCGGAGACATTTCATGTAGGGATGCGGAACTAAACGCCAAGCTATGTCTTGTTACCTGAGCGACGAAATGAAATTAATTCATTCTCTCGAGTCGAACCCAGAACGGTCGCGTTTACAGTCTGACCCCATGCCGCTGTGCCATGACAACCTATAATTAGAATATTAAATATAAATACATGAATTAAATATAAATAATATTGCAGTATTTCCTACAAACGCCATCAACTATTAACTTGTACTATATAACAACGTATATTTTCACGCGACGTAAAGGCGCCAAGTCTAACGCCACCGTTGTTAGGGAAACACGATACTAGTTCACATACAAAATAGATCGACACTGAACGGTTATAATTAAATTCAATAGAGACAAATGGGGAACGTACGTCAATTAAAGAGTGACATGATTTAACAATTAACTTTAAAATAATACTTAAGATAAAGATAATGAGGTGATGATTAATATCAATGCACTTGAGAAAATGAATATAATTCATTCATTAAAATAACTTTAATAGGCCGTCGTGTTGGAGGGGTACAAGCGTGTGCTGGGGAATGAGATATTTAATATTTTCAGGATATAATGTTAAACTAAATTATATAAAATATACTTTTTTATTTCCCCGCTCTAGCAAGACAAGGCACAGCCTTCGGGTACGTTACTTCAGGTACAAAAAAAGTCCCGAATTCAGAAAGTGCCGATTGGTTTCTTGACACTACTTAAAATAAAATAAAGAAAAACTTCTTAACAGGAAATAGCGTAAAGACCTTTATTATTTTTTAAATATTTATTAAACTTAACAATTGCTTCGTTGTATATATGATCATTATAAAAAATCTCTAAATTTAGAAAATAGACATATTTAACTATCTTAGTTAAATACGTTACTTTTTATTTATAGCTAAATACTTATACTTAAAGCTTACAAACTTAATTTATTTAGCTAACTTGTTTTATTTCTGTATATATGTGAATAATTAAATTATAAGTATTTCATATATTCTTGTAATAAAATCGATTTATCACTTAAATTATTCTGTGTGGCAATTAAAACTCATTTACTTATTTTATCTCATGCTTAATTGAAACATTAATACTTTTATTAGTTTTACAAGACTTCAAAGTCATACTAAATACTTATAGGATACGATCTATTAACGACTGCTGTAACATAATTATGATTAATAGTTATGTCTTATATATATTTAATATAATAAAGCTAAACAGTTTGTTTGATTGAACGCCCTATCTCAGGAACTTCTGGTCCGAATTGAAAAACTTTAATATTAGATTATACAATGATCGAGATCTATATTCATGTCCGAGTTACTTGGGACACTTGCAATGTGTCATACACTATTTTTAAATGTTCTCATGCGCGAAACCGCATGTAAAAACTAGTCATTAATATCAAGATAGTCCAAAAGTAGATATTAGTTGATATGCAAAACAACCGGTTCTATATTAACCAATTATTTACTTTTGAGGTCGTTAAACCGTTTTAGATTTCGTTCTTTCGATCTTACGATGATTAATGTTAAAATAAATATTTTGACAAATCTTTCATCTTTTGTAATAAATGCCACGAGTTACGAAAAAATATCTGAATAATGGAATATAATATTTTTCATAGCAAAATATTAAATATGTCATTTCCTCGTGTGGGAATGAAAGCAACAACCTGTTGCGTTTACTGACACGCTTGTGCGGAAAATTATTCGGAAAGTGGGAACGCAGTTGTCTTAATTTAACACTGGGTTCCCTCGATCTTTTCTGGTATATGCTACTATATTCCGTAGTGTGAAGCAATAAAAATAACATATCAATATGAATAATAAAAAAAACACACAAAAACATTCAAATTTTTAAATAATCAGAAATACCCACTAAAATACTTACCCAATACGTAATTTGAATTGCACAATATAAAATATTCTTTTTAATGAATACCTACGTATAAAATAATTTAATGCGAAATATTATAAAGCAATATATGGGAAGCTATTAGATAAGTTTATTTACGAGCTTGAACTTGGCCTCGAGATTTCCTATCAGCGAAGCAAAATCTTATTACAAGAAGCAACTTCCACTATCGATAGTAACGATTATAATCTACACTACACGTACTAAATGTTAACAATGTGATATTTATCTTTGAAAGCTACTCTTGGCCTACTATTTTTGATTTCAATTTAAAATTTGTATTGCAAAAAGATAATCTTAATAAGATATCATGTCATGAAATAATTGTGTATAGAACCACCACCAGGTGTCCATGTGTTTAAAGCATAATATGTAAAATAATTGTGGTTGCAAATTTCAATTCACAATTTATACATAAGTACAATACCTATGAAAAAAAACTAATTAAGGCCGTCGCGATTTACTGTAAAAGCGATGGTTGTGGATTCGAACACACTCGGGGATTGAATTATTTTGATTTTCTCGCTAACTCTGGTAATAAGACAAAGCGTGATGTTAAGTTCCGCCCCTTAATAGACAATATCTCAAAAAATCGTCAGGAAGTACTGTGTATAAGCAGGAGGGGACCAAGTGTCTTAACACTAGGTTCCCTCTTACTCCTCACTTCACCTAAATGCGGTATACAGCGTGATGCTAAAAAAACTATTCTATAAATATAACTGGTTCGCTACCAACATTTTGTTTCAGCAGCACTTCAACAGCTTTCGATATATTTCGATTTATTAATGCTCGTAGCTGTGAAAAAATGCTAGAACGCAGTTGGCGCGTTTGTTATAGAAGAAGAAATATAGAGCCGTTACTCTTCCATTCAGCACATTCGTTCTGAACACGATTGTATGTGGAATAATGTAGGCATGACGATAAAAAATACTGGAATACTAAACCTATTAGTTTTTCTGTTTAAACATAATAAATTGATTCAGATGAGAAGCACTTTATTTAGTTTTATAGTACCTTGTCCAAAGTAAATCTGGAGAATATTTATAAAATAAGATATTAGTTACATAATTACACGCAAGATCCCTTAGTGGAAAATCGAGAATGAAAAGACTTAGCACTAAGTTCTTCCTGTCTGCTCCTTTTCTGCTAGTAAAGTTGTAAACCATAAAAGGTAACCATAGAACTTGACTACGATACTGAATGAAACTTATAATTCTTCATTACTTTTCAACTATTAAACAATAATCATAAAAGTTCTTCCATTTCAACGTAAATTACAGCGAGAAAATTAAATTAAACATTATGGCGCTTTCTACAGAGGTTGTTGCGGTAAAAGCTGATTTATAGATATAAAGCAATTAAAACTGCAGTTAAACTGTTCCCGTGTAGAGTGTGGCTAACTTTCGATTTTATTTTTGTAAGCCACGTTATGGCTGTAAGTTTTATACTTAGCTTACATAACAGATTTAAGGGCTTTTATATGAAGATCTTCTTAACTTCTCTTCTAGTTTTTGACATTACTAGAGCGAGAAAATGAAAGTAATTAATTCTTCCTATACTGCATTATTCAAAAATTAAAACACATATACCAACGAGACGAGTGAATCGTTGAAGCAAAACCTCTAATAGCCGCCCACAGTTTCCGCCTAACGATTTATTTCTTATTTAATGTATAAAACGATAAAACTTAAGGGAGAATAAATTTATTAGACACTTATAACGATAGAATAAAAAAAGCTAACAATAATATACTACACAATAAACTTGAAATGTGGCTGAATTTTTTTCTTTCAACTGTTTTTTGTTCTAGGCCAAGGTCCCTTCGTATTTATTATCATTCTTAGAAACATATGTACGAACGTACTATAATAGTCGATTACGTATATAAATTACGATACGTTGGCAATACAAAATGTTTAGATTCTAGATTTAGTCTAGATAAATAAATTTTATGTAGAAAAAACAGATTTTCTAAATGTTAAATTGCGTAGGTGTGTGACTCGGGTAACCTAATAAAGCTAGTTTCTAATTTCGATGTCCTTAATACTATTTTTATAAGAAAAAAAAGTTTTTTAACACTGAATACCACTGTCTATCCTTCTATATACGAGATACAACGAGAAAAGAAAAAATACGTATGTATTAATTGATTATACAATTTTTTTATTAGTTACCAAAGTTAGAAAATGAAATAATTTATTAAATATTTAATTTTAGAAATCGAATCTACAACCATCGCGTTGGCGGTCACACCCTATGCACGCTGTGCTTCATATTATTATTAATATGAAATTTAAAATATTTATTACGAACCTTAATTTCCAGATAGGCAACGTCTGCCAAATCTTTTACTATAATATATTATATAATTTATTTATATATGAATCATACACTTTATTGTTCGTCGTATTATTCAAATATAACATCCCATTCTAATTTCTAACCAATAATGACTTCACTTCTATTTACGGTATGCCTAAATCGATTTAGAAAACGGCAGTGAGTCACTACATACTGAAAACCGACTCCAGACCGCAGACAAAATTATCATAAATAACAGATATTAAAGCCTCGCGTCGATGCTCGCCTGCATACCTGTTCACTTTTTGCACTTGGCACTGTAATGCATGCATTCGTAATCGAAAGCTTTACACTTAGATTTTAATTCGATACAGGATTTTTATCATCGATTTCAAATAATTTAAATTCAGAATAAAGAAATAGTATTTAGAAAATTTCTTATATGTACGCTACAATTTTTGATATTACTTTTGCGTGGCACAGTTGGAGGGAATCTCATTAAACGCAACGGTTATCTTTTTTAATTTGACTTGGAGGAATATGGATAATACCTACTTTACTTCCTTTACAATACCTCCAGAATTCGGCAAAAAGTGGGGAGCGGTGTGTGCTGCCTACCCTGCCTGCTACATGCGGGATACACCGTGAAGTAAAATAAAAAATAAATATTAGAATCTACAACGAAAACCCCCGTCATCACACAGTTGCCACGCGAACACGCGACCTTCAATACAATTTCAGTTGAAGTATAACCTTTAACAATCATAACTATGCAGCAGCTGTTACTTGGTGGATTGTTTACAATTGCTCTCAGCAGTGGCCAAGTTCTTGTGGATTTAAATAAACGTGACCGCAACAGGTGGGGCGAATCATCATCTTAGAACGAACAAACTTAGTTTGATGTGAGCTGTAGAAGTCGGCAATAAGTTATGTTTTAATATTTTATTTTTGTTTTTGACCTTCTTTGCGATGTACTTATATATTTCGCAATGCTTGTCTTTCTGTTTTTATATACTGATAGCGTGGAACTCAACGCTGCGTTAACCACTCCTGTACCACGAGAGTCTCGTTTTAATTTGGTCACTCTTAATCTTAATGCAATAAAAAGATAGAGGAAAAAAATATAGAATTACTATTTATGAAAAAAATATAGAATTACTGTTTAATGAATTACTATCCTAATTCTGAATTTTTTTTAAATGATACGTATTTTCTTAAAAGTATAGAGTATATTATTTTATGTACATCTTAAATATTCATAAAATATATCATAGGGAAATAAAATGGGAAAAATAAGGTATTATAATCAAATATATTTGTCATACAAATCGCTCTTGTCTAGCTCTATCTAATAAGGAAAGTTATTTACGTTCTTATCTACGTAGCTAGTTGATGGCGGCCTTGTAACTGATGTCTTTCTTAGAATTCTTATCGACGCCTGTAAAAGCTAATCATATCAGCACTGAGTGAGCGAAGTATTTATCTCGTGTAACGCTATAAATTTTAGATTCGTTAAGGTATCATTTGTAGTTAATCGGTGATAGCAGGTTCAGCAGGAAGTTTGGTGCGTAAAAGTATGGATTCTTAGCATAAAACCTTTATGACATTAACACATTTCTATTATAAGGTCATGTAAATAGTTATCGGGACTTTTGATGATATTTTTGTGTTACTCTCATAGACAGAGAGTTTATATACTGTTTCTACACGTTTCGATAAGAATTAAAAATATTAAAGTAAACTTAAATAACTTAAATAAGTACGAAAAATATTTACCAATTTCTGAGCACCTAATATATTTTTTCTAAAAAATAGGTATTTTACAACTTAAGCACTTGCTCTTTTTATTAGCAACATAAAACGATACGAAACATACACGACAAATAGAAAACTCTAATACCACTGGAAAACAATGAAACGAACATGTTCCGGCAATTTAAAAGAAAGCTCATTACCTTGTAAGCACATCCGATTGTGAAGTGAAGCCTCGCAGACATGTCAAAATGTTCCAATTTAAAATGAATCTTATTAGAAAAAGCCAAAGCTTAGAATAAAGTTTCTAAGCTTACGAAAACAGAGTTTATTGTTCTAAGAACACCAATTATTAGTCGTAATTGAGTTGTCAACGGCGCTCAAACAAAGAAGTGCCTTAGAAATGGTCAATATTAGCTCCAACGATAACTGGGGCAATTGACAATGACGGAATCTGGTGACATCATCGATGTATCAAACGAATACTAATGATCTTTACTTTCATTAATTGTGGCTCCTATTTTATTTATTGGTCTTAAGCATAGAAATTCCTTAATTTTTATCATTAAAACAGAAAAATATAACTTGTAAGTTGTTTAACTTAAAAATTTAAGCTTTTATATTTTTAATATATTTCATTGTTGTTGACAAGGAAACTAAGAATAAAGTAAATAATGTAAAGCACATACGCGGCAGTCTCGAGTCATTTAAATATCAAGATATGGTATCTTCACAGACGCCATTGAATACACCTTAATAGGAAATATGAAAATATGTCTGACTAAATACGATAATTAAACATTTAAATGTTTGTCACTGAGAGTCATCAGTTTTAGATTAACTAAGTCACTTAGGTACCTGTAATGTATCTTGTTTTTTCATTCGTCCGAGTGGGAATCGAACCCACAACAGTCAAACAGTTTACAGGCAAAAGATGTCGCCTCAATGATTCTCTTGAACGAAAATAAAACAACGGAGTACCATATCACTAATAACACAGTTTTATAGAGGGTAAACAGGGATAACTAATTCTCTGTCTTTATCGGAAAATGCTAACAAAAATCTTATACTTACAGTAGATAAATTTAAAAAAAGTATTTTATACTAATAAAATAATTTCATACTAAAATTTAAGAAATATAATCTTTTGGCAAACTTTAAACTATTTGCATATAAATATTTTCTTTCATAACTATAAGTATGTATACATACATGTGCAGGTAAATAAATCCAAACATATTTGGATGCTATACACAAGCGCATACATTTCAGCAATACCGTCAATGAGTCAGTCACGACAACAGACGTTTGTGTACGTCGGTCGTATCGGTGAATTATATACAATTAATGTTCCGAAACCAAATAAGTCATTAAATATACCATTTGAAGCCAAACACAGTGCCAGCTGCCAACCTCGGTGAAGATAAATTATTATAAATCTCTCTATATAAATTTATCCCCAAAGCTATTAGAACTTATAAATCTATACTAATAGAACAATGATTAGACATACACACATATATATTACTTTAGAGTCGACTTCATAAAAAATGTATACTTACTAGCGTCAATTTTAGACATGTTCTTAAAACATATGTACATTACATATGTAAATATATGAACATTTCTACATATAATGAACTTATACCATAACTAATTTTTCATCAAATTCTTTATCAATAATCTAAAAGATACAGAAGACACAAATTCTTTTCATGAAACTATTAATAATATTTCTATAATTATAGAGCCCTAAATGAGTAAGTGTTGAATATTTAAATACAATTAACATAAAAAGTTGCATTTACATTTAGAATTATCATAAAACACGAAACCGCAGGTTGCAGGTGAAAGCACGAGTGCGGCGGGAAGCGCCTAAATAACTTTACTTGATTCTCAAAACTGCTGGGTTATGTCTTCACTGTTCGAGCAATATTGTTATTCACTTACAGCTAAATAGTTTTACGTTCATTTTAGTTTCTCTTAGAATTTTAACAATGATGTGTTGTTTAAGTTTCAATAAATTGTAATGTGAAATATGCTCGAGTAATATTTTGGTTTAATTAAAATTTATATCATATTCTTTCTATAAAGTGACATAAATAATGAATGAATTATTTTTAGCATTTTTAAGTATTATTCCATAAAAATATTAATGAAATTCTTTCATAATTTGAGTATAAATCCTAAACACTCTTTAAGTAAAATTTGAAAGTGCTACTACACTACAACTCGAGGAAATGAATTATTTAATGTTTTCATGACGTTGCTCTGGTATCGAGACAAAAGAGCAGCGTTGAAATTCGCCAATTAACACGTTACACCTTCAGAATTCAGCGGAAACTGGAGAACGGAAGTACCTCACATTCTAAAAATACGTCGTATATGCATATATCACATTTTATAAGAAAAATGTAACAAATCGAAGCAAATGTGGGTTAGCTGAATCATCACTCACTTTGATCAAACATTTTGACGTCTCAAGGCGCTAACGTTGAACACGTCTCAAATCCAAAATAAACTAATCTAGGTTTATTTATGAATAAAAAACATTTAAAAATAGCATATTACGTACGAGCGGAATTATTATAACATTGTTTACTTTTATTAAAATAGGCAAATATGAAAGATTACTGTTAGTTTTTTCAAGCAATTTATTTGTTGTTTTATTTTTGTTACCAAGCCATTATTCATAATTGTATAATATAGTAACAAAGATATGTCTTAACAAAGATATTGCATATTTAATTATATATTTTTTTTATCTCAATGTCAGTTATGTTTACATCAATATCAAGAAACTTACTTCACTAACAAAGACATATCTAAATACTATATTTAATTATGAATATCTCCTTGTTTCAGGATCGCGACAGTAGCCTGTCAATTCCAGCTCGATGGGAAGACAGGAATTTAAGGAACTACCTCACCAAGCAAGATGTCGGTAAGTTCGCCTTTGGAATGTAAACTAACATTAAACATTTTCATGCGTATGAGGTAGTGACCATATAGTTATTTTAATTAGTTTTTTTCGTATATTTTTATTTCATAGGAAATATTCGTATAGTTCAAGCGTGTGAAGCCGCGCGGGGGCCGCTAGTGTTATAACAAATTGATGATATCACTAAAATGTGTTTACAGAAAAAGCCAGTCGATGGATCGGTGGTATATACGACTACACTTCGAAAGCATGGAAGTGGGGGGGTGAACTGCGGCAAATGCATTATCAGTCCTTCTCCAAGATGAAGAAGCTGTCACCAGAGGAATTGAAGTGGCACTGCATAGCTATGACACCGGAATTGCAATATAAGTTAGTATACATAATTTACTATATTTTTTATTTAAAATTAAAAGTTTTTGATGACAGAACATGATTCGGAAGCGTCATGGTGTAGTGGCGCAGTGCCCGACGTGTTCCCATCGACAACACGATGGTTATGGATTCGATTTGTACTCGGAAGAATGAGTATTTTCCACATTTTTTCTTAATTTTAATTTTAATTCTATAATAATATTATAATAATTATACAAACTTAAATAGTTATAACGTATAAAGTGAAATATAAAGTCGAAGCAAAAACCTATCTTTTATAATGTTGCGACCTCAATATCAGTGAGCATATCGATTCAAATGTCACTTAGTGAAACCCGCTTAAAAATAAATATATTGCTAGTATGATTTCAGTTTTGGCTTAATTAATTTAAAATATCAAGTTTATAATATACCTACTTTGAAAGCAGATTTATTTGGGTTTAAATGTAATTCAAATAAAACTTTCGTTGTGTCGTTATTTAGTAGAAAAAGCGTGAAGCCATCATGGCGTAATAGGGTTGTAAACTAGAGATAGGCGTTATCGTTTTTTTCCGTTAACGGTTATGAAACCGATATATGGTTTTCGTAACGATATCAAAAACGGTTTTCAGATATCGTTTTTTTTTCGAATTGTCAATAAACGCAAAATCATAATTATAACATTATAATATCATAATAAATATATGTAATTAGTATTACATATAAATAAAAACTATAATCAAATGTAAAAAAAACAATATATAGTAATTAAATTGAAATAATATTAAAATACAAAATCATATCCAAATTTCAACCTTATTCATTTACTTAGAAGTTCGATTTCATAACGACGAAATAATAACTTGTAGATGTAATGTAAGAAAACCGCCGAAACATGAATCTGTTAGTTAGTTAGTTATCGGGTATTCGCTTCATTTCTTTTACACCCGTGAAGAATATACGGATAGAAAGAGAGGTAGCGAATATCAGTTTATCAGATATTCGCCTTATCTCATTTACGCCCGTTCGGAATAAGTTAATTAGAAAGAGAGGAAGTTAGTTTTAATATAAAACCGTTTGACGTTTTAAAAGTTTTGCGTTATTAGGGTTTTGTTCAGATCACAGCTATGTTGAGTTTTAAGTTTCTGTAAAAACGGTTTTCTAAAAACAAATATCGATACGTTATGTTTTCCTTAACATATCGGTTTTAAGTTACGTTTTGATATATCGAACTCATCCCTATTGTAAACACAACACACAATACAGAAAAGAAATGCGACGTGCCTCAAATTAGGGCAGAATGGGCAGAAGGAAGGATCTAAACATTATATTCTCTCGGCCCTACTATGTGGAATAGAACTTGAAATTCAAAAGAAAATATAATGCAGAAAATAGTGCATATAAAAAAATAAAAAATATATTTTTAATTGATAAACCAAAAGTAGTCTCAACTGTAGAGATAGAAAAATTCTCACTATCTCAATAATCGTTCGGTAAATTACACTAAAGAAGTATATAAAAAAGTAGCTATACACTTTCACCGGTATAATAGGGTGTTTGCTCCCTCAAAGCAGAAGGAGGCTTAGACATTCCGTTGCTCGAAACGAAAAGTGACGAAACTCAACGCCGCGGTTTGCAAATTTAATACAATCACTCCCCGAGTGGAAAATCGAACCATCAACCGTCGCCATTACAGTCAGACGTTGTCCAACTGCCACCTACTACCGCTAACAAATAAAATATAGAGTAGATCTCTACTCTCCAAAAGTGCAAATACAAAAAAAAACGTATACAAGAAGTGTTTAGTATCAGTAGGTATATCTACACTTCTATTATCAAAGATATGTTAATGCAAAACACGACAATCTGTAAGGTTAACAAGTAGCACTTAATCCTGTCTAGACATCTCGGCCATGTTTCATTTTTGTACCCCAATTTAAAAACACTTTTAAACGTTAAAGCCATTTAACATTAGAATGAGATTCGGCAGAATCTTGGATGATATATTCTAGTATATTTTTTTTTCTTATATAATTCTTATGTTGTTTCTACAACATACAATTTATATATTTTTTAGATTTAAGAAGCTATAGCTATACAATTAATATTTTCATATTATTATGCTACATACGAGTATAATCAAGGCCTTCGTGGCTCAGGGGCACAAGCGTGCGACTGTTAACGAGACAGTTGAGAGTTTCGTTCCCATTCGCGGGAATGAAATATTTGATCTTAAATCCAAAATATTTTTTAACAAAATTATATACAATATTACGTTGCAACATTACTAAAAGAACTGTATAATGTATATAATGACATAATCATATATATACAACATTTTCTTATTTAATTCCAGTGACGGAATAGGATAAAAATAAACTAAAAAGTATTTTCTAAGCCATGATCAAAATATTATAATAGGTTTTCATGTGCCAGCTTAACACATTAAATATAACTTCAATACTATCTTAACTCAAAGAAGGCAATATACCAGCCACAATCTTGTATTTATATCACTAACTTATTTATTACCTTTGCAATGTGCTTAGGATTTCTATTGTTAAGGAAGACAGACATTGATAAATGAACTTTCCTGCTCTGCCGCTTGTCAGGACGTCCGCCTACTCTTTAAATCGTAAGATTAACATCCTACGGCATATCACTTTAGTTTTCAATACAGGAAATTTGCATTTGTATTTTGAATATTTTATTAAAACATATAAACGCATTTTTTTAAGCTCAAAAAAAATCACATATAGCAGGGAAAATAGTTATGTTCTCCACTTCCCGCTCATTTTTCGAGACATTTCTGCGCTATTATTTCTTGTACTAGAGCGAAGAAACGAAAATAATTAATTCCTCCGAGTGAGAAACGAATCCACAACCGTGGTATTTTCAGTCCATTGCTGTGCCGCTGCGCAACGACGACTTTTAAATGTTGAATAAACACGTTAGGTCCAAAAAATAAGTAAAATATAATAACCTTATATAAACCAAATCTTACGCGTTATATCAAAGCTATTAAAATATTCCACAAATGTTATTATTTAATGTTTAATAAAAAAAAACATTTTTTTCTTAGCCATAGTTATTACTTTTAAGTATGAAATATGAGTCATTATGTAATATTAGGAATTTATCGAAAATACATCGAATGAAAATGGATTGAACATTTGCACGTAAATGTCCACATCGTGACAAATATAAGCGTGGGGGAATCAAGGTCGAGGGGAGCTGAGCGTGTCACACATGACACACCCGATTTGTACTCTAACTCAGGGAGATATTTCAATAAAACCAAATACGAAATGTGGTTGCCTTTGCCTTGGCACGTTGAAAAAAAAAATTAAAAAGAGGTAACTTGAATTTGGTGCAAGAATGGCATATTTGCTCTGCTTGAAACGCAGTATTGTACGAGACGCAATCAGAGCTTGTTAGTCTTTTCGCATACATTGACATATACTTGCTTTTACAAGCCTCATATAAATAAAGTGTCGTTAGAGTAGTTGAGGCACAATTCAGTCTCTTTCTTTAGAAGAAACCGAAATAATAATTATTTTATTAGGTTCTCTTTTCGCCTTACGTTCTGCCTTTGTGACGAGTAGAGGATTAAATATAGAATAATATACAGATGTATATATTTATAACTATTATATGAAGAGGATAATACTTTTTAATTTTTACTTATTAGAAGACAAATTTGAAAATATATTTTTCAACTCTTCGATTTTTTTACATTCAAAACAGTTGATGACTACACAGGTACACAAAGAAAAATGTATAATCTGACATGTTCTGAATTTTAAATTATTAAAAAATCTACAATCGTCTGAACACATTTAAGTAACAAAAGACGAAACTTAATAACTTAACTTAACTATATTTTAGAAATAATATATAGGCCAAGTATCGAACAGCGCCTACATATTACACCATTATAATATCAAAAATAAAATGATCGTTTAACAAGCGCCAAAGCCAAACAAATAGTTAATAGCGAAATAAAAATAAAATTTAACGATTCGATATGATTCGATTCGTGTCGAAACTAGCGTAGGGCTGTGATCTCTAATACGATGGCGTCAACAGATGGCGTGTGACTGGGGAACGGAAATAAGGAGATTGCGTTAATCCGAATCGATTTTAAGGGTGTTTAGTGGATTTTATTCGATTGATTTATGTGTAACAATGACATCGACCATTATTTGCTTGGCACGAATCTGGCAAAGCACACGCCAACGATATACGTACAATCTGAAAATGAAGTTCTAAAATACATTTTATAAAATACTCAAAAATATGTAAATATAGACAATCTCTACCTTGTTATATTTTTCAGAATTGAAAATCGGAATTCTTGTATCTAAATTTAATGATAAGTAATGCTACCAGTAGTACTCAGGGTCTCAGGGATTGAAATTTTATCTTGAAGGTCTTCTAATTTAATAATGAATCTCATAATAACAACAAAAGAAATCAATTTAATGTTATGAAAGAGCTATTTCTTCAGAAAATACATGATTCACATTTCTCGGTAACTCGAAAGTGTTATAAATTATACGTATTATTATTGTTCCGCAAATACTCAGATTTCTAATATAGATTCAAAACTAGTGAGGACAGTCGTCCATTTCATAAAAAGAACGTTATCGCTAACGATAGTTATTGCTTATTAAAATTATTTTCGTTCAATCAATTTTTTACTTAAATTTAATAATTTTATATTTTTAAAATATATTTTATTATCTATGTTCCATAATTTAAATTTATAGAATAGTTTTATTTGAAACAAAAAAATAACGCCAAAATATCAAAGACAAAATAATATTATTATCTAACCAATATTTGCGGTAATACCATACTTAATAATAAAACCTTATATATTTGTATTATTACTTTATATATTTGTGTTAAAGCTATAATTAAGTGGAAAGCTTCCTTCTTCACTCAAACAATGAACAAATAACAATCACACGACAAACACGCGAGATGAAGGACTACTTGGAAGCGGTGTGGAAATTTTACGCAAGATTTAATAAACATTTGAATTTAATTATATTTAGTTCTTTTTTTTGCAGCTTTCTGCTTCACTAAGTAGTTTAGTTAAATAATAAACGTCTATATATTAAAATAGTTTACATTTTATAATTAATGAGTTAAGTCATTTTTATTTCATTATGTATATTTATATTAAACTAGCGGACGCGCGCAGCTTCGCTTGCGTATTTAGGGGTGAATTCTAAAAAACCACGAAACATGTGGTCAATGAAATATTTTTAAGAGTCTAAATTTCAAATTTTATAAAAATCGGTGGTGACTTAAATATTTTTCCATAAAAATCTTTCAACCCCTTATTTGCACCCTTAGGGGCTGAATTCTAGAAAACGATGAAACATGTGTTCAATTAAATACTTTTAAGAGTCTAAATTTAAAATTTTATAATAATCGGTGGTGTTTTAAACATTTTTCCATACAAACTTTCAACCCCATTATTTGCACCCTTAGGGGGAGAATTCTAGAAAACGATGAAACACGTGTTCAATTAAATACTTTTAAAAATCTAAATTTCAAATTCGATTATATATTACTAACTAATATACATTTTATAACGTTTAGTAAACACATTTTTTCTATGTTTATTGGTAATTTCTCACTAATTTTTATTCCTTTTTCTCTTTGTATCCCGCAAATAGCATTGTAGACAATCTCTCTGCCTCCCTATTGTGAACCTAGTGATTCTTACCCCTAGATTCCCTCTGCCTACTTTGTTACGTGATATACGAGATGAAGCTGTGATAATAATAATAATTATTATTTTATATTAATTCCCCACAGGGAACCCACAATATCATCAAAGGAACACCACGACACGACAGCCTCGACGTTATTTGTATTTAAAAATATCTCAACCTCATTTCAGTTTATTGCGATACGTCGCTATTCAAAGCTATAATTAAGTGGAAAGTGTTTATAGTCAAACAATGAACAATCGCACGACAAACATTCAAGATGGCGGCTACGTGGAAGCGCAATAGAGTGTAAATGAAATGTCAAACCATTTGACCTGCACTTCAATCCACATCAGCGACAGATGGGTCTTTACATCACCTACCACAATTGATCCTATTAAATATGTTCTCCGGTCGTAGGAAAATTGATTTTCTTTATGAGCTCTGTTTGTGATTAGACCTCACGCAGTTATGTTTTTGTAGATGATTGAAAATTTTCGTTCAAAATTTGCTTTGTGTCATTAAGGAAGATATTTTTTTACATACTATAATACAAAGTCAGTATATTATATTGTATTTTAACCGTATATTATTTATATTTATTTAAATTTATATTTTAATTTTTTAGCTCTGGCATCAAGGCAAAGCATTGAGTTCCGCCACTCAACACGCAATGCCTCCTGAATTTGGCGGAAAGTGGAGAACGGAGTGCCTTAACACTAGGTTCCCTCAACTAAGTTGATTTAATTTAATTTTCGCTATATATTACATTTTTTTATTACACAACGGATGATGATGGTTAAAGAGGAAAAATTATATTATATACAAAAAAATCATGTTTATTATGAAAATAATAAAAGTCTCAAATGTGATGTCAAAAAAAATACTTTGTGCTTTCTTGATGATTTTGTTGATTTTCCCGCAGATTAGCAATTCGCTAACTATAAAATTATTTTATAATCCACGCGGGCGAAGCCGTTGATGAAACACTAATAAAAACAAAACCTTAGCTTACCTCGCTTGAACAATAAACTTATTTCTCTTTAACAATCAACAATGTAAATTCGGCATATAATACAAACAAAATTAAACATATAACCAATGAAATAACGACTCTGCCCCGGCATAAATTTAATTATAAATCCGTCATGTCAAATTCCACTAGCTTAAATTGCTTATTCGAGTACGCAGAAAAGCACAAAAACTAATTATACATCGAAAGCTTGTTGAGAATTAAAACTCGACAACGTCAACGTTTTACGACGAAATTTCATTTAACTTTAAGAGCGCACCAATAGCTGTGCCTAAGTTTATACCTAAAGGATTTTATAAAATAGTTTATTTTAATTTTATTTGAGGTCAGTCGTGGCGCAGGAACACACAGTGTAATTGTAAGGGATTGTGGGTTCGATCCCCATTCGAGGATTTATTTAAATTTATATTTAATTTTCGCCACTCTCCAGGATACGGTGGAAAGTGGGGAACGGAGTATCTTAACAATAGGTTTCCTCTGCTTACCATGCTGGATGAGGTACATTGTGAAGCTGCTTTTGTTTGTTTATACAATAAAAATATTATTCACTTATTTCTACTTATTTTTGTTTTCTCAGCGACAAAAAGATTGTAATCACTAACTATGTAATAAATTTATAAATTCAATCTATTTAGTTTCTTCTATGTGCCGTTACTAAGATAAATCGATTTAATATCAGAGGTTATATTTTCTCTACGGAAAGCCACTTATTAAAGCTATGAAGTTGAATGTAATAAATCTTACAACTTGATCTCCCAGCAATGAGTAGATATTAAATATTCTATCTTAATAAAATGTATAGCACATATTTTTCTTCTTCTTAAAAGTCAAATAAATAATACTAATGATAAATTTTACACATAAAACTAACAATTTTTTGAACCATACACCTTATATTCGTGCTTTGGAACTTCCAATTCTCATTTTTACATCTCAAATTCATTACATCTCAAAATTAAAATAATATAAATTTCGATTTTAAATAATAGGCAAAGTTTGTGTGGATAATAAAAAAAAGACAACTACACATGTGGCTCCAGTCAGTTAGTCAATTACTGTTTGTTCTATTCCATCAGTTAGTTAAATTTTTCTTCAGCTTCTGAAATATTTAATGAAAGTATTTAATTTCCTCGGGTGGGAATCGAACCTACAACGTGTCGCGTTTACAGTCACTCTTGACTGGCCTCAGTTAGTGAATCATATTATTACACCTTATATTTACATCAATCGTATGATGTTAAAATACTTTTAGATATGCAAAATATTCACATTATAATGCATCAAATACATCCACTGTGGTCGGTCTGTATGACATGCAGACGGCGCCTCGTACCTCCTCCTAATGAACGCTAAACGTAACGTGAGGGAAATACTCAATGCAATCGATTTGTTCTTAAAACATGTATTAAGTTCGTATGATGTCTACATGCTAAGTCATTAGTCATTAGTTAAGGATTCTTGTATATTTTTAGTTAGCAAAAAGTAGAACTACATTGCGTTATAATGCTATTAAAATTTTATTATAAAAATGTGAAATAACAAAAACAATTTAGTAATTGTATTACTATTTAATAATAGTTTTTAACCTATATTATTTTTTATTTTGAAAGTTTTGTTTGAATTACATATTTATAGTTTTATATCAAATACTTTAACGTATATATTTTTCATTTTTAGATGGGCTCCCCGAAACTGTTTTGAACCCCGACTGTTCATCTGCCAGACGAAACTGAAGAAAGTTCCCAAATCGAAACTAAAGGAGCTCCGAAGACGATATGAAAGGATGGGCAAGATCAATGAAATTACAGCCCCAAGCGTCAGTAGGGAAGTGGAGGATCCAAGGTACATGTTATTATTGACTGTTTATAGAAAATACTTAAACAATCTTAGTTTTCGGAGAATTGATTTTTAATCAAATAAAAAAGTGTTTTTATGTTGACCACTTTAAATGAAAGCACAGTTTAACTACTATATAAAAAGAAAGATATTTTGCCAAAAATAAAAAAGTTAAAAGTTGAAATAAAACAAAATACTTAAATAATAAAAATTATCATTGTAAAGTTAAACGCCATTTGCTAAGGATGACGTAGACTGTCAATAACCTGTCAAAGTGGCGGTTTATTATAAAAAAAATCAAAATCTCTTTCTCGTTCTGATATGTTTATAAGAATGAGAAATGGCAGATCGCAGTATCTGCAACGTTTACTACTATTTTTGTAGAAGTAGTTGTTTACGTTATTAGTATCTTTTTTCTCATTTTTTTTTAACTACAGGCTTGAAATATTTTACCCTACATGCTGTACCCGTAAAAGGAGCGCTGGCGCTTCCCCCCGGCATACAAGTAGCCTTTTAGAAATCATTGATTAAATGTTAATTTAAAAAATGTATCGATAACATGACATTTAAATGTCAAGTAAATATCAATACTTAGTATTCAAATAAATATAATTTTAAATTTAAGGAGTAACGACGTCACCAGCAACCCGGTGTTGAACCCCAAGTCGTACGACCTGCACCCGAGTCCGCTGCGCAGGAAGAACCCGATGCGCTTTAATCCGAAGGCATACAATTTACGACCGAATGAACTGAGAAAACGATCGAGGCCCAACGCACAGCGGCGGCTTACTAAGCCATTCCCAGGGTAAACATATATTTTATTTAACGCTAGGTCTCACCTAAGGCTTCGCCCGTTAATCAAGTGATATTTATTATAGTAT
>HE671505.1:33997-62768 GCA_000313835.2 Heliconius melpomene melpomene
CAATGGAGCGTGACGATCATAAAGTTGCAATATTAAGGAGTTGAAGGCAGCAACTTGCTCGTTAATTGTTTGCATAATTTGAAATTTCGTGCCAGTTTGTTGCAGCTGCGTCTTCCCGCAGTTGATTCCAGTCTATTCCACCAAAATTGCGTCGCAGAAGAATTCTTGATTTAGCTTTTGGGGGTTTAATTTTATACGATAAGTAAATAAGGTCATGATAAGAAAAGGCCAGAGCAGGGTATTGACCGTGTTTTTCAACGTGATCAACAGAAGAGACAAGAGCTAAGTCCAGAAGTGAGGGTAAACAATTTGGAAAGTTATGCGTTGCAGTGAGAGGAAGAACATGCAAATTAGCACCAGTAACCAAGGACCTCAGGCGAGAGGCACGATGGTCATCTTTTAACAGACATGTGTTAAAATCACCCATTAAAATTGTATGAGGGTATAAAGGCTTCAGTCGCTCCAACAGGGTTTCAAAAGATGAAAAGTAGTCGATCGTAAGGTTCGGACTGTAATAAACTCCCAGTAAGACCCTTGTATGTGAAAGAACTACTTCAATAAACAGGTGTTCGGGGCCACCATCTGTTTAGTACTGCGATTGGTCCACTATACTAAAAGCAATATGCGAACGTAGATATATAGCAACACCACCCCCAGAGCGGCCAATACGATCATTACGAATCAGATGAAACCCTGGAAGCGAGTAAGAAGTCGATGGCAGACATGGCTTTAGCCAAGTTTCTGATATGAAACTAAATAAAATGAAACTAATATAAATTACTAACTAATATGCATTTTTATAATGTTTAGCAAACACATTTTTTCTATGTTTATTAGTAATTATTAGGTAATTTCTCACAAATTTTTATTCCTTTGTATCCCGCAAATACCATTGTAGACAATCTCTCTGTCTCCCTATTGTGAATCTAATGTGTCTTAGCCCTAGATTCCCTCCGCCTACTTTGTTACGAGATTAAGCTGTAATAATAATAATAATAATATTTTTATATTAATTCCCCACAGGGAACCCACAATGTCATCAAAGGAACACCACGACACGACAGCCTCAACGTTATTTGTATTTAAAAATGTCTCTACCTCATTTCAGTTTATTGCGATACGTCGCTATTCAAAGCTATAATTAAGTGGAAAGTGTTTATAGTCAAACAATGAACAATCGCACGACAAACATTCAAGATGGCGACTACGTGGAAGCGCAATGGAGTGTAAATTAAATGTCAAACCATTTGACCTGCACTTCAATCCACATCAGCGACAGATGGGTCTTTACATCACCTACCACAATTGATCCTATTAAATATGTTCTCCGGTCGTAGGAAAATTGATTTTCTTTATGAGCTCTGTTTGTGCTTAGACCTCACGCAGTTATGTTTTTGTAGATGATTGAAAATTTTCGTTTGGAATTCGCTTTGTGTCATTAAGAAACATATTTCTTTACATACTATAATACAAAGTCAGTTCGAAGCTATATATGCGTACTCGTATATTATATTGTATCTTTAACCGTATATTATTTATATTTATTTAAATTTTAAAATTTATCTTTTTAGCTCTGGCCTCGAGGCAAATCGTTGAGTTCCGCCACTCAACACGCAATGCCTCCTGAATTTTTGGAAAGTGGAGAACGGAGTGTCTTAATACTAGGTTCACTCTACCTATCCTGTTGTGTGGGGGTGCTGTTGATTTAATTAAATTTTCACCGTATATTACATTTTTTTATTGCACAACGGGATGATGATGGTTAAAGAGGAAAAAATATATTATATACAAAAAAATCATGTTTATTATGAAAATAATAAAAGTCTCAAATGTGATGTCACTTTGAAAAATACTTTGTGCTTTCTTGATGATTTTGTTGATTTTCCCGCAGATTAACAATTCGCTAACTATAAAATTATCTTATAATCCACACGGGCGAAGCCGTTAATGAAACACTAATAAAAACAAAACCTTAACTTAACTCGCTTGAACAATAAACTTATTTCTCTTTAACAATCAACAATGTAAATTCGGCATATAATACAAACAAAATTAAACATATAACCAATAAAATTACGACTCTGCCCCGGCATAAATTTAATTATAAATCCGTCATGTCAAATTCCACTAGCTTAAATTGCTTATTCGAGTACGCAGAAAAGCACAAAAACTAATTATACATCGAAAGCTTGTTGAGAATTAAAACTCGACAACGTCAACGTTTTACGACGAAATTTCGTTTAACTTTAAGAGCGCACCAATAGCTGTGCTTAAGTTTATACATAAAGGTTTTTTTTAAATAGTTTATTTTAATTTTATTTGAGGTCAGTCGTGGCGCAAGAACCAGGAGCACACAGTGTGACTGTAAGGAGTGGTGGGTTCGATCCCCACTCGAGGTTTTATTTAAATTTATATTTAATTTTCGCCACTCTCCAGAATACGGCGGAAAGTGGGGAACGAAGTGTCTTAAGGTTAGGTTTCCTCTGCTTACCCTGCTGTGCGTGAGGTACATCGTGAAGCAGATTTTTTTTTATGTAATAAAATTATTATTCACATATTTCTACTTATTTTTGTTTTCTCAGCGACAAAAAGATTGTAATCACTAACTAAGTAATTTATATCTATACTAATATAATAAAGCGGAAGAGTTTGTTTGTTTGTTTGTTTGAACGCTAAGATCTCTGGATCTACTGGTCCGATTTACTTTGTTTTTGTTTTGTATTAAAGCTGCACTTTTCAGAAATGCTATAGATTATATAACATTACATTACACATATGTACTAATATATTAAAATACTTTCTTATTTGACATGCAATTTATTCTGCCATGTTAATAACAACCGTCGTTGCTAAAGAACGGTTTGCAAAGTTTGATTGTTGTTTTAAGAAAACGTCACCCAAAATGAACTTATATTTTGATATTCATCCTTATAAAAATAAATATAAAAGTAATTTTTAGCATTTTATCTAGATTAAAATTATAGTTTACTGTACTTATAACATTCTAATAAATAATAATTAAGATGTCACTGATTCGAAATGAGCTAGCCTTCGGACGGCATAGTATGACCGACGCGAACAGATAACGTTGAGGGTTTTATAAATTTTCATACATTTTCGAACTATTGTTAATTTTTATGTAATTATTTGCTGTTTATAATTTATTTAAACTACACTTTGGTTCTCTTCTTATTTTATTTGATATTGCTTGCTAAAATTAAACTGTTTAATATAGAAAAATGTTTAGCTATTTCATAGAGTCGAATATCTACGAGTA
The DNA here is from genome assembly GCA_000313835.2 of Heliconius melpomene melpomene. Lineage (NCBI taxonomy): Eukaryota > Metazoa > Arthropoda > Insecta > Lepidoptera > Nymphalidae > Heliconius > Heliconius melpomene. The sequence continues at coordinate 37,275 of HE671505.1, forward strand.
TGTACGCACGCACGGAAAACTTTAGGTACTTTTTCTAATATTAAGAATATCCTTTAGTTACTTTTACTACTTTTGTTGATTCATTTCAATAACTCAGATATTTTTTCTAATAATATGTCTCTACTTATTATTCTTTTTGATTATTTAGGCTTATATTTTCTTACTAATTCTATTGAAAATTGAAAATAATTTCATAAATATATTTAATAAATATTCTTATAGTTCAAGCAGGCGTAGCCGCGTCCGGGTCCACTAGTCAATTTATAAATTCAATCTATTTAGTTTCTTCTATGTGCCGTTACTAAGATAAATCGATTTAATATCAGAGGTTATATTTTCTCTACAGAAAGCCACTTACTAAAGCTATGAAGTTAAATGTAATAAATCTTACAACTTGATCTCACAGCAATGAGTAGATATTAAATATTCTATCTTAATATAATGTATAGCACATAAATTTTCGCGTAAGCCGAATAAATAATAAATTTTACACATAAAACTAACAATTTTTTGAACCATACACCTTATATTCGTGCTTTGGAACTTCCAATTCTCATTTTTACATCTCAAATTCCTCAAAATTAAAACAATATAAATTTCGATTTGAAATAATAGGCAAAGTTTGTGTGGATAATAAAAAAAGAAAACTACACATGTGGCTCCAGTCAGTTACTGTTTGTTCTGTTCCATCAGTTAGTTAAATTCACTCTTGACTGGCCTCAGTTAGTGAATCATATTATTACACCTTATATTTACATCAATCGTATGATGTTAAAATAGTTTTAGATATGCAAAATATTTACATTATAATGCATCAAATACATCCACTGTGGTCGGTCTGTATGACATGCAGACGGCGCCTCGTATCTCCTCCTAATGAACGCTAAACGTAACGTGAGGGAAATACTCAATGCAATCGATTTGTTCTTAAAACATGTATTAAGTTCGTATGATGTCTACATGCTAAATCATTAGTTAAGGATTCTTGTATATTTTTAGCTAGCTCAAAGTAGAACTAGATTGCGTTATAAATAAAATTTTATTATAAAACCGCCTTGATTTGAAAATATTTTAAGTTGTGAAATAACAAAAACAATTTAGTAATTTATTACTATTTAATAATAGTTCAACCTATGTTATTTTTTATTTTGGATGATTTGTTTGAATTACATATTTATAGTTTTATATCAAATACTTGAACGTATATATTTTTCATTTTTAGATGGGCCCCCCGAAACTGTTTTGAACCCCGACTGTTCATCTGCCAGACGAAACTGAAGAAAGTTCCCAAATCGAAACTAAAGGAGCTCCGAAGACGATATGAAAGGATGGGCAAGATCAATGAAATTACAGCCCCAAGCGTCAGTAGGGAAGTGGAGGATCCAAGGTACATGTTATTATTGACTGTTTATAGAAAAATACTTAAACAATCTTAGTTTTCGGAGAATTGATTTTTAATCAAATAAAAAAGTGTTTTTATGTTGACCACTTTAAATGAAAGCACAGTTTTAACTACTATATAAAAAGAAAGATATTTTGCCAAAAATGAAAAAGTTCAACGATGAAATAAAACAAAATACTTAAATAATAAAAATTATCGTTGTAAAGTTAAACGCCATTTGCTAAGAATGACGTAGACTGTCAATAGCCTGTTAAGGTGGGGGTTTATTATAAAAAAATTCAAAATCTCTTTCTCGTTCTGGTATGTTTTTAAGAATGAGAAGTGGCAGATCGCAGTATCTGCAACGTTTACTAGTATTTTTTAGAAGTAGTTGTTTACGTTATTAGTATCTTTTTTCTCATTTTTTTTAAAGTACAGGCTTGAAATATTTTACCCTACATGCTGTACCCGTAAAAGGAGCGCTGGCGCTTCCACCCGGCATACAAGTAGCCTTTTAGGAATCATTGATTAAATGTTAATTTAAAAAATGTATCGATAACATGACATTTAAATGTCAAGTAAATATCAATACTTAGTATTCAAATAAATATAATTTTAAATTTAAGGAGTAACGACGTCACCAGCAACCCGGTGTTGAACCCCAAGTCGTACGACCTGCACCCGAGTCCGCTGCGCAGGAAGAACCCGATGCGCTTTAATCCGAAGGCATACAATTTACGACCGAATGAACTGAGAAAACGATCGAGGCCCAACGCACAGCGGCGGCTTACTAAGCCATTCCCAGGGTAAAACATATATTTTATTTAACGCTAGGTCTCACCTAAGGCTTCGCCCGTTAATCAAGTGATATTTATTATAGTATATTCATTTGGACTAAACAAAATATAAACAAACAAAACAAAGCTTCCCAAATCTTTATGGACAATATTACATTTGTGCGGACACAATTCCTACAATTGTAATATTATAATTCTTCGGCTTCCGTAATAAAAACAAAACTTAATACTTGAACCTTATACTAAATCTTATATTTTATTTTATATAAAGTTTAGATATCTTTAAACAATTGGTAACAAACGATTAGTAGATAAACGATTACAGAACTGCTAAAATTAAATAATTTGACCGTGGCTTAAGTTTTAGTGCTATTCTTCTTATCACAAGTGGACAGAAATTAATATTTATATCACAATACAGCTGATATTTAGCACTTTACAAACATTTCAAATTGTGTCGAGTACTTATTAAATTATCAATATTGTTTCAACAACTAGTACTATAATTTTATATATTTTTTATTTAATATTTCAGTTACCAATGGAACCGTCGCGATCCCGAGGGCTCATACAAGTATAATGCTGAAATCCTTCGCTCTGGTAACACCGGGCTCAGTCCTCAGCAAATAAAGGGGCATCTCTCCCGTCTCCAGCACATGCGGGACCGCCAGCTCGCAAGGCGTAAGCGCCTCCGTGACCACGGCGACTGGCTCGTCAACGAACCAGCCATAGTCCACACCCATGCGAGGACCTACACTGTCGATAATAATATAAGTGCTTTACACCCTAAAACCATTGTCGAAGAGTTTGACATGATGCCGCCAGCGCCCATGGTCGTTCCGAGACCTACGCGCGGCATTTGGTAGGTTTATGTATGGTTATAATTCCCGATTGAGATTGTTTAAGTATTCCGGAGTTCCTCTGACGAATCTTCGCGCTTGGAAACCCTAAATTCTTTTTAGCAATCCGCAAGCGACCCTTCCGCTTTTTTTTATTTTCGCTGCCATTTTTTTCGTTTTAAACAATGTGCAGCACGTTCTTTTTCTCTTTGCACACCGCTTAAGTCGCACATTACATATATATTTTTTATTTTGTTCAAGCAATGACATATCACTTCCAGTTTACCCACCCAAAGCGCAAAGAATCTTTTATAATATTACATTACTGTACTACTTATGTTTACAGAAGTATTTATTTTTTTAACACTTGTTTTTTTGTATTTTTAATTTTAAGACAAGCTTCTTTACGAAGTATCGAGTGAACACTTTATAAATTGTGTGTACTAAGTCTTAGGCTGTCAAAACCTTAGTTAAGAATATCTTTCGAGTAACATCGACTTAAGGATGCATGTATGTCGTATGCCTTGATTATTGTTATTATTAGTATATTTATCCTTAAAACAATAATACAATATTAATATTATATTAAAATATAAATTAACACGCACCTAACGTAGTATTTCAAATTCATAATCGAAATTTCTTATTATAACAACCTAGTCAGTAAGATAAATCAAAATAATGTAAGCATTTAATAAATAACAGCCTATTAACGCACATTTCAGTAGTTTCTCACAAAAATATTGTATCGAAAATTTTATGAATTATACGTAAAAAAATAATATGTTAAATAAACGCTAACATTCTCATCGCTTTAAGTGTACCTATACTTAATTTTGTTCAGATAACGAATGTGTCGTACTTCATATTGGCATTTTTTGTGAATTATATAAAAATAAGTATTAATATAATGATACGTTCCACGTATGTTGTAAGTTGTAATGTATCGCACCGTTACTTAGGTATCATTCTAGTGCCAATATTAGTCCTCGCATTTAAAATATTGACAAGTGGAAAATAATCGTCGGCTTTACGAATGAATTTCATTTAGTTTTATTGATTTTTTTACCACTGAAGAATAGGAGAAGAAACCAGTTAAATAATTTCAATATCACATCCATATTTATGAAAAAATATAATGTGAAATAATTAATTGCTTAATGTCTCCTTTATTAAATTGTAACAGTGACACTTGTCGTTTTATTTGTAAGATAAAATAAATTCTAAAACTAGTCCATGTTGTATTGAATAGTAAAATAATTAAAAAAGTAATTTAAAATAGTTATGCTATTGTCTCGCAAGTCTTGTGTAAGTTAAATTATTTCAGTGATACCACGCCTGTTTTCTTTACTTCTTTATCTTAATTAAATCCTTTGTAGGGAGTGATAAATTCGTATTCATAGAAATAAATGTGATTTGTTTCACCCAAATTTTTAAACATTTTCAATGTAGTTAATAAGAAATAAATGCATAAATAAAAAAAAAACGATGTTTTAATTTACAAACCTTCAAAAATTTACGCCATCTAGCGTCCAATAGTTGTACTAACGAAACGTAACGAAACGAAACGATGTCGACATGTTAATAAAAATAAAACACTAATAAAAAACAACTAATTAATAAAACGCTTTTTTTAGCTTTACACTATATCCCGCACATATCAAGGTAGGCAGAGGGAGCCTAGGAACCTAATGTTAAGACACTCCGTTTCAATTAAAACACTTCCGATCCCCCCACTTTCCACCAAATTCTGAGAGCATTACGTGTTGAGTGGCGGAACTCAACGCCCGCTTTGCCTCGTCACCAGAGCGAAGAAATGAAAATATTAAATATTTCATTTCCTCGAATTCGATATGAACCCACGTTTGTGGCAATGCCCGCCTCGAAAACACTTTACAAAGAAAAATACCTATCATATCGTCGTAGCGCAATGCCTCGAAAATTCGGCGGAAACTGGGGAATAAACGTGTTCTAACATTATAATCCCTCTGCCTACCCTGCTATACGCGGGATACAGCGTGAAGCTGAAAACAAACAAAGACATTAAGTGTTGGATTTTCCAGCAGGCTGAGTAGGCTACATGACAACAAACTTGCGGACAAATTTTGCTACATGTTCAAACATTTACACGTAATCCCAAATCCACACATGTGGTTATACATTCCCACATGTGCTCACACATCCACCAAAGGATAAATCCGCCACTGATAATATATAAGTAATAAAACTAATAATATGCTATTATTATAATAATTAATTTATTATAGCTTTAAGTAAAACTTTAGATATCCATTTCAAACAAGTTCACTGAACTGGTCAAATCATTTGACCGCAGTTCCAGATGCCTCGATACTGTTGCCATGACGACCGCGTACAAACAAACAATATACGTACGAATGACCAAAATAAGTTGATCCATAAAGTCTAATAAAATTATCGTGCTTAGAGTCCAAGGTGTGTGGTTTTCGACAATCAACGTATGTATATTGAAAGGCTTATTCTAAACACGTTTTACAACACAAAATATAACTTTCTTTACTACTATAATTCGTACATACGATGTTTTATTATACTATACGGTAAACGATAAACGATAAAAAGGAAAAATCATAAAATTTCTATGTAATATTTTAACCTTAAGATTTGACTCAGAGTTGAGTCTAAGTTAAATTTATTAAATACCAAATACATTACGTACTGATAATCTTATTTTATTTGTATTTTTCAGCGTGGTTTTTAATACTGGCTTTCTTTATAAATGTAAAAGTTATGACTCAGGTAATCCAGACTTATTAGGCGATGAAAGATTAAATCTAACCTTCGTTATATAATGTAAGACTTTTAATTTGTGTTAATATAAAGAAGTTCTTTTTGGCTAAATGTGATTTAACCTGTCTGATAACCTTTAGTATAAAATTCAACGCAAAGGTGTTGAACTCTACTTTCACTCTTTTTCAGTTTGTTTTAACATCAGTTTCATCCTTTCACTCACTAATCTTTTTAGATTTCAAATTTAAAACTTAATGAAAACATCAAATTCATTCTATCTAGAATTAATATTCTATTTAGAACCCGTAAGTTTTTTTATTGTTTGTCATACATTAATTACCCCTCTCTGTTTCCAATAAGAAATTTCTCTTCTTATCCATTCTTCGTCATTAATGACAAATAAAATAATCCCCACAACTACCCTATGACATTGAACGAGCAATTTAGCTGACATGCAGTGATTACCTTCGCTTAATGGTATATTACAGCCTGTAAACTTTCACGAAGGTCTTAGGTATATGCGTAACCTTACATTGCTTAATGTTTTCTTAGCGGGCGCGGGACGGCCATAGCTGGGATGTTTACTTTGCTTCTAACAAATTAACCTTAGGTATTATAATAATGTGTGGTCGCTATTTCTATAGGCATTGTCTATATACTGTTTATTTTTTTATTTATTGAAATATATCCTATTGAAGTCGACGGACAACATTTTTAGGCCAGTCGTGGCGCAGCGGCAGAAAGTGTGTTGCAAAATCGACTTGTTGTAGGTTTGATCCACACTCGAGGAAAGGAAATATTTATTGACATTTATATTTTCATTCCTTCGCTCTGGTGTCGACGCACATCGCGGCGTTGAGTCCCGCGTTTCAACACGCAATGCCTCCAGAATTCGGCGGCAAATGGGAATGATGTATCTTAACACTAGGTTTCCAGGTTCCCTCTGCCTACCCTGCTGCATGCGTATAAACAATAACTATAATTTTAAAAAAAAATTATGTACAATTTTTATAACATTCATGTCAATCGTTCTACTACACTGTCACTGTTTAGAGTCACATCTGACAATGAATAATAAATGAATAATTGGCAGTGAAAAGTTACTGCAAGTATCTAAGTTTCTACTATAAGTTAACTATGATGATGATAAATGTAAACATGGATGCCAGTTAAAAAGTGAGCAATTTAAGCGAATAGGTACCTACAGTATCGTGAGCAACCATTGACACGCGAGATTTGTATCAAAAATGCAATAAAATTTTATTATAAACATAAAATAGTGACACATACTATTGATGACTCCTGCTTCGCCCGTTCGGTACAGATGTAGTCTGTGTCATGTACATGGCACAGGCTAAACTCTGATTGTAGGAAGATTGTATCTAAATATTTCAGATCTATTACGTGTATTTACTTCATACGAAGAAATTACGTCACTGCGTTCTTCGTCGTTTGACTTTATGGGCTACCACAGAGTTAAACACTTCTAATTAACTATAAACATATTCAATTTATTTTTTGTTAATTAAAAAATCTTAACTTTAATAAATCTAATTCTAATTCTAATTTCAATCTATAAAAATCATAATATCATATCATTTCTACACTACGCTACGCCTGAACTAGGAGCATCTTGTTATATTACCATGAAATTGAAAAGAGCGAAAAATATATTATTTACCTATCGCCTATAATACAAATATATTTCGCTAATAGAAGTTCTAGTTCACTGACACTTTACACGTTACACGCAACCCCGCTTCAATATTTATGGGGTTTCTTTTACAATCGCTAAGACATTGACTCCAATTTACGTATATTATAATTCTTGTTATAGAACTTATGACGGCAATGAACTTGATTATAGCTTTCGTTTTCACTATCTTATAGTAGGGAAAGTACTTTAAGAAATAAATATAAATTCAGTGGTCAATAAAAGTTTTCATTTCAGCTTTAAGCTGTATTCCGCTTGCAGCAGGGTGGGCGGCCTGGTAAGAGACCGCGGCTCCCCATTTTCTGCCGAATTCTGAAGGCATAGTCTGTTGAATGGCAGCACCCATCGAAGGGCTTTGTCTGAACACCAGAGCGAACAATTGAAATTATTAAATATTTAATTTCTCTCAAGTGGAAATCGAACTCTCAAGCTGGCCTCAAAAGTTTTTTTTGTATTTTTTAACGTTTACTATTTCTTTCGATACTGAAAGGTTTACAGTTTACTGTAACTAGACAGGTTTTTATATTCAAACATTTTTAGAAAACAAATAATCTTATTTATATTAATCATTATTACTAAAATCTAGATATTTAGGAAAAAAAGATCATCATAATTATATATAGAGAACATAGTGTTCACATAGTGAACACAGTAGACTAGTGCCATCTTAATACTAGGTTCCCAGGTTCTTTCTTTTCTGTTATGTGCGTGATACACCTTGAAACTAAAAAAAAACATATTTATATATGTATGCATACTACAATGTTACTAGATTACAAACCCGTAGTTAGTCGAAAGCTTTCGTAGTTAAAAATGTGTCATCAAAAATATAGACAATGTAGCTTCTGGTAATTCCAGTTATTTGCTGCCGGCGCGGGCGGAGGGTGCTCACGACTAGTTTACATACAATTTCTATGAGCACGCTACGTCGTATACAAGTACAAGCTGCATTAGTTTGGCGTAAGACGGAAAAATGCTTTAACTTCTTACCATTCTTCTTCTTCTTACATTAGCAAAATCATGTTAGGTCAATTTCATTCAATATTTTATCTAGACATCGCTATGGCGCAAAGGCATAAGCGTGCGACTCTAAATACGTCTGTAGTGGGTTCGATTCCCACTCGGGGGAAATATAAATTTAATATTTAAAATAGGGAAGGGAGTGCCTTAATACTAGGCTTCTTAAAACAAAATACAATAAAAGCAATAGTCCAATGGTATTAACATCACCACTAAAAATTTTATCACCACTTAAATTGTTTTATTGAAAGAAATATAAGAGCTTCAATAAAACAGTAAGTACTGTGCTTACATACCTATATACCTATGTTTTAATCATAATCAATAAAAGTAAAGTGAATAGTATCTACAAATCTCCTTCTGTATTACCGGAAAAACTAAACTTTTTTGATACATTAAATTAATAGACTATTTTGATTTTTAAAGAAACGGTTGCCAGGATATTTAAGCTCAGTTATATTGTTTTTATCGTAATTTATTTATAAGCGGAAGTAAAGTAAATTAGTTAAGTAAATTTAGTTTAAACTTTAAATACACTCTGCTCCCCACGTTTTGGTGCTTATATATTTCAAATACTAATAAAATATATTTGTTTAGATTTTCTGTTTCAGGGTAGCCTTTTCTAGTAGCCCTTATATCCTTAATGGTGGTGGGCGGCACGTGGCCAGTGGTCAGTCGCGCCGCGGCCGCCGGTCGATCCGTTGACATGGGCTAAAGCAGCCGCCATGACTGACGATATACCAGGTACGTTCCATTTTCAAAATTTAAAACTTTTATTACAGTTTTAATTTTTCTTCTTTATAATAAATAGGTACAAGATTGGTACTAGAAAGTTTAAATATTTTTTTACAATCTGTATTTAACCAAGCCAAGCATAAAAGTTAATTTGTATGTAAAACATCAATAAAGTTAATTATGAATCTAATTATCTAATTTAAAGTTTCTATTGTGGTTTACATTTAGGTGGCGATATATTTTATATAACTTAAAAGCTAATCAAAACTATTTCGAACGTTATTTTTGTTCTCCGACGTGTAGTGTATAGTATACCTAATTACTATCGATTTTACTTGCACAGTGAAAATGGGTCATGTTTTGTAAACAAAATGATTTAGTTTCTTCTAACAACATATATTGTATCAAAAATGGTTTATATTGGATAATTTTACAAACGTAACACGTATATATATATACATTTTGATAATACTTATTTGTGTGTTAAGTAAATAATACGTACTTTTTATGCTCGTTTTAAATGATTTAATTAAAGATGGCGTTTCTTTCGCTTTCGCGTTTTTTTCTTACATTTACACAATTAGCCATAAAATCGAGATCACACATAAAGTGCACATAACAGGGTAGTGGTATTTTTTAACAGCAGTTATATTTAAGTTTTACTAAGTGTTCTAAAAGAAGAACCTTTAGATTAGACAATAAGGAGAACCTTATTGTTCCATACCACTCTATTGCCTTTATTGAAATAAGTATCACTTACAATGTCCGTCATAGGCTAATCTTTTATCTTATATGAACTTCCCATTTAATTATGCAACCATTAAATTTAACAGCTGTCATATAAGTATGTATTGATTATATCGACATTGAATATAAACGCCTTCAATCAACTATCTCAGATATTCTGCTACTGTAGGTACCTCATATTAGCCCTAATATTATTTTTATAAATCTTTAACATCTCTAAGCCATTTTCATATAATTTACTTTAGTTAAAAGGCACTAGAGATATAACACTTATGACCTCCATCGGCCATCATCGATGTCGTTATTGCTTCAGGTACGTAAATTTTTGTTAAAACCCCACAATATTTTTGTCTTCGAAACTTGGACTTTTTTGTTCTTTGAAGGCTTGCAACGTTACTCACATCTCTATGTTTAACATAACATTTTTACTGTCAATCGGTTAAATTTATAGCGAGCATAAAATAAAATAATTTTATAATCTTCATTTTATTCATTCACTCATTAATCGCGGCACATTGTCTAAATGTATCGAAAAGAAAAATCTCAAAAACAATTTTATATACTTCCGCATATAGTAGGGTAGGCAGAGGGAACGTTAATACACTACGTTCTCGTAGTTTTGAATTGTCTCGAACTTACAATGTTTAAAATGAGATGTTATTCCACTGCGAAACAATGGTTTCATGCTCTATTCATTTTAAGCTATAGTTGTTATATGGCAATAAGCGTGAAACATGCAACGGTATTACTATAAGCGTTTCGGAATTCTATTATTTTGCTCTAAACGCCCACTTTATACTTGTACTTAATATAATAGTATTATTTGTATTTGCCATATAAGAATTAGCATGCAAGCCGCATAAACTTAGTGAAAGATCACTCAGAACTTTATTTTATATCCAAGCAAAGACGTACTCGAGTGGCGGTGCCCAACACTTTAACGATTTTTTTATAGTTTCCCGCTGTATCCCGCACCTAGCAGGGTAAGCAGAGGCAGCCTAGTATTAAGATACTTCGTTTCCATTAAGACACTTCCGTTCTCCACTTTCCGCCGAATTCTGGAGACATCGTTTTTGCGTGGTGATATTCGCGTAACGCCGCGTTTTGCATCTAATTTATATATTAATTATCCGCTACTTTTGAAACCACCACAATGTCGTTCTATCAGTCGGCGAAGTACCTGTGACCTACTTATGTCGTGCACTAAAGCTTTCTCTTGACGGTGGAGTTTTGATTTTTTCAACAGTAATTAAATCATAGACATATTTTTTGAGAAATTAAAAATTTAAGCATTTGTTTCATAAATACGAATAAAATATAGGTGCTTTTACATGGAACAGCTAACAAAGTCGCATACCAAAAATTTGATACGTCCAGACCCATAATGGATAGTGTTGTTAATATTAAATTTACACTTTGTAATTGTAGCTAACTCTCGAGACTCCAGTAAATCAACAAACTAGAATTACGACATGAATTATTTTGCTTTAGTAAGCCAAATTAATTCAGATCAAATCAACTTCACGCTGTATCCCACAACCAGCAAGGTAGGCAGAGGGAACCTAATACTCCGTTCCCCATTTTCCGTCGAATTTTGGAGATACTGCGTGTTAAATGGCGGAACTCTACGCCGAGCTTTGTATCGACACCAAAACGAAAAAATTAAAATAATAAATGTTTCATTTCCTCGAGTAGAAATCGAACTTACGAGTACCTCGCGTTTACAGTCACACTTTGTGCCCCTGCGCCACGACTAGCCTCAATTGATGATTGATGATTTGAATTATGTTTTTCTGAGGATCTTATTTATATGGCTAGTTTCATATAAACTAGCTACTTACGACATTTAATGTAGGCACTGGAAAGTCGTCGGTACGTCATAACTCATAACTAATCGCCTTCACGAGCGTTAATTCAGCTGAACAAAAGAAAGCTAAATTTCGACTACGATACAATCTCGGGCTTCAGTCAGGCAAGGTCAAGGATAGAGAATGGCTAGCCTGATAGGTTTAATTCTAGATTATAGTCTTAGCCTTCTGTATATGCCAGTCAACACGCAATGCCTCTAGAATTTGGCGAAAAGTGGAAAACGGAAGTGTGTTAATGGAAACGGAGTATCTTAACACTAGATTCCCAGGTTCTACTTATTCTACGTACGGGTTACAGCGTGAAGCTAAAAACATATTTAATATTTTATAGACAAGTATTGCGTATATTTTATTTTTGAAACACCTTTATAAAAACAACAACTCACTAACTTATAAGCTGAACGTAATCGTAGAATGTTATCCATTCACATTTCCTTGAATCTCTCACACTTGACGGAGTAGACAGGAAACCTTTGCGTGGCGGAAGCTGACTGCGGACAGAACAATAAAATATTTAAGAAATAAATATAGGTACTTACTACCATTTTTTTCCTTAAAAAATCACGTAACCGTAATTTATTTCCTACGTAAAAGTTATCGCTGAAAACCATTTCCATATTTTATTTATGTTAATTTTATTACAAATAATAGTGTTTGACGTCATACGAAAAGGTTAAAAAGTCAGCGCTGAAATAAAACGCACTTTCAGAGGGCGTTGATGTATGGCGTGCTCTAATCATAATGGATATCAACATTTACATTACAATTATAATGTCAAAAATAAGAAGTAAGCAAAAAAATATATTTATAGACGATGCTTCGTAAAGCTTTAGGTAATGGATTCCTATTTTAGATTTCAGTTAATATTCAACTTCGTGGCACTTCATAATATCGAATTCTGCGAATGGGTAAATGCAATATTAAAAAAGATAGTCCAACTAAATTTCTTGCGCCGGTTCTTCTCAGGTCTTAGGCAATGACGTTAGTGGTGGTACATTATTTGACGTTCGAAAAGGAGCATGTAACTTCTTATTACCTCTTCTAGCTTCACGATGTACCTGTAGTGTGGTAGTCGGAGAGAACGGAGCGCCAAACGCTACGGTCTCTGCATACCTCTTTCGCTTCCACTATCATCGACCTCTGCATACCTGCCCTTCCGGAGGGTCCTCTTGCTTTTTATGTGACCTTCCTTTTTATGTAACTTGTTATTTTAAAAAAAATGTTTGATAAAATCAAACCAGACTTTATATATGTATAGTTTGTATACAAATCTAATAATTTCGAATTCTACGAATGAATGAATGGGTCAATATATACAAATCTAATATATGTAAGTATACGCTACGGTAGACAAATACACAAATGTGAGCGCTAGGTTCAAGGCGACCTAGTCGATACCTACTCCCTGTATTGAATGCTCTATTACGGTTATTGATCCTGAAATGAGAAGGATCATTTCGCCAATTTCATCATTCTTGAACAATAAGTAGAACCAAACAAAACTCAAACCAGCTTCACGCTGTACCCCGCACACATCAGGGTAGGCAGAGGGAACCTAATATTAAGACACTCCGCTGCCCACTTCCCACCGAATTCTGGTGATATTGTGTGTCGAGTGGCGGAACTCAACGCCGCGCTCCTCCACCTCGACACCAGAGCGAAAAAATGGAAATATAAGTTTAAATGAATATTTCATTTCCTCAAGTGGGGATCGGACCCACAACCAGTCGCGTTTATTGTCACACTTTGTGCCTCTGCGCCACTACTGGCCTCTATTCCTTTCAATTTCTATTTTAACTTATTTTGCTTACATCTTATGTCTTGTGTTTATGCCTACGGATAAATCATAAACTATAACTGTTACTTAATAAATTATTTATAAATTCCATGTATTAATATGAATTAAAAGCCAATTACGGCGTTCATTAATGTATTATACATTTATAATTAAATGAATAAAATATAATTTTGGAACATATGGAGAAGACACGTTTTATATTTCAGATACGGGTGCGGTGTTCACCTTCGGCAAGTCCCACTTCGCCGACAACGAGCCGAGCCACTTCTTTATCAAAAATGACCCCATAGTCGCGATATCGTGTGGGGACGAACACAGTGCTGTCATTTGCCGTAAGTAACATTTTTTTTTAATAAAAAACTTATATAGTCTTGTTTTACGCTTTTGGCTTTAGTCAGTTAGGCATAGAGAACCTAGTGAAATATGTTCTCCGTTTAAGAATCCAATCCACACTGCACCACGGTGTACTAGATGAATAAATAATCAATTAAATAATAGAATATTGTCACTATATATGATAAGCTCGAGTAATTTATCTTCATCATCACACGCACGCACACGCACGCACACGCACGCACACATACACACACGCTCACACACGCATACACACACACCCATGGGGCATTTTATCTTATTTTTTTTTTTTTTTAAAGATTATGTATCTTTTTATTATATATGTATCTTTTTTTTCTAATAACATAATAGTTAAATGATGTGTAGCTCTGTACTTAGATAATTTCTTATAAGTAGAAAACTGTAATTGGCTTTATTTTTTTGTACAAGTTTTTTTTTATAATTAGTAGTTAATAATATGCTGTTGTTTTCTGTATAATAAATAAATAAAATAAATAAATCATCATTCATATCTATGAATGAAAACAGCATCTCAAAGTCGATATCAGATTTGAGAGCCATTTATGTATAAATAGGGCCATAGAGTCGAGACCATTAAAATGTGATTTATGTATATGCAAAAGTGAGATATTACTGATAAATATACCTATATGTTTTACTATATTTCATAAAATAAATATTGAAAACTATGCGAAAATAAAAATAAAAATATTTTTTACATATAATTATGTACTTGAAATAGACCCTCGAGCTTAGTCGGAATAGCTACTGCCCTTGTCATCGTAAATTATGACGGCCTCATAAATATTGTGTGCTCGAGTGATAAAATGTTCATTTCTATAATTTATTCACTTACAAGTACTTCATGGGAAGCGAAACGTTTTTTAGCTGAAGAATAGAAAATAGTGGATTTTTCAGCTTCACGCTGTATCCCGTATGTAGCAAGATAGGCAGAGGGAGCCTTGTGTTAAGACATTCCGCTCCCTATATTCCGTCAAAATTTCATTTGAGTGAGGAAACTCAATGCCGGTCTTTGCCCTGTTACCAGACCAAGGAAATGAAAACATCAAATAATTTATTCCCCTGAGTGATAATCAAACCCGCAACCGTCGCATTTACATTTGCACATTGCCACGACGGCCTCGTGTCTGACTTACATAATATTATTTAATAAAAAAATCTATCTATTTCAGCCTGCATTTTTCATAATACTTAATATTAATACAGCAATATTAATATATAAATATATTCATTTTACAGAAAATGGGCGCGTATTCGTATTCGGCGCTAACGCTTGGGGACAGCTGGGGCTTGGTCATAAAGATGAGGTGACCCGCCCCAGCTGCGTGAAATGGCTGAAACCCCATCGAGCTATGTTTGTTGCTTGTGGACGAGCGCATACCATTTTTGTTACCGGTTTGTATACACATCTTATTTTCTACTAGCGGCCTGCCAGCGGCTTCGCCCGCTTGAACTACATGATTATTCATTTAATAAACAGAATTGACTGACAGTCATATGTGTTGATGTCAATGAATAATTTAATTTACTCGTTCAGAAACAGCCTTAAATGTAATGCTATTGATTTGGATAAGGATTTATAACATTCTTTGTAAAATAACTGTAATGATTGCATATTACAAAAAATATCTAAATCTAATCGAATAATCCAATATCGAAATCGAATTCCAAATAATTAAATGAATCGAATAACGAATCGAAAATATTTAATTGAGAACCTCCTCCTTGTTTTAAAAGTGGATTAAAAATACAGATTTATTATAAGTATAGATATGGATTGCTTTATATTTGCAGGCAAACTCATGCCTTGAGTTCATTCAAATGCCGATAACTTTTTTTTTAATGTTAAGTTGAGCTAAAACAAAGCAATAGGTGAAAGTTTGAAGCAAATCGGTTCAGTACTTTCGAAGATTAGTGTAATCAAACATACAGACAGACAGACAAGAAATTAAAAAAATATATTTTTGCATTTTATTATTCTTTTTAAGTGCCCCTCTATCCATTTCAGTCATAAAATTTTAAATGTACAGACTTTTTTTTAGAAATCGCATAAGCCTTTTTATAAAAGCTTTTTGTACTATAACTATAAAGAATATTAGTTATTATGTGAAAAATTTAATACAATTCAAAAGCTAATATTAAACAGGAATTAGGATTTCATTTTCTTTTATATCTTTAATATCTCTTAAGTAAGCCACTTTCAGTTTAGCCCAGAAAATTAAGGAATCAATGAATCAATGAATGAATCAATAATAGTCGAATTGTTTTCTTCATGAACTAATTACTATATGAAAATTATTATGATTAGTACTTTTATATAAAAATATTTTTATATTTCCAGACAGTAATACAATTTACTCGGTGGGATGTAATGATGAAGGACAATTGGGTACTGGGGATATGGAGCACCTCAGTGTACCTCAAACCGTTGATCTAGAAAACGATCAGCCGATTAAGCAAGTGTCTGCCGGCAGCAATCACACCGCTTTACTTACTGGTGATTTATTTTAAAAGTATACGAATCCACTACAAATTAGTATTGAATCTGGCAATCACAACACTACATAGCTATAAAAAAATCCAGGCCGTCGTGACTCAATAACACGGGGTGTGGATAGGATACGGTTGTGAGTTCGATTCATATTCGGGGAAATTAATTATTTCATATTTTTATTTTTTCTCGCTCTGTTGACAAGACAAAGTGTGGCGCTGATGCATTGCATCAGGCATACCACTCAACATACTTCTTGAATATTGGGCGGTGCGAAGAATGTCTTAACACTAAGCTTCATCTGCCTACCCTGTTATATGCGGGATTCAGCGTGAATAGAAATAAAAGAAAAAATACTTCTTAATCCGCAGATGATGGACGCGTATTCGTTTGCGGGTCCAACTCTGAAGGTCAGCTGGGCCTTGGCGAAGATACACGGTCTTGCGTCAAATTTACAGAATTATCTTTTATGGAAAAAATCGCTTTTGTGGAATGTGGATATTATCATACTGTTTTTATTACAGGTATTACGAAATAACAACTTATATAAAAACACTATTATTACTAAGTCATACCTAATAAAAAACTAAATTGTTAAAAATATTTGCATATTTAGTTTCTTCCAGCAAACTCATCTTATTGCGTTCTATTTTTGTATATGTAATATCTTATGCACATTTATAACGACCACTTCGACATTTTTTTTTTAATTTAGACAAAGGTGCAGTTTTTGTAACCGGCGACAATGAAAATGGAAAGCTCGGAATACCAGAGAGCCCTACCACGGTATACGTACCTGTAGTGATACCTCTGGACACACAAATAAAAAGCGCGTGTTGTGGCGCTAATCACACTTTCCTCTTATCTATGGACGAATCGAAGATCTTAGCTTTTGGATCGAATGAAAAAGGACAGTTGGGTATGTCGAAAGAAATGGAAACCGTTACGGAACCTTCAGAAATTGATATGGAGAAGCTATTTGATGGATACCAGCTGAAACTAGTTGCATGTGGTGCGATGCATACTGCGTTTGTAACAGGTCCGTATTGCAAAATATATGTTGACGTTTTTTTTGGTGTACTAGAATAATATTTACAATATCATATGACTTTATGTATATATAAAACAGGGAAGTCACTGTCTCAAACAATCAGGTTAGGACTTATTTATATAGTTATTCTCTTAACTGTACAAAATGTAAATATTTTTTTATTTAGACAAAGATATTTATTTTGTGCCCACTCGAGGAAACGATATATTTATTTAAATTTATATTTCCATTTCTCTGCTCTGGGATGCAAGGGGGCCATAATGGGATGCAAGGGGGCCATAATACCTAAGTGCCCTCAAACAGTCAACCTCACCTGCCCGTGGTGCATCCTGCTGATCTACGAACGAGGCTCTGACGACCGAACGGTGGCGGTATAACCATTCAATCAGCCAGGCTTCAAATTAGGCTGGTGACGGGCAGCAGCGTCACCAGTGCAAGGGGGCCCGGCCCTGCGCTTGCCAACACGCCCTTGCCTAGCGTGGCGAGTATGGGCAACACTTCCCATGTCAGCACACCGAAAGAAACGGCCCTCAGTTCCCGGTGGCCCTGCTATTCCCGACCATCGTGGTGACGGTCGTGGTCACGACGGGGCAGAGGGTGCGAAGAATCTCCGGGTAGGATCCGGGTCACCACACATACCACCAACTACATTTGGCTACATATAATGTTCGTTCGTTGAAGGAAGATGTCTATCTAGCTGAGCTCGAGTCGGAGTTAGGACACATAAACTGGCACATTCTAGGGCTGTCAGAAGTCCGAAGACAGGGAGAGGACACGATAACCCTGAAATCGGGCCACCTACTCTATCATCGAGAGGGCGATAAGACGTCACAAGGCGGAGTTGGCATATTGGTTAACAAAGTTCTCTCTGGCAATGTGATGGAAGTCAGCAGTGTGTCCACTCGGGTAGCATACCTCATACTCAAATTAACTAGGAGGTATTCTCTGAAAGTGATTCAGGTTTATGCTCCCACGTCGACACACTCTGACGACGAGGTCGAGGCCGTCTATGACGACATAACAAGGGCCTTACACGACACCACCAAGACCCACTTCACTGTTGTTATGGGGGACTTCAATGCCAAAGTAGGAGCACAAGAACGCGGTGAATCGGTTATTGGATCGCACGGTATTGGTAGCAGAAACCGTAGGGGCCAAATGCTAGTTAACTTTGTCGAATCCCAGAGGCTCTCTCTGATGAATTCTTTTTCCAGAAAAAGCCTCAGAGGAAGTGGACATGGCGAAGCCCAGATAATGTGACTAAAAATGAGATCGACTTTATCATGACGAATAGGAGGTATATATTCAAAGACGTCTCAGTGATCAACAGGTTTAATACCGGAAGTGATCACCGACTTGTACGAGGGACTTTGAATATAAACTTCGACTCGAAAGAATCGTCTGATAAAGTCTACGGTCCGACCGTCACAACGCCATATCGTTGCTAAATCCGATGAGTTCCAGCTGGAACTCCAAAACCGATTCCAATTGCTGGAAACCACGGAGGATGTTGACCAATGTGCCAATCAGTTTGCGAAGGTCATCCGAGAAGTGGGAGAGGCCTTTTGTCAACAAAGTCAGAGGAGTAAATCATCTAAGTTCTCGGCCGAAACAGTGGATCTGATGAGACAGAGACGGGAGACGTCTACGGATTCCGCCTAAAATTTCCGCCTTCTCAATAAGCGTGTAAAAAATCAAATACGATTCCGACCTCCGCCAAAGCAATCTAAGAGCAATCGAAGATGCTATAGAACGTAATAGAGGCTCGAAAGTATTCGCTAAACAATTGGGAAGGAGTCATTTGGCGAAGCTGACGACATCTGATGGTCGAGCCATTACATCCAAACCAGATCTACTCCTAGAAGCCGAAACTTTTTATGGAGGACTGTACTCCTCTCATGCACCTAAACCCACCATTGAAAACGCGAATGACAAACGTGCCAAGCTGGCCCGTCACTTCACGGACGAGCTACCGGACATAGAGATTGCCGAAATTGGGATGGCTCTTGAGCAGCTCAAAAACACAAGGCACCTGGGGAGGACGGTATTACCACGGAACTCTTAAGAGCTGGTGGGCGTATTGTCTTGGAGGAGCTCCGAAAGATATTTAATACCGTCTTAAACAAGGGCACAACGCCGGAAGCATGGTCTAGAAGTGTGGTCATATTGTTCTTCAAAAAAGGAGATAAAACGCGCCTCAAGAACTACAGACCGATAGCACTTCTAAGCCATGTCTATAAGCTTTTCTCAAGAGTCATATCAAACCGGCTTGCCCGAAGATTTGACGATTTCCAACCTCCTGAACAGGCCGGGTTTCGAAAAGGCTACAGTACCGTAGACCACATCCACACACTAAGACAGGTTATACAAAAGACCGAGGAATATAATCGCCCTCTGTGTCTCGCATTTGTGGACTACGGAAAAGCCTTCGACTCCATCGAACCTGGGCTGTTCTTGATTTCTCTGCAGCGATGTCAAGTCGATTGGCGGTATATCGAGGTGCTGAAATGTATATATACATCCGCTTCGATGACTGTCCCAATTCAAGATGTCCAGACAAGACCAATCCCTCTGAAGCGCGGAGTAAGACAGGGAGATGTAATATCTCCGAAACTGTTTACTAACGCTTTAGAGGATGTCTTCAAAACACTGGACTGGAGTGGGCAGGGTATTAATATCAACGGAGAATACATTTCACACCTTCGATTTGCTGACGACATAATTGTAATGGCCGAATCGCTGCATGAGTTAACGGAGATGCTGCAAAGCCTAAGTGTTTCTTCCAGACGGGTGGGTCTGGGAATGAACTTGGATAAGACTAAGGTCATGTTCAATTCATTTGCAGATCCAAGGCCAGTTATCGTCGATAATGTTAGCATCGAAGTTGTCCAGGAATACATCTACCTAGGCCAAACTATACAACTTGGTAGGAACAACTTCGACAAAGAGGCTGACAGAAGGATACGTTTGGGCTGGGCAGCGTATGGAAAACTTCGTCAAATCTTCGACTCGCCACTACCTCAATGCCTGAAATCTCGGGCATTCGACCAGTGCATTCTTCCGGTCATGACGTACGGGGCGGAAACATGGACTCTAACGAAAGGCCTCGTCCACAAATTTCAAGTCGCTCACCGCGCCATGGAGCGGGCTATGCTCGGTGTATCTCTTAAGGATAGAATCCGAAACGAGGAAATCCGGAGGAGAACCAGGGTTACCGACATAGCCCAAAGAATTGGTAAGCTGAAGTGGCAATGGGCGGGGCATATCTGTCGTAGAGCCGACGGCCGCTGGGGCAGACGTGTCGTAGAGTGGAGACCCCGTACAAAACGACCGGTGGGACGACCCCCTGCCAGATGGGCTGACGATATGAAGAGATTGGCGGGAAGCGGATGGGTCCGAAAAGCTGAAGATCGAGTGTGGTGGCGAGAATTGGGGAAGGCCTATGTCCAACAGTGGACAAAAGATGGCTGTTGATGATGATGATGATTTCTCTGCTCTGGTGTTGGGGTAAAACGTGGCGTTGAGTTCCGCCACACGTAGTGCCTACAGAAGTCGCCGGAAATGGGGAGTGTCTTAACACTAAGTTCCCTCTGCCTACCCTGCTGTGAGATGCATACAGCATGAAACTGTTTTGTTTATTAATTATAAAATAAAAAAATCTATATTGGTATATTTATTATAGGTACAAGTTTACGTTTTTGCTCTTTTATCTCATTTTATAGTATAACATTACGGTAAACACTATTCCATTCATGAACACTAGGGAACTAGGACTTATTTCTTTATATATTCATTTCTTCAGCGAAACAAAACTCGAATGACTATATATAATGATTTTAAAAAGTCAATGATTTAGATTAAATTTATGTATATTTATTATTTATTCTAAAAAAAATTAGAAATATTTTACAAAATATATAATTTCTAATATATAAAAGCATAATTAATTATAGTTAAATTGTGCAAATCACATTGCAAATATTACAGATAACGGCTTACTGTACACATGTGGCGAAGCGCGTCACAACAAGCTCTGTTTGGAGGAGACCGATGACGCCAATAATTCAAACGAGGCTGTCCACAATCAATACTCGCCAAAGAGGGTCACCGCCATGAATGGATTCATTGTAGACAATGTAGCATGCGGCGGTTGCCATACTTTACTCACCGCCGTTAAAGGCTCTAATTCCGATTTCACAAATAACGATTTTAGCGTTATAAGCGAAGAAAATAGACCTATAAGTCTAACGGAACTGCCTCCCTTACAAAAAATCCCAACTATGACTAAACCAGACGAAATTAATCTCGAAGATGTTGCTAATTCCAATATAAAAAGTGATACTGATAATATAGTTGCAAATGTTAATGGGGAAACAGCATCAATCGACTCACTGGAGGCAAATGTCAGCGGATCTCATATAATACAAATAAATGACCTGGAACCTGATAACATAAGTACACATGGTATACCAAATATTGACGACGAAGAAGGAATAAAACTTAATATTGATAAGGCCATCGATAATACCATGAAAAAAGTAGACTCTGTACTCGAAAAAGGGGAAAATAAAATGGAAGACATATCAGCAAGCGCGGAAAAAACAGTTCACACACAGGTGGAGGTCGTGGAAGAAGTATTTAAGAAATCAGTCGATGGGAAATCACCCAGCTTTCACATTGGCGATACTAAGATCTTAGACGTACCGGACAAAGCATTAGAGATTGCAAACTCTCCGCCACCTAAATCACCGATCGTACAAGACTTGTTAAATATACCAGATATATCACAAATGAGTCCAAATTTGAGTAAGCACAGTGACGACGGCCAAAAAAGTGAAACTGGGCAATCTGAAAACGAAACGATACCTTGTGGTTCTGATAAATCCAGCCCATTAATGGGCAAAACTAAAACTCAAGCAGTTATGCCTATTGTTAGAAGTGAAGATAACATCGATTCACACGATGAACCTGTCAATTGTGAAGATCATGAAGTTGTCGTGAATAAAATAGAGGAAAAAGGTCGCTTTGCGCGTATGTTCCAATCAATTAAAGACAAAGAAAACTCTTGTATGGGTAAAGGAAAAGTCATTGAGGAAAAAGTTGTAGGTAAATATTTAAAATGTCGTATTACAATAAGGATATATAATATACAACACGTCTATAATAATTCATTACGTTCTTTACGTACTAAATAAAAAACTATGAATCTAAATTGTTTATTAGCACAAGGGTGTGACTGTAACGCGACGGGTGTGGGTTCGACCCCAACTCGAGGAAGTGAAATATTTATTCACGTTTATATTTCCATTTCTTCGCTTTGGTGTCGAGGCCAAGCGCGGATGTGAGTTCTGCCACTTAACAAGCAATGCCTCCAGAATTCGGCAGAAAGTGGGGAACGGATTGTCTTAACACTAGGTTCCCTCTGCCTACCCTGCTGTGTGCGGGATACAGCGTGAAGCTGATTTAATTTTTAATTTAGTCTGTATCTGTACTATTAATCTTTTAAACTTAAATGAACCTTGAAACTTAAGAGTTCATACTCGAGATATAAGTAATCCACATATTAACTAAGATAAATATATTCGTGTTTGTATAGTATACATAGGTATCATTAAAGCTTCATTATAAATATTTAAACTTAAAAGAATATAGCAGTTCATATTCTTTTAAGCATATATATAAATAAAATTGATAAAAAATATAATATAAATATTTGTAAAAATTGTTCACAGAAAACGTACACAAAGGCATTGATAACGCAGAAGAAACTGTGCACAAGATAGAGGAAAGAGTGGAAACGGAAATACGAAACCAAACAAACTCACGAACTTGCACAATTTTATAGACTCGTTACAGTAGTTCTCGTCTTCTCAAATTAAAAATGTTTAAATAAAATTTTTATTCTTAATACCATGTTGATTTTTTTTATTTATAGACTCATGAAATAAAAATATTTTATTAGTATATAAATTTATTATTTAAAAAAAAACAAGTATGTATACAATTCTATATTAATTTTGACACCGTGTTACCCAATAGCTGCCACATTCCCTTCATTTTACACTGTATCCCGTATATAGCAGGGTAGGAAGAGAGAACTCATTGCTAAATACTCTTAATATAAGAGACATTGCATCTTAACACTAGGCTCTCAGGTACCCTGCAATGGACGGAATACAACGTGAAGTTAAAAAATAAAGACACTTTGGAAATATTCTATTTGTATCTTAATTCAAATTTTGAGCAATGTTACTATATTAAATAATAAGTACATAATAATATAAAAATATAGGGTCATTGATTAACAGTTAAATTAAACTTAAATAATGAATTAAATATTATATTATTTTATTGTAAAATCTTATTGATTAAATATTTTATATCAAAAATATCACATTATAGTGTTGTTATGTCTAGACATATATTTCTAGCATACATTATATACTATTTAGTATCCATGTACCTTATTACTAAAGCAAATACAAAACTTTAATAGCAAATATTAATTTGTGCATTTCAATCAATAAAAATATACCTGGAAAAACAAAGGGAGACAGTAATTACTCCTTATGTCAATTCTATAGTAGTTTTACAAAAATATAGATACAATGACAATTATGACAATGGACTTCGCAACATTGATCTTTTGACTTTGTAAACACCAAAAATATTCAATAATAATATAGTATAAGCAAAACTGTAGGAACTACTTAATATTTATATAGTATATAAATTATCAGTGCTGTTGTGCATATGAAAGTTTATTCTACCCTGAATACCAAGTTGATCCTTCAATGTCTGTCCAATTTGCATAATGGCTGCCCTATTGCGTAAGTCAGATACCCACACACCTGAAAGAAAGCAACGCAGCTTCTGTAGTGGCGTAGTGGGTGAACAAGCAGGGTGCTTGATACTCTTGAAATCATCATCATCCAATTTTTCTTTTAAATCTTTGTCTTTGTTTTGTATTTGTCGATAGATGACGGTTGATGGGCGATTATGTAATAGTCATTCTCACAGTCTCTGAATGATTTTCTGTTTCAAACGATTTAAGTATCTTTGTCAAGCAAGGTAAGCGGATACTCCAAGAATTTTTGTTTGAAATTTATCAAAAGTTATTTAACTCAATATGTTACATACCTATTTTACTTTTCACTCGGACGTTTACAACTGCTCCGCTAATAATGTCTGAATGTTGAAAATTTTCACCGATTAAAAGAAGAATCTGAGAACATAGCAAATAAATGCTTCAATTAGAATTTACATATAGCACGTTATATAATTACCTACCACAGACATTTTTCAATTGGTTTTACATCATGGGTGACATTTAAGCATATACTTAGGAATATGTATGTATCTATAAGTAAATGCAGAATATAAGTACTTTTATTAAATTAGTGAATCAATTTTACATTTTTAAATATAAATTATTATAAAAAAATATACATTTAAAAATATAAAAAACCACTCTTCCGAGGGCGGGACAAGGGTCCAAGCCATCGGTGGCTAGGGCTCCAGAGAGAGGAACCTCCGCACAATACGTGGCGTCTCAAGTATTACTGCCTTCTGTATCCGGTTCTTGATCCAACAGCTAAGCGATAGCCTCTTAAGGTGTTGGTCGAGGCTTTTCGCTATTAAACCGTTAACCGAAACCACTATCGGCACAATGATAGTCGCATTGACATCCCACATGGCGGTAATCTCATGGGCTAGGTCCAAATATTTAGATTGTTTTTCTTTTTCGGCCTTCACGAGATTGTCATCATGTGGGATAGTAACGTCAACAATCACTGCGCGGCGCGCCACTCGGTCTACTAGTACTATATCAGGTCTATTGGCAACAATATACCTGTCAGTAATAATAGACCGATCCCAGTAGAGCAAAGCACAGCGATTTCAAGAACAG
>HE671505.1:63677-81835 GCA_000313835.2 Heliconius melpomene melpomene
GATAGTGCCATCTTTCATAATATGTCTCTGGTAGTTCCGTGTCTTGATAACTTCGTCCATAATTGCACAGACAAAACCTTCAGTTTCTCCGAAAAGATCCCCGAACTGTAACCAAGATAATGATGAAACAGTATCCACGTCCTGGCCCACTAGGGCTCTATGGAATCTACCATGCAGCTCCTTGCTCTTCCATACAGCCATGCGATCAGAAGTAGTAAATACTACAGGCCGACGCCAGTTCTCTTTGCCCAAGGAAAGAGGAGTAAGGCCTTTGTCAACTGTTACCACATCCTTGTGCATATCCACGTCAATCTTGAGAAAATATTCTCTAAGACTGCATACCTCGTGGTTATGGAGGTTCTTGACATTCAAAAAGCCACGACCTCCACACTTACGCGGGATATACGGTCTCATTACAGACGAACGCGGATGGTGCATTCGGTATGTCGTCTACAATTTAAGTAAATAATTATTATATTATATTAATAAGATTGGACTACCATAGTCGTTCAGTTTTATGTGGAATTAAAGTAAGTAATAGATTTACGTCAATAGACTTTTTACTTTGACACCATTGTGGTTCATTGGGGCAGGGTTTTTGACAATAACAGGGTACATTAACTTACTACAAATAACCAAATGCTGTCGATGTTAACGTTTCGCTTCTTATCAATACTGATCAGCCATCTTCCACCATTTATATTCGCCGCGTCTTCCCACATTGGGCGTATATTATTTTTAAATATCGCGTAGTCCTGTCCTATACTAAGCTCTGACGGTACTTTCATGTGGTGGTATAAGCTGAAAGGAATAAAAAACATAGTATGACTGTAAACGCGATTGATTATGGGTTCGATCCCTACTTGAGGAAATGAAATATTTATTTACGTTTATATTTCCATTTTTATCGCTCTGGTGTCGAGGCAAAGATGCTACTCAACATGCAATGCCTCCAGAACTCGGCAGAAAGTGGGGAACAGAGTGTCTTAACACTAGGTTCCCGCTGCCTACTCTGCTATGTGCAGGTTACAGTGTGAAGCTGATTTTTTTACGCAAATAAATATTTGCCCAAAGCACAGCGTTGTTCTTGCGATTTCCGTCACATAATACAAAAAGTAAGGTATAGAGTAGGAGTGTCTAAACTTTTACCACGTAGTACCCTCCGTCCACATTACGGTGCGGGACACAGTGAGAAACTGCTTTTTTGGGGAAAGATTTTAAAACTATCGTTAATTCCTAAAAGCTTTAAACTTGAGTTTATGGGGGTATACATTAATTTTGTATAAAATGAGCTACAAATATAATTTGGCGTTATAGGATTCCGTAACTCAACAGGAAACTGTCCGTTTGAAAGTCTGTCAAGACCATTTATCTCAAGGGCACGTGGAGGTAGCAGATCTATGGTTGTTTTGAAGAAAATCAAGCTTTTAAGTCAACGCAATCAAAAGATATGAACATGAACTACCCTGGGTAAACAAAACCTATTGGGACTTCTCCTGGACCTACAGTAAGGAAATTTGGCAAAAAGTGAAAACTTACAGTGCAGTCAATAAGTCTTGGCTTCGTCTTTGGTCCGTAAAAAGTGTTTACAATTTAATTTTATATTGATACAGAATATTCAGGTAGGTTTTATATTATTGTCTAATTCAGAATTCAGAAAACACTTAGTAGTGAAAATATTTACCCAATGTGGGATACATGCGAGATCAAAAAAATCGTAAAAATTAAATCATAAATTATGTAAGATATTATATAATATAGGTATAAATAACATCCATTGTAAGTTTACCTAGATATATTATAATAAATACCGCTTACCACCAGTAATCTTCAACAGTGCAAAATGTCGTCAACTCCACAAGATTATCTTCCCACGTGCGCTCCTTGTTCGTAAACATCCAGAAACTCCATGTATGTTCTAGAGGATGTTTGATCTCTTCTATTACTTTAGAATCGTCTTTGTCGTTCATCTCTACCTGTTAAGAAGAAAATTATACCATAATTTATTACTATTAAATACAAAATATGTACTTCTGTCCATATTTTATCTGTTATTTCAGAAAACATTTAAAAATACAATTTTGCATAAGCAGTACTGATGCATTAATCAAATTATCTTCCGAGTAATTATATAGAGAACAGGAACAGGAACTTTTCTCGATTGGGAATCGAACCCACAACCTTTCTTGTTTTCGACTGGCTGGGCTCAACTTATATTAGATTGAGGTAAATAAACAACAAGCAAGCAAATTATTACCAACTCAATTGAGATCATTCAAACAAAATGGCATTCGGTGAATCATAGCCATTAACGTCGATGCACTGACCACAAAGTACGTACCTACTGTGGAGTAGGTACGTGATAAAGGAACGATATTGTTCGCCGTAACGATGCGAAGATAACACATTGTGCCACGATTTTCTATTGTTGGGGTACTTATTGAATAATTGTGCTATTTTATATCAAATATAAATATTTTAAACCATCTTTTTTTTCAATAATTACATATCATAGTGTGCTATTTCAAATTATGGTTCCTATATATTTTAACACTGTGATGCAATCGGGGCGAAATATCATTTTTTAAATTTAAAAAATGAGATTTAAATATCTTATTTTTTTAAATGTCCAAGCAAAGAAATTCATAATTTTTTTTAAGATATTTCTGAAACTTATTTTAAAAAATATACAAAGAATATAATAAAACAAACTAAAATTAATTACGTTCAAAATAACTCAATATTTTTAAATTATATTTTTGCTTTATTAATAATTAAATATTTTCTTACTTGGTTATCCTGCTCTCCTGCAGACATATTGTAGGCACTAAGCAGTCTATTGTTGTAGTCACCGTCAACAACTGTATATGTATGAATTGTTATCTTCAACGGTGGCAAATAAGCAAAGCCCCGTTTACATTGCCAATGTTGCTATATGTCAAGTTTAAAATTTATTTTTATTGCAGTAATTATAATGTAATATAAATTGATTTATTTGTTTTAATATTAAAATATAATTTATTTTTTGCAAATAATAATTTAAATCATTTCACTTTTCTTTACTTTTTCTGAACTCATTATCTATAGATTAAATCAGCTTGTAAAGTGAAGTGGGGTACACCCACACACAGCAGGGTAGACAAAGGGAACCTAGTGTTAAGACACTTCGTTCCACACTTTCTGCCGAATTCGTGATAGACATTACGTGTTGAGTGGTGGAATTCAACGCCGCGCTTTGCCTCGACACCAGGGCGATGAAATGGAAATATAAACGTACATAAATATTTCATTTCCTTGAGTGGGGATCGAACCCACAACTGTCGCGTTAGTCACACTTTTGGGATGTTGTGCCGTAATCTATAGATTACTAATCACTTATCAAGAACACAGGGCGAATGTTTTCTTTTTGTATTTAAAGACTATAATTCAATACAAAACAAAATGTGAAGCAAAGATGTATGAATCTAGATGTAAAATTTTTGTAGTGACAAATTAAACTTCTTCGTATTTGTAATCTAATTTTATTCTTTTTTTTTTAATTTTATTAAAACTAACTGTACTGTATTTTAATTTTTTATTATATTATTCGTTGCAAAATATCGAATAGAACTTTGTCAATAAATATTATTCAACTGAAGGTTTATTTATAATGAGGGTAAATAAAAACAACGATTTATTTTAGTACATTTTATACGAAATACCAAAATATTTTTTAATCAATAGACACAAACATAAATTTAAAAGAAAATGTTGCAAAGTTAAATAATCAGATGGTGCAAGTTGTTGTTTCTATGGAGTGCTCCGGTAACATATAGATAAAAATTAAAAAACAAAGTTGCCAGGAACAAATATATGTAGATTATTTATAAAAATCCTAATTCTATGTGACCTCAAACATACAAAGCACAGCTTTAGTACCAACATCAGACTTCCATTATCAATTTACATTGAATTATTTTAATGAGTAACATAACTCATTATTATAATAATGAAACATCAACGTAAATACCACTTCTGTTAAATAAAACTTTTATATTCTATAACACTATAATAAATATGACCGTCAGTTTTTATATTATAATCTTAGCATCGTTATAGTCCGCGGGCAATAAAATTAAAGAAATGTTCGCCTTTCTTAGCACTAATAAAAAAATTAACTTCAGAAATTATATTTAATGAAATTAATATAGTTTAAAAAGATTTAATATTTTTATTTATTTTGGACCATATAGAAATGTAATTTTATAATGTAATAGTTTAATATAATGTCATATTATTATGTGTTTAGTTTACAAATAATTAATAAGTATGATCTAGACGGTGTACAGATTCTTAGTGGCAGAACTGTGCTTGACCATAGTGTCTCTATGGAGTTGGAAACCAATTTTCCCATGGATGCCGAGTTGCTCTTTTAATTTTCTGCCTATTTCCAAATTAGCTTGTTGCTTCGATGTATCAGCTGTCCATATAGCTGAAACATAATTTAAAACATTAGTTATATGAAACAACATTTACAAAATAATATAAGGCCAGTTGTGGCGCAGGAGCACAAAGTGTCACTGTGGAAGCAACTTGTTCTGGGTTTGATCCCCACTCAAGGAAATTAAATTTTCATTTATATTTTCCCATTTCTTCGCTCTAGTATCCAGGCACTACTACTCATGGACAGTAAGATGCTGCCCCACAGCACTAAAATGGCCTCTTAGTTATGAAACTACAAATATTTAAAGATCATGTTGTAGCTATTTTGCTGGTTAAAAAATACGTATATTTTTTATTTTCAACCTATCAATACTTGATTAAAAACGAAACATTACATACCAATAATAATAAATTTAAAATTGATCATTGCTTACCGATTTTATCAATTTTTGCTCTAATATTTACGACTGCGCCGCATATTTCCTCAGAGTGCTCGAAGTTTTCACCAATCAGAAGAAGCACCTGTTTGAATATAATATATATTATATTAAATTAATACAAATAATATTATGTTTAAGGTAAGAAACACGTGGCGATGGCTTCCGAAACTAATCGGCATCACCTTTTTATGCTGCCTAAAAATTTAACAAATTATGAAACTGAGTGTCTTTACCCCAGGTTCTAAAGTAGTCAAATTATATAAAATGTTTATGTTACATGTAGCCTATGTGTGAATCTGATGAATAAATTATGAGTGTCCTCTATCTACCATATTTGATTTCATTTTGTTCATTCCCCTGTTCTGGTAGACAAAGCACGGTGTTGAGTTCCATTCCTCAACTCACCATGTCACGAAAACTGGACTGTCTTTAAAGAATTTATGTTTACTATGCACTTTCTATCTATCCTGCTATGTGTAAGATAAAGCTGTTATGCTAAAAAAAATGCAAAATCCAAAAAATGCAGCAAAGGCAAATCAGTATAATCTGAAAACAAAGGTTTTACTTTCATTAACAAAACCTTGATAAGAAATTATCAATCAGCTTATAATATAATGAAATACATTAATAATTAAATATAAACATCTACACTAGATTTCTTCTGTCTACTTTGCTATGCAGGAATAAAAACCTAAAGCTTCAAAAATACAAAATATTCAACTTAAGCTTACAACATCAAGCCAGAAGCGATCCAAGTCCGAATTTCTTTGTTTCTTCTCAAGACTTATTAACCAGCGCCCCCCCATTTTGTTGGCGTCGTCCTCCCACATGGGACGTATGCCTTGTTTAAATACCGCATAGTCATGGCCTTGACGAAGCTCAGAGGGTAGTTTAATATGATGGTAGAGTCTGAAAATGATAATCGTAAAGGTATGGTGTGTATATGGTGCAAGTTTTAAATTTAATTGTATGATAGAAAGCAATATTAAATGTTTTTTTAGCTTCATAAGAGAAGCTTCAGAAGAGTAAGGAAAAGGAACTAGGGAACCTAGAGTTAAGACACTCCATTCTCCATTGACACTTCCATGCCCCATTTTCCACCACCGAATTTTTGAGACATTACATATTGAGTAGCGATACTCAACACCTTGCTGTGCCTCGGTAACAGAGCAAGGAAATGGACATATTAAATAAATCATTTCCCCAAGTGAGAATGCAAACCCATTGAACTGTCACTTTTACAGGTACATGCTTGTGTCCTACTCAAGGAAATTAAGTTTTATATTTTCACTTCTTTGCTCTGGTAATGAGGCAAAGCGAGGCATTGAGTTCTGCCAGATATTAGTGGAAATTAGGAAATAGAAGTGTCATAAACCAAATGGAGTCTTAACACCAGGTTCCCAGGTTCCCTTTGCCTGCCCTGCTATATGCACAATACAGTATGAAGCCAAAATAATTATAAATAACTATTTAGAATAGTTAGAAATAAATTCAGTATTGGACAAGTTTGTCCATGAATTTATTTTTAATTAAATGTTTAACCTGAAAACTGGCCTAAAAAAATAATTTAAAAAATCTTACGATATTTGAATAATTGCCTAGATCATTATAAGATCAAGTTTAACTAGATGTGATTTGGTTGAATTACCAATAAACCTATATATTTATAATAAATTTTAAATTGTCTATAATTTTAATTTAATTTATGTCAAGTAAAAAGCTTTGTTTGTAAAATTTGCCAAGTAAATTACATAATAAAATGAGAAGCCAAGTTACTGCTTTAACATATTAAATTAAGTATTAAGTTCATGACTTGTAAATAGGATAGTAGAAAAGTTCACAGAATATGCTTAAGAAAGTTATCCAAAACAATATATTTATTCCTATAAAATGTTATTACATATGTATTATGGTTATGTTTATATACATGTATATATTTGCCTATATGTTTATATTTACTTATTGTTATACTCAGTACACTACATTTAATGCATTCTGTCTTCTACCCCAAGATTGCCTGGGAGATATTGCTCAACTAATGCTGCTGTGCTATTTTGTATATAATTATAATTTATGAAATTTATGAAAAAATTTTGAAATAATTTAATTGGTGTAAAATAAAAATGTATTTTTCTTTAAGTTTTAAACAAAAAAATATGGCAGACAGTAAAAATAGAACTGTTTCATGCACATATATAATTTATAAAATATATTTATATATCTTACTTTATTACATTTCTTAAAAAGAAAATCAGTGTATATACATATGGAAATAATAATTATATGGTAAAAGAAGATTAATACTCACAAAGTTCTTTTTTATTATTATTAAATCAAACACACCACGGACATTGGTAGTCTATTCTGCTCTTATTCCATTTATTTTTTTTTATTTTGACTTTTTTATTTATATTTCAATACCCAAGAATATATATTTTTTATCAATTTGACTTATTTATGATTATTTAATATGATACACATACCTCCAGAAATCTTCAACTGTGTCAAACGATGTTAGTTCAATTTGATTCTCCTCCCATGATTTTGTTCTATCATTATCATAGAACCAGAGACTCCAATTGTTCTGAAGTGGATGTTTTATCAAGAATTCTGGGGGAATTTCTGTGTTAGTGTTGGTTTTGCTCTCAACGCCTGCTGAACCCTTGAATACACAAGTCATATTTAATGAAATTCTAACCTATACTCCCTCTCAAAATATAAACTATTCGTGTTTATAATTTAGTTTAAATGTCTATAGCGCTAGATACGCAGCTGAAAATCCGAAAACCGATAATCTATTAAGGGTTTTATAAACAGAAACCAGTGTTGTAGTGAAAGTTACCGCAGCCACATCAGCAAACTGTAGCTTTTTAGCATATACACGTTAAAGTTTAAGTTAATATGAAGGTATATCGAAAATATTAATCTTAAAATAATCTTCTACCTACCTCAACTTCTTCAGCATTATTTCCAGCCATGTCACAAAATCTTCCCTATCCTCGATTCTTTTTACAAAAGACAGAAATAAAAGTGTTGCTATTCTATTATAATTTATAACATGATACAAACAGATTAAACATTAACTACTAGTGAAATAAAAAAAATATTTCTGCAAAGTACTAGATACGTGAAAATATTTTTTGCTAGTTAATAATTTAATATAAAATACTAACTTTCCGTTGTAATTTAAGCTAACTATTTGTTAGATAAAATTAAGTATTTCAGGAATAATATTTCCCGTAGATTATAGTTACTTTATTACTATTATTGCTGTAAGCAACACTGTTTACTATTGTCAATTTGTCACTATATAATAGCTAACAAAGTTATGCGAAATTGCAAATCAATTTAAATCACCTGAAAGCGTCGCCTTCTTTTTTCTACAGTTTCCTTATAACTGAGTTTGCCGGTCTCCGTCCAGTTACTATTTAATAGTGAAAGTATTACGCTAAAAAGGTACAAAAATGTCAGTTCAAACTATTCTCTTGGATTTCTCCATGGATGCCGCCCGTTTAGGAGACGAGAGCGGACAGAAAGCTGTATTTAGTCAATTAGAAACAGTACTTAAAGATTATGTACCAAATCTCCTATTAGCCGCTGATATTAAAGTTGATGGTGGATCACTGAAACTGCTGACTGGAAAGAAAGGAACTACAGTCTCCGTCAGGTTATTTGACCGCGGCCTTGTAACTGTGAACATTGAATATTACAAAGAAGACAACGAGGAACCACTAATCAATTTCAAGGTTAGCTCAATTTGACTAAAATAGCAACGCTAAAGTTGCGCGATCACACTTTATTAATTTTAAGTGACATTTGTAGCTTCAAATTAAATTAATCTTTTAATTAGTCGAGTTAAAATAAACCTTTTTATTTAATTGTATTATGTAATAAAGTTATAATTTATTTAGTTCAAATTGTTGATATGTGCAATTGTATTGAGAAAAGAATTAAGGTTGAGCAAAGCCTATTGTTTTAGTGTTCGAAGCTACTGGAAAATTCAGTGAGAATGTCCTTGGAGTGTGACAGACTTAAGCTTTTACCAACTATCAAAAGGGGTTATAAATATGATGTTTACTTGACCAGTTCAGGTTGGCCCTAAGCTTTACTAATATCACATTGATACTATATGCACAGTAAACTATTTGGTTTTATTAATCTAAAAGATTTAAATGATCTCAAATCAATTCAATTACAACAAGTGGTGTTCTCTGCATTTGTATAGTTAAAGTTAGATATTAGTATTTTTACATACCAATATTATATTGAGCTGAAATGAATCACTTCATCAATGCAAGCTGGTTTTTATGTGCACTATATACATGTAGAAAAATTAAAAAGGCACCCAAGTTACATGTATTATACATACATACTAGTAATAATAATAACTAGGTGTAACTTGTTTTAATATCAATTCTTTTAGTAATTTATTCAATGTCTATATTTTTTTTTGTTGTTATTTTATTTAATTTCATAAGATAATATTACTTTTACAGTTATAAGCATTAAACACACTCATTCCCACTTTATTGGTTTGCATGGTTCTTTTTAGACTTTTATACGTATAGTGACAACATGCATTGAATCTTCCAGTAATCAGCGAAGATGCTCAACCTTACATTCTATTAGATAATTTGCCTTTGCATGTTTTATGTTATCATAATTTTTTTTATCCTTTTTTTTAATAGTCAGCTAAAGTATTGGAAAGTCAGCTGAGAAAGTACATATCAGCTGTAAAATCTCAAGCATTTCCAACTATAAAACGTTGCCTATTTGGCAGGTATTACCCTACATCAGGTAAGTAATTTTTTTACAAGTACTCTTTTCATAATCATTGAAAATGTTTACTTAGAAATGCAGTAGAAGACTTATTATCCAAACTGAATGTTGATCAAACAAAATACCACTTATCTCCAGCCTTGCTCATTCCGACGACTTTTCTTGGCATTAGTGCACATTTACTGACATTTGGTTACACTCAATTATATTTCATAGAAAACACTATACATTAGAAAACTTTACTATGTAAATGTAAAATTTTGACTTAATATGTCTCAACATCTTTCCCAAAATGCCTAATGCTTGCTGTGAAATTTGCACTTAACTTATTGACTTATCATTTACTTTATTAAATTCATCAGATGTAGAGAAGTACCTATTACTTTTTTTATGAATTATTCTCAATTTTTATTACAGATATTATGTATGTAAATATAGTTTTCTTTGTATTCCTATAGACAAATGTATATGGTGAATAAATACAGTTTGGTTGTCTGAAAATATTGGTTTTCAAAACACCCAGATCCCTTAATTTGAATAATGGGTATTCTACTGTGTATAAAAATTTTATATTAAAAATAGCAATGTCCTAGTTTTTATAAGTCTTCAATGGTATTACATGCCGAGAATAAAATATTAAATCTTGTTAGTTTTTAAATAAGCATCAATTTAATTTGATACATTATAATAATAAGATAAAATTAAATGACAGGGTGGGGGTATTTTTTTTTCATTCTGCTAATGCAATACATACAAGTTGAAAAAATAAAGTAATAGTTCAATTTACACTTTATTTTTATTTTATGAAATGTACTACTAACTAAAAATGCAAGAAATAAAAGGATTTTTATTTTATTTATTTATTATTTATAAATACATTGGTTAATTTAACTAATACTTTTTCTAGTCACATAAAAGATGGATGTGGGGACATTTTATTTGGATTTCATTTTGATCTCCCAAAATTTTTGTAATAAAACATCAGTTTTGTTTTCTATACATTATATTTGTATTGGTAATATTTTCAGATGAAAGGCTACTAGAATATGATATAGATGGAGTAGTGTTTGATGAACAGTCATCCTTCCAGAAAGTTCAAATTGTACACTCTAAGTCATTTGGTAATATGCTGGTGCTAGATGATTTACAAAGTAAGTTAATATTGAATTATTATATTGTAATATTAGTAACCTGCTTGTGGCTTTGCCTATTTGAACTATAATTATTAATCTATTAATATGTATTACTTTTGTTCTAATATCATTATATCATATTTTTTCTTACATATCTTTCATGTACAGACACTGATACATTACGATTTTATTATAAGTATAGATAGATAATGTTTAGTTTACTATAGTGTCAATGACATGAAAACATTTTTATAGTATACTACTGGACCCGGACGCGGCTACGCCTGCTTCAACTATAAGAATATTTATTAAATATATTCATTAAATTATTTTCAATTTTCAATAGAATTAGTAAGAAAATATAAGTTTAATAATCAAAAAGAATAATAAGTAGATACACATTATTAGAAAAAAATATCTGAGTTATTGAAATGAACCAACAAAAGGATTAAAAGTAACTAAAGGATAGATATTCTTAATATTAGAAAAAGTACTTAAAGTTTTCCTTGCGTGCGTACATAGATATCGACTCTACGAAATAACTAAACATTTCTCTCTATTAAGCAGGATAATTTTAGCGGGCAATATCAAATAAAATAAGAAGAGAACAAAAGTGTAGCTTAAATTAATTATAAACAGCAAATAATTACATAAACATTTACAATAGTTCGAAAATGTATGAAAATTTATAAAACCGTCAACGTCATCTGCCCGTTCGCGTCGGTCATACTGTGCCGCCCGTAGGCTAGGTCATTTGGAATCAGTGACATCTCCTTAATTATTTATTAGAATGTTATACAGTAAACTATAATTTCAATCTAGATAAAATGTTAATAGTGACTATTATATTTATTTTCATAAGGATGAATATCAAAATGTCGCGGTAACGGTTGCGTAGCGACGCGACAGTTGTTATTAACATGGCAGAATAAATTGCATGTCAA
Organism: Heliconius melpomene melpomene; assembly: GCA_000313835.2. NCBI lineage: Eukaryota > Metazoa > Arthropoda > Insecta > Lepidoptera > Nymphalidae > Heliconius > Heliconius melpomene. The sequence continues at coordinate 75,396 of HE671505.1, forward strand.
ATTACAAAGTACTTTAAAATATATTAGTATATATGTGTAATGTAATGTCATATAGCCTATAGCACTTCTGAAGAATGCAGCTTTCATACAAAACAAAAACAATGAAAATCGGACCAGTATATCCAGAGATCTTAGCGTTCAAACAAACAAACAAACAAACTCTTCCGCTTTATTATATTAGTATAGATATTATATATTAAAATATTATTATAGTATATTAGTTGTGTACTACGAAAAATAGTCATATCAAAATTTTAATATACCAAAATTTAAACCCTGTTAATCTGTGGTTTGATTAATTAAACTATACATTGTCATCACAATACTCCGAAATCATGATTATGTTTAATATTTTTAAAAATTATATAAATATTTATATCCATTTTTATAAAGACTTAATTCTATTTATTATCATGAATAAAGATCATTAAGCGAGACAAATAAGTAATTTTAAATGAACCAACTCGAGATTAAAAAAATATATATATTTCACATGCAAATTTTCAACATAGCGTCATTTAAAACCACGCCTTTTGGATATCTTCCAAACGCTCTAGCCAATTAACGTGTACGTCTTAATCATGCCACGTAGAATTTCTTATTCTTATAGTAATTATACTTTATCTTACTCTAATAGCAATTATACTTTATAATTAAAGTCTGGCTTTTATGTCAAATGGAATTTTATCTAAAATATTCATGCACATTTACACACGATGTCATATATTTAAAAATTATAACATATTCAAACATCAAAATTAAATTTCAAAAAAGTGTTTATAGTTCGTTTGTTTTCTGATATTTAATGGAAATTGTTCACATTTTGAGACTTGCTTGTTGGTTGGCGAAATCCAACTTTGGTCTTCGCTGTAACTGTCGATTTTTTTACATGAACAGTTAAACAGTCGAACTCGGATAATCGAATCTATAAGGAAAAGCTGGTTAACTTAGTTAGTTAATTAGCTGGTGCATATGTAGCGCCAAATGGTTATATTAAAAGCAATAAGTACATATCTACGAAAATCAATGTTTATTAAGAAATTATTAACATTTTCCAACATACAATTTATACACATATAAATTACGTACGCATTTACGTACATATACATTTTCTTAGGTATCATTGTAGTAGGTTGTACAAAATAATAATCGCGGTTGATAGTCCGGATAATCACGAATCCATATAACTGAGGGCCGGGTAACCGAGTTTCTACTGTATATTACAACTAATATATCATTTTAGAAAACACATACATATAATTAAACATAGCAGGATTTCTACCCACACCTCTTGGAAACCGTCCGATCTGACCGTAAGATTTCATTAAGCTACGTCGAAATTTTTATATGTCTATATTTGTTACGCTTCCACGCTAAAACTACTGATACAGTTATCATGAAACTTTGTACACATATCTTTGATCATTTTTTTAATTTTAATAAAAAATATACATATTTGAAAATAAATATTATCTTTTGGCTATAATATAAAAATAAGTTTATGGGAGTGAAGCCGCGTTTCAGTCTCTAGTATTTAGATAAATTAACACAGCTTTGAAATAAGAAACGTCTATCATTTTATTTCTAAGATGACTTCACCTAAACATTACAACGCCAATGAATCATTGTGACTTATATTCTTATAGCTGATAACAAAAAGCGTATGTTCGTTAAAATATCAAAATGAACTCTGTAACTTGGTCTATTATATGCAAATTACAATTAAAGTAATTGTAATTTGTAACATTTAATTTAGAAATCGTTAATTTTCTATGTTTTACATTGTTTTACAATGGCATATTACGTTCATTACATTAAATTTATATTGTAATAGTTATTTTACGCATATTTTATGTAGCATACATATTTTTATATAAAAGTTCTTTAACGTTTTTTAGTTTTTTAGCTTAACGCGGTATCCCTCAAATAGCACGGTAGTCAGAGTGAACATAGTATGAGGATACTCCGTCCCCATTTTCCTCCAAATGTTGGAGCCATTACGTGTTGAGTAGCAGAACTCAACGCCGCGCTTAGTCATGACAGCGAAAGTAATGAAAATATTCAATATTTAATTATCTTCAGTGGGGATCGAACTCACATTTAGTCGCGTCCACAACAGTCTTACACTTGTGCGCCACGAGTAGCCTGAATACTAATAAAGGCCTAATTAAATGAAGATTTTTGAAAAGAATTAAATTATATTTCCCTATTTCACATAATGTGACTTTAGTTACGTAAATGATACTTTACACTGCGGACTAAACTAAACTAAACTGATAACGACGACGGCCTCAAAAATTGTATAATAATCACAACATTCTATTGCATGCAAATTTTAAAAATGTACTTAAAAAAATAAAAATATTTCATGATTAATGAATATTGAATGATTTTGTTACAGATATTTCAGAGGCTGATCTAATTTATACTGAAACTTTGATGCAAAGAGGCAAAGAAAGCTATGAAGGAAAGGAAATTGTCATTTTAGGTAAAAAATATAATCATAATATTGAATACGTATAAACGTGAATTTATTTGAGAGTTTTGTATAAATGGTATTAATATTAATAATAATTTTATTATCCATATGGTAGTGATGCTTGTAGTGAATAAAAAATTTAAGATCATATAATAAAAAAAATATTACTACATGATTTATATGAGTCGAATAACAAGCAAATATTTTTTTTATTTTTAAAGTGATTTTATTATTATTATTATTCACAGGTGGCGGCGACGGCGCTTTACTATACGAATTATTAAAAGAAAATCCCAAATATGTATGGATGTTAGAAATAGACGAGCTTGTGATGAAAGCTTGCAACAAACACCTCAAGTCTATATGTGGGGATGTACTTGAGAGGAGAAAGGGGCCTAACTTTGAGGTTCATATTGAAATAATAGGCGTTTCTAAGCTAAATAAACATAAAATTATATGTTAAAGTATTAAATGTGGCCGCTACGTCTCAAAAATTGTAAAAAATTGAGAATGGACGGTATTAGTAAGAACACTCATTATTGGACGTTGTTTTCACAGCTTTTATGTCTGTGTACAACTTGCTTAATGCGTTATTAGATATACATTATATAATATGAACTTTCTTATTAGCTGTATGCTCAGTATGCATCACGTTTCATCTAAGTAATCATTACTTATATTTGCTAACGAGAATTAAAAGTAAAGGCACCGTGGGGTAGTGAATTCGATTTACATTCGAGGGAATAATAGCTACACGCTATGTCCTGACTAAAAAGCTACTTTGTATGTTTTGTTTTACGTTTTTAGAAAACGTTTAAAAATTTGAACCCGCGAAATTGTCCCTCTTAGAAATCGTCGTGGACAGTATAAAAATGTAAAAAAAAATTCTTTCCAGATAATAGTAGAAGACTGCATGTTGACAATAAAGAAGTTCACAGAAGAGAACAAGAAAGTGGATTACGTGTTTGGTGACCTCACAGATATACCAATATCTGAGGCGGCCTGTGGTGAACTATGGGAATTCATGATTAATATATTAAAAGCCGCTTTTAATATATTGAAGCCAAGTGGGAAGTTTATGACGCATGTAAGAGAGTATTTTTTTTATTATGGGGTAGAGGTGGTGGATTTAAGTTGCTTTAAGGGGTTATCAGCTTTTTAAATTAAACCAGTTCACGCTGTATCTCGCACACAGCAGGGTAGGCAAGGGGAACCTAGTGTTAAAACATTCCGTTCACCACTTTCTGCCGAATTCTGGAGGTATTGCGTATTGAGTGGCGGATCTCAACGCCGCGCTCTTGCCTCGACACCAGAGCGAAGAAATGGAAATATAAATTTAAATAAATATTTCATCTCCTCGAATGGGGACCAGACCCACAACCAGATAGTTTTACAGTCATACTCTGTGCCCCTGCACCATGACTGGCCTCAGCTTTTTTCGTGTTCAGGTGAAACCAAAATGTGGTGTTAAGTTTTCCCCCAATTCACACAATATCTATATAACATATCTTGTTTTGATTTTTAAATATCTCAACATAAGATTTTTATTGATTTTATGTTACTCAAATATTACATAATAACATTGTAAGGGTAATGTGAAAAATATATAATTGTCGTATACAAAATTTAAGAGGCTACACAGCGGCACAGCGACACTCTTGATACCAAGACAACGCAACGTTTAGTGCGGCCACTTAGCATGTAATGCCTCAAAAATTAGGCGGCGAGAAGTTAAAAAGCAAAAATTTAGTAATCTATTAATGATTTACATATAAAATATGAATTTAGAATAAAAAATACTAATAAAAATTAAAATAAAGGGAAACGGTGCAACATCACCCGAGTCGCTCGAGCTATACGAACAAGTACTACAGAAAATGAAACCCGCAGTGACATTCGACAAGTGTAAGGCATTCGTCCCATCCTTCCTCGAAGACTGGATATTTTACCAAATTGCCTTCAAAAACCAAGAACAAGACCAAAATGAATAACCACCAAAGAATCCTAATGTTCCTTTACTAGTATTAATATTATATATGAAAAGTCCTTTATTCACTATATGCTGATTAAATGTAGGTCTCGTATTCAAATTGATATTTATATCAGTTAGTGTGAAAGTGGCCTTATATTTAACATGGTTATACAAATCTAAATACATTTTTCAGAAATATATTCAAGAAAATACTTTAAAGTAATTGTTGATAAGAAGCACCTGTTTTAAACTAGTCATATAGCCTATGAGTTAACTTAGTGCTTATAATATTTTTAAATATGCTATGACCAAAACATTTTTAACTTAACCATTTTAAATTTATTTCTTCAGTGTACTATACAAATACAAGTAATACATACTAGTGTTATATTTAAAAAAATACTTCACACAATGGCATATAAATAGTATCAGGAAAAAAATATATAATAAATAAATATATATTAATACAACTTTTTTAAGTTCATAGGAGCAAAAATACGATATGTAACTGAAAACATTCTTCATTAGAGACCATCCATTTAAAAATGTTTATTAAGTTTATTGGGTAGTCTATATACAGACGTCACAACATTTTTTTTCGGACGAAAAGACATAACAGTTCTTCTAAGAATAGACAAACTCGCGCCCTTTTTGAAGGCGATTTAAAATTCTTAAAAGCTAAAGTAGCAAATAAGTTTAGTTATTTCGAAGAATATATAATAAAAAAGAATAAACGAAAGTATTCATACTTTTATATTCATGTACTGTCTAAAATCCGATTTTAAATAACGTCTCAGAAAAGCTATCTATTTGTGCAAAAATATTATCTAAATACATTAATAATTTGCAAAGTATTCCTGTAACAAATACACAGTTCAATTGAGACCTTTTTCCAGTTAAATTAGTTAATTAGAATTAACTTATTATTAATACTATTTTAATAAAGGCACTGACTGTTACACAAACTGGTACAAATTTTGTATTAACTATAATTTTTAGCTAAAATGGCTGTGACTTGAAAAAAATTGCAATGTCAATTTTTGATTCAAACAGTAGGTAATTATCTCAACTATTAAAAATTTAACTAATCTTTAATATTAAGCAAAAATTGCACAAAATAATTAAATTTAAATTCATGAATCTGTCAAGGTAGCGAGACAGCGTAAGCTGTAAGTGATGGTTGTGGTTTCGTTTCCCCCTCGGGAAATGGTTATATTTGAATTATTTATATTTCCCGTCCTGGAAAACAAATCGCGGGATTGAGTTCTGCCACTCAACGCACGATGTGTCGAAAATTAAGCAGTGCCTGGGGAACAGAGTGTTTTAACACTATAATATTTTTTAGGTTCCCTCTAACTACACAGCTATAAGCGGGATAGAGCGTGAAGCTATTTTTATTAAAAATATGAATACGAGACCTTATTTAATATTACAATTGCAAAGTCTATCCATTTCATCTTTTATCAAAGCACCTAGTGTTATTATATTAATAGACTTAACTAAACGAGACACAATAAAAATATGTATTTTTATTAGACGGGTATTAATTATTTTATATGATATTTGAGCTGCCATTTAGTTGATAGATAATTGAATTATAATTGGACTAAAGTGGCTTAACATAATTATGAATTATTACAATAACCTGGCTATATATATAATCAAGTAGTAGTATATATATATACATATATATATATATACTAGTGGACCCGGACGCGGCTACGCCTGCTTCAACTATAAGAATATTAATTAAATATATTCATGAAATTATTTTCAATTTTCAATAGAGTTAGTAAGAAAATATAAGCTTAAATAATCAAAAGAATAATAAGTAGATACACATTATTAGAAAAAAATATCTGAGTTATTGAAATGAACCAACAAAGGATTAAAGTAACTAAAGGATAGGTATTCTTAATATTAGAAAAAGTATCTAAAGTTTTCCGTGCGTGCGTACATAGATATCGACTCTATGAAATAACTAAACAT